>VRYO01002095.1:3857132-3875716 GCA_009812075.1 Sialia sialis | reverse complement strand
CCCATTAACTGCACTGGGTTACATTTGGATTTTCAGTGGCAGAAACGAGACCCAGCCATTAACAGAACTGGTGTGTGTGGGTGCCTGTGAGACTGATTTTTCCTTTTAGTGACAGCCAAGTGCAATTAATCTAATGCTCCCAGACAATGCATAAAACACACTTTTAGCAGCATCCATTGTGCCTTCAGAAGCCTCCTCAGCAGGGCAAAGATCCTCCCCTCATTACAGAACTTTCACTTCTCCCTCTCTGCCTCTCAGGGAATGAAATGGAGCATGTAATGGAACGTCATATTCACAGATTCCATCCTGCCATCAGCTCCAGGTCTGCACAAAACCTCCAACGCTACAGCAGCTTCTCACATGCTCACAATGCTCAGAGAAATTGCTGAGGGCGCTCAAATCCCCAAGTCTAAAGAAGATGCCCTAAATTTACTCAAACAAAACCCCTTTACAGCTGCAAAATAATTACCTGCTTGCAAGTAATCCCATTATTTTTAATAGTTATTATACAGAACAGATTATTTAAGCTGGGAGGAAATATCAGCTTTGTATAATACCCACCTGCTCTAAATACACAGTTACACTTTTAGTTAAAATTGAAGAGGCATTAAAGCTGCTTTTTGTAGGTGCTTAGGTTTCTAATTTGCAATTAAATTAATTGGATTTGAATGCTTAAATTGATTCAGAAATCAGGCTTATCATCCAATAACCAGTTAAACAGGATGATGCTGCGAAGCAAGGCTGGGACAGGGAAGTTGTTCAGCATTTCTGTGGGGGAAACCAAAGGCACTGGAGTGTCCTGCAAAGAAATCCAGCAGCAGAATTATTGCAGATAATCATTTCTGGTCAGCAGCCGCACTCTGCTCACTCCTGGTGCTCTGGCACCTCGAGCACTTTGCACGTGTTTCACTGGTTTCACCCCAACCTCAGCACTGGGGACACTCCTGAGCCCCTCTGGGGTCAGCAAATGATGACATTTGCTCACTGAGATACCCCTTGGCATCACTGGTGGGATATTCCTCAAATTTTGCCTCATTTTCTTTATGGATGCAGACATATTCCTCCCTTTAATAAAGAGAAATACCCACAGGAAGAGATTCTCACCCTGGCTCTACAAGAACACAAATTTTTTCCCATGAAGAACAATTCCTCAATATCTTCTGTAGAATTTTGAAGAAGCCTGAATTCAGAAATTATTTGGATGTTCTTTTCCATTACACAGAAGTTTTTTATCTTATAAACTTACAGCTTTTCAAAAATATCAAGGAGGTGCAGGCAGCAGTGCCTGTGGCAGCCCCAGTGGGGTTTTCAGGATGGATGATTACAAAAAGGCAAGTAACACCAAGAAACCTGACTTCCCCAGATCCTCATCAGAATGATGAATTGGCAGAATATGGAAGAGACAAATCCAGGAACTTCAGCAGCTCTAGGTGAGTTGTGACAATTCCTGGGGGATGCAAGTCTGTTGTATTGTTTCCACATTCAGAATTCATCTTTGCCACGTCTGTTTTTCATAGCAGAGATTAAAATTCTCCCTTTATAGCCAACAGCAGCAGCCCATGAACTGAACTCTGCAGTTATTATCACAACTCCCAGTTTTGACATGGCATTTCTCTGAATTTGTCCTGTGCCCTGATCCCTGGAGCAGAGCACAAAAAACATTTTCATTTTTGAAGTTGCTCCATGCTAAGGGGAAAAGGTCAAACAGATTCTGGTGTCAGGAATACTGGAACTGAAGTTGAAATGACAGGACATGATTTCATCATTTTCTATCAAAATGAAATGTTTAGACATTGCAGAAAATAAAAACACACATTTTGCTGACTTAGATCAAGATTGTTTCCAAGATGGATCAGAATTTTTGGGGGATGGATTGAGGCAGCTCAGCTGCTGGGAGAAATCCCATTATATTATGGAAAATCATGGCATGAACTTGATCTTCACTCTCAAGGCACAGATTTGTCTGTTCTGTTACACATTATAATATAAAATACTGCACATTCTAGTCAGTCTGCTAACAAATCACTGCTTCTCAAGCAAGGGCTGGCTCCTGAGGGCAGGAGGATTCCCTCTCTCCTTCTCCCTGACCCATCCCTGGGCAGCCAGGGTGAGCCCCCTGAGCTGCTCAGTCAGGCTCAGTGAGCACCTTCACTCACTCTGAGCTGGGCTTAAACGTGGCAGAGCACTGGGAAACTGGGATTCTTCCCACTCCTGCTTGCAAAGTTTTCTATCTCTGTACAGCTTTTCCCTTTGCAGCTGGAAATGTGTGAGCACAGGGGCCCAGGGATATGCTGGAGAGGAACATCCAGGGGCAGCACTGCAGCTCCAGGGCTGAGCTGAGCACAGAAAATCCTCCATTCATCATCTTCTCCCGTTGATTTTTGGACTCTGTCGCTCCAGTGACTTCAGAAGAATTCAACTTCTCCCCGAAGTGCACCAGTGTAAGGAGGAAAAGGAGCAGCTGGTGAAAGTTTCATGCTTTAAAACCCTGCCTGCTCCAGGCTGCTTGAATGGTCTGACACTTCAGCTTCTGTAAAATCTCTCACATGAGGAGCAAGACGTTATTTTGCCACTGATAAAACCACGCTAAGTGTTAGTGAAAGATTTATTAGCCTGCAGTAATATTTCACAAATTGTCAAGTGTGCTGTTCTCCCTGCTAACACTCTCCCAAGTGTCAGAGCAGAGCAGAGCAGCTGCCAGCCCTTCCCTGGAGCAGAAATGAGTCCCCACCACGGGCTGCAACATCCTGGGATCAGGATCCCTGCCTGGGATCAGTGTCCTGGGATCAGTGTCCTGACTGGGATCAGTGTCCTGGGATCAGTGTCCTGACTGGGATCAGCATTCCTGTCTGGGATCAGTGTCCTGGGATCAGTGTCCTGACTGGGATCAGTGTCCTGGGATCAGCATCCCTTACTGGGATCAGCATCCTTGCCTGGGATCAGCATTCCTGCCTGGGATCGGCATTCTTGGGATCAGCATCCCTGGGATCATCCCTGCTTGGGATCAGCTCCCTGCCTGGGATCAGTGTCCTGGGATCAGCATTCCTGCCTGGGATCAGCATTTCTGCCTGTGATCAGTGTCCTGGGATCATCCCTGTCTGGGATCAGCACCCTGGGATCAGCATTCCTTCCTGGGATCAGCATCCCTGGGATCAGCATCCTGGGATCAGAATCCTGGGATCAGTACAGTGCCAGGCAAGCCCTCACAGCCAGAAGGGGTTGGCAGCTCTGGGAAAGCTGCACCAAGGGAAAGATTTCCCAGCCCAGATAGGCTGGATGGCAGGAGAAAGATTTTATAGGAAGAGTGATCAAATGTTGGAATTGTCTGCCCAGGAGGTGGTGGAGTCACCACCCCTGGGTATGTGTAAAACAGGACTGGATGTGTGTAAAACAAGCCTGGATTTGTGTAAAACAGACTGGATGTGTGTAAAACAAAACTGGATGTGTTTAAAACAGGACTGGATGTGTATAAAAGAAGACTGGATGAGTGTAAAACAAACCTGGATGGGTAGAAAACAAGACTGGGTATCTGTAACACAAGACTGGATGTGTGTTAAACAAGCCTGGATGTGTTCAAACCAAGACTGGATGTGTGTAAAATAAAAGCCTGGATGAGTGTAAAACAAGACTGGATGTGTTTAAAACAGGACTGGGTGTGTGTAAAACAAGCCTGGATGTGTTTAGAACAAGCCTGGATGTCATGGGGCAGCTGAGGTGTTAGGGCTGGGCTGGAATCAATGATCTTGGAGATCTCTTCCACCCCAAAATTCTGTGTTGTGGGAAATGGGA
Source organism: Sialia sialis (assembly GCA_009812075.1). NCBI lineage: Eukaryota > Metazoa > Chordata > Aves > Passeriformes > Turdidae > Sialia > Sialia sialis. The sequence continues at coordinate 3,871,927 of VRYO01002095.1, read as the reverse complement.
ATTGTGAGAGAGAAGCCACGCTGGGCACCCTGCAGGGCTGTGCAAAGGATGCCAAAAGCAACTCCCTGAGCCCTGCAGCCCCGTGCCCCAGGCAGAGCCCCCTGCACCCCCTGAGCACAGGAGATCAGCTGCAGGGCTCTGGGGAACAGCGCCCAGCTTGGGTGACACACACACTGCAATGGAGTCCTCCAGGAAATGCACACAACACAACAAAAGGGGCTCAGGAACTCAATCCTGCTCCCTGGGTGACTTCTGGCAACTTTCAGGTGTCTGATCAAACAAAATGAACAAAAAGGAGTTTTCCTTTCAGGGCAAACCAAATGCAGATTTTCAATTAACTCATCAGACTGAGAACCCAGAGCACTGGAACATGTTGCTTTGGAAACTTCCAGGCTTTGTTGAGCCTTGAAAAAAAATGGTCATTTGGAAACAGAAATGTCTTTTCAAAATGAGATTAAAAGAAGTGGATTTTTCTTCTCTCCTTATTCTTGATTAAAATCATCTTGAAAGTGTATTCCTTACTAATAACTCAGCAAAAATAAAGTCTGCTCAAAAATCTCTCTTGCAGCACTTCGAGCTTTACACTTTAACTTTTCTGTATCTAATTAGTGAAACAGAGTCTGGAACACTCCTCCATTTTTGGTGTGGTTATTCTGTCATGCTGGACCAATTAATTTCTGATAAGCATTTGTCACTAAAAGTATTGTTTCAATGGACCAAATTCTGCTCTGACATATTCAGCCAGGTTCAGGTAGGTGCAGTTTGGCACAAAATGAGTCAGGGCAGAGTTTGGACCAGCTCATTAAAGTTCTTTGAAGCCCCAGATGAAAGAAGTGAGTAATAAATGTGGACCCTGAGACGAAAAGAAGAATGAGGTATCCTCATTCTGCAAGGAGAATGAGCTTAACCTCATCATTAATCAACACCAAAAAGCCAGCAATAAAAGCTGAGACACGAAGACATAATCAATCTGTTAGATGCTGCTTGGCAGATGCATTGAAAAACAGCAACAGCAGAGACTCAAAGAAATGTAATCTTAATCTTTATTTTTCAATGGGCATCCTAAGCAGATTTTTCTTCCATTTTCTATTCCCTACTCTAATGGCCAGAGAACAGAAACTCTAATTACTGCTGCATGCTGAAGGCTGGCCAGTAATTATATTTCTTTATCTTCATTAGATGCCAGTGAACAAGGCTTGGTCTGAAGCAGAGCAGGTAAACTGGAAACTCGAGACACATTTTCAATTAAGAGCTCACTTTCGACTGGCAACCCATCTCAGCTCAGCAGAAAGCTCTGTGCTGTGCTGGGGACAGCCTGGTGTGGCACTGTCACTGTCACCATCCCTGCTGCAGTGTTTGTGGGGTCACACTGATTGGTGCATCCACAGCTCACAGGCAGTGACTGAAACTTCTGAAAGCAAACCTGATTTTTTACCTGTTTTCCAAGTGATATATTTGCTTTCAAAGTTTTTTTTTTCTTCCAATTCACCAAAAAAAAAAAAAAAAAAAAAAAAAAAAAAAAAAAAAAAAAAAAAAAAAAAAAAAAAAATTTAAATAGAAGATGAGCGAGTTAGTAAGGACTTAGTCCATTAACTCCCACAACATAAGGACAAATATTTCCCTTCAGCAGCACAGCACCGATACTTCTGCACAGCACCAACATTCCTGCACAGCACCAGCATTTCTGCACCTGCACAACATCAACATTCCTGCACCTGCACAGCCCTGGGCTGCAAAGCTGCCTCCAGAGCTGACTCCAGCTCTGGAAATCCTCCCCAGTTGGGAAGTGCCAGACAACCCTGAGTGTTTGATGGGCAGGATGGGAAATTGTCATTTTGTGTTTGGTGTGTTGTTTCAGTTAAGCAAGGTACACAGCAGTCACAGCAATCATATATCTTGGTGCTCCAGCAGGAGGAAAGGAACTTGTTCCAATCATACATCTTGGTGCTCCAGCAGGAGGAAAGGAACTTGTTCCATTGGAGAGCAGCACTGCTGTGCAGCTCCTACCTTAATGACATCTTCATCTGATGAGCTGCACTCCACAGACTCCACAAGATCTGTCACAGTCCCATCCTCTTCCACAGAAACCACCTTGACAGGGACAGCCACTGTCTTCCCAGTGAGAATAGCTGTGTTCAGGATCTCTGCTTCCTAAGGGAAGAGAAAACAAAATGCCATTTCAGACATTGCTATAAATTCATTAGTGCCACCAGATTCAGCTTTACTTTAATTTCTCATGGCTGTGGAACTGCTTCAAGTGCAGCAGAACTGTTCCAGAGTGGAATCACAGTTCTGGAGTTTTCCAGGATTTCCTGGCTTCTGGCTTTACCTTCCAAGGGGATTTGTGCAGACCCAGCCTCTCTCACAGGGATGCTGACAGGGCCTGGGCTCTTCAAACAAAACCTGTGCCTGCTGCAAATCCCCATCCTCCTGTTTGATTTACCACTTCTTGTTTAGAGGTGCTGAGCCCTGGTTATGTATTCTCAGAGCTCTTTGTCCCTGGGTGTCACCTCTGTCTGGCAGCACACATTCTCTCATCTCTGCCAGGACACTCTGAGCACAAACTGCTGCTCGAGTCCTCCCTGCCTGCCAGTCCTGCTCATTTCTGGAAAGGTTTCTGAGCTTTCAGAGCTGTGCTGCGGAGCTGGGACCATCCTGGACAACAAGAGGCTCTTGATTTCACCTGGCTCTTGTGCAATAAAGGCTCCCAAAGCCCCCCAAGTGCTAAATTCTCATTATCTAGACAGCTCCCACTATCAGCTCTGAGGCTGACCTGATTTTCCTGCTGGAAGACAAGGAAGTGGAGATTGGAACCAAGGCAGCAGAAGATGATGACTGCTCCTACTTGAGCTAAAGGGGAGAGGCTGAGATTTTTCTCCTCTAAAGTATTCACATCAAAAAGACCTTTTCCTCTTACTTAAAGAGACAGACACACTTTATTCAGACTCAAAGCAGTATTTAAAGAAAGTTAAAAAACCCCTCCTGGTCACTTGATAACTGCTTTGCTAAGGTTGCCCCATCCTCACCGGGATCTATACAAAAAGGAGAAAGAGGATTTCACAAGAAGAGAACTTGAGAACAAAATCCTCTCCCTCCTCCAGCACAAAAGCCCTTCAGAAATGTTGAAATCAGAATTCAACAAGGGTGACAATATTTGCCTGCACAGTCAGTCTGTCTTGAGCACACATTTGCTCTCAGTGCAGAGCACATCGCTCAGGCTGTGGAGCTCCCACATTTGCAATTACAGCAATTTCACAATTATAAGCAGCACCTGATTATAAGTCACACATCTGGGTAGCCGGGCAGACCACGGGATGTGTCCATATATAAGCCGCACCCAAATATAAGCCGCACCTTTTTTTTTTTTTTTTTAAATTTTTTTTTTAAAGCGAGGATCCATGTGCAACAAAACAACGAGTTAGTAACAGAATGGCGCCAGCGCGGGGTTTGGTGTCAGGTGCTCAAGTTGCAAACAGTTTTCACAGACCAGCCAAACCTTTAAAGGCAGCCCCAGGCGCCCTCTCCGGCCGGCTCTCACTTCTGGGTTGGCATTTCGCTGGGATTTGTTCATAAATAAGCCGCACCTGATGATTAGCTGCACTGCTGGGGTAGGCTGGATTCTTCAATGAAAAAAGTGCAGCTTAGAATCGTGAAATTACAGTAAGTCTCCAGGTTCTTTGCTTTTTTCCCCCATCTGGGCTTTGCACCCACATTTCTCAGAACTTTTGCTGCTCTCTCAGGCTCCACAAACAGAGCAGCCAGTGCTGCAATCCACAATCAGGGCTGGTCCTGTGCTGGTGGTTTTGGTTTTGACCATCAATCTCGCATCACTGGAATTCCTGGGGCCACAGCAAGCTGCTCACACCTGGTCCTGAGCTGCTCCCCGAGCAGCAGCAGCTCCTCCCTCCTGCTCCACGAGTGTGACCCTCACAATTATTTCATAAAGCAAAGGGAGCTTTAATAAGCAAGCCTTTGAACCAGCGTGATTAATGAGCTCTGCTTACCAAAGGCAAATGTAATTTCCCCTGGTAAGAGCCACTAACTGAGAATGATTCTCAAAAGCTCCATGAATTCCTTTGGAGTCTCTGAGTTTTCCAGTTATTCTGGATATTCTGAGCACAGAGTGCATCCCAGTCCAGCTGTTCCTGCCTCTGGATGGGAATGCTGCAGTGCCCTGACCCCAGGAATTTGGGATGTCCTGGGGGAGCTCTGTGCCCACGCCAAACAACCAGGGAAGGACTCACAGGATTTCTCTGTCACCTGGTTTGCACTCAGCCCTGAGCAGGGAGGAAAAACAGCTCTGACAGCAGCAGGGCACAGGGGTTTGTGTGAGGATGTGTGAAAATTCATTTTGAGGAAACCAACATGATCCTCATTTAGCTCCACTGAGATTTACAGCTCAGAGCTCAGCATGTAAAAGCTATAAATTGAAATAGTTGCTAATTTAAAACTGTTGCTTTTTGCTGCTTGAGTCTCCTGAAGAAATATGATGTTCTTTATCCATAACTACCATAGATTACAGGAGATAAGATGTCAGGACACCTCATGATGGGAGCAGCTTTGCTTTTACAAAGCTGTAGCTAAAAAGTCACTGTCAGAAGTTGATTCCCTCAGCAGTTGTTAAAAAGATGCTGAACTTCAACTATTAGCATAGCATCTCTCTGTAATTCACTTACACCGAGCCCCTCCAATAATAAAATGAAATAATCAGAGAAATATATGCCTCTTCATGCATTAGAAATGGAAGACCAGGTAATCTTTATTCTGAAATTGCTACCACGGTAAATAAATAGTAATAATTTAAAGAAGATGCTGGAGTGAGAGTTCTTTGCTTACTGAAGAGATTCATATTAAATAACTGAACATATTAAGCCCTCCAGCAGAAACATATTCAGGAGATGTACACAGTAAGCATCAATTTAAGTTGAAATGCAGAAGTGAATACCTATTATATTTTTTTTTTTTTCAATTTTAATAGATATCTTCCCTGAAATTTAATTTCTCTTTGGACATATTTTGCCTTATCTTTCCTAGGGTGAAAAAAGGGGACTTTAACCATATCTTTATAAATTGTTCCCAATTTCTGTTCCTGCCCCCAGTGATCAGGTCATACACAGATTTCCCAGTGTTTGTGTGTATATATGTATATATAATTTTTATGTATATATATATATACATACATAAAATATATCTAAATAAATAAATAAATAAATAAAATATATATATTTTAAAGAAATTAATGCATGACTAACCCAAGCTCCACTCTCAGCCCAGGACACGAGGGGCTCCTTTCTGACCCTTGTGGTGCACTGGAAATTCAGCAGCCCCTGAATCACAACCACATTTACCCCTGGAAGTTAACTCAGTGCCTTAAACCTCAAGGAACTCCTCTTGCATCATCCCTTCCACCACACTCACCCTTGAGGAGTGCTTGTCCTGCTCCAATAACAGGAAAAGGGGATTAGAAACTCCCCATGACTACAATTCAGGGATTAGAAACTCCCCATGACTCTGCAATTCAGGAGATTAAAAACTCCCCGTGATTCTGCAATTCCTGCCCCAGAATCACAGCAGATCCCAGACATCCTTCATTGGGGCAGTGGAATATCTCCGTGCAGGCTAAAGATCTCATTTCAAAAACCAAGAGTGTTCCTCTTGGGTTTCAGGAGGTGTTCTGGCTTTTGGGTTGTGCACAGACTGCAATCAGGAAGAGAGTAAAAGGATCCCTGAAATCTCCTCAGGTCCAGAGAACACAAAGAAGACAGCCTGAAAATCCCTCTCATTCTCCATTTCCTTCTTTTCAATGTACAGTAATTTCACAGTTATAAGCCGCACATCCGGGTAGACCACGGGATGTGTCCATATATAAGCCACACCTGAATATAAGCCGCTTTTTTTTTTATTTAAGCGAGGATCCATGTGTGACAAAATAACAAGTTAGTAAAAGAATGGCGCCAGTGCTGGGTTTGGCGTCAGGTGCTCAAGTTGCAAACAGTTTTCATCAACCAGCCAAGCCTTTAAAGGCAGCCCCAGGCACCCTCCCTGGCCGGCTCTCACTTCTGCGCTGGCATTTCACTGGATTTGTCCATAGATAAGCCGCACCTGATGATTAGCCGTACTGCTGGGGTAGGCTGGATTCTTCCATGAAAAAGGTGCGGCTTAGAATCGTGAAATTACTATTTTCTATTAATCAGCCTGTAGAGCACTAATCCAGGGTCTCACCTTGAATCTTTTCACTATTTAGGTAAAAAAGCCCCAGCTCTGTCTCCTGTGCAGCCAGCCCCATCTCACTCGTATCAGAGAATCCATGCTTCAGTCATGCATAACTAATTTCAAATCTTATTTAGCATCAAGTCTCAGAATTAAGGAGCTAAGTGACAGCTGTTTAATTAACTCCTTAAGCTGATTAGAAAGCATTACAGAAATCCCCCCAAGGAAGAGTTTATAACTGTCAGGAGAGCCTAAGGCCATGTTAATGCTTCTGTTTAAATTTAGTAAGCTTCTAAACCAATAAAGCCTAAATGCTTGACATTCTCACGGATGTGGTCAAGCTCAGCTCTTTTCCTCCTGTTACCACTGCAAGGGTAGGACACAAAAAGGGATTTGAGGAGTCAGGAAGCAGCAGCTGAACAAAAGAGCCAGGAGCTGCTGGGTCTGTGGCACCAGCCCTCGATTATTTGGGATTAGTTCTGAGCTGGGGCAAAGCTGAGCTTGCACCTCAAGTGCAGAGTCATCTCCAGCCCTGGCTGCAAGGAAAAAGGGTTTGTTCATCAGCTCTCAAAAGCTAAATCCACCTTTAATGACAAGATTATGGCAGCTGAAGTACAAGTTTTAGGAGCAGCTGCTGGGGTTAGATACAAGAGAAACCAAAATTGCTCCAAAGCAGATTTTCACTCCTGCAGTACATTATTGTCAGCTCTGAGCTTGCAAACAGCTTGAAATATATAAAATATCATTCTGATTTCCTTATTTCCCCTGTTGTTTCCTAATTCTTTAGGATGCACTGGAAAAATTATTGAAAAATCAGCTGCAATTCTTCTGTGTCCAAAGGAATAAAGGAGCAGAGGGCAGAAATAACCCAAATTAATTTGTGAGACCTTTAATATAAACAGAAGAGTTGAAAGTACAAGTTGAAATACTGCAAGTATGAGAAATGATGGTGAAACCTGAATGAGAAAATATGAACAGACTGACATGAACCTCAAGGTCAAATGTTTGGTTTAACGTGGGCACTTCTCATTGTGCAGAATGAAAAGTGAAGTCTGTGGGGATGGCAGGGAGGAGGGGGGGATTAAGCAAATGAATCTCACTCCACTCAAGCTCTTGCTACTTCTTCAGGTTCCCTTTTTGCTCAGTGCAGGAGGAGAGATGTGCTGACATGGGGTTAAACAGGAACATTTCTCTGGACACATCCACCTGCTGACTCCCACTCTTCCCCACAGCTGCCAGAGAGGGGAAAATGGATTTTTTTTGAATGGTAAAATGTGATTGAAAAGCACTGCTTAGAAAGGAGTGGGTGGCAGAATCAATGCTTGAATATATTTTTCACCCTTTCTTCCTCAGCCTGGGATTCCTTGAATAATTTTGCCTCTGTGTGACGGGGGTGAGGGGATGCTCTCCCTCCTCCTCACAGGGAGCAGACATGGCAAGGAAGAGCAGTGAAACAAAACCCCAAACACACAGCGAGCCCAGCAATCCCAATTTTCCAGTTAAAAACAGACCAGCCAATGGCTGGATTGTGCTGCAGGGAAAAAACCACATGGGATAATCAGAGACTGTCTGCCACTCCTCCTGTCACACACGAGGCAGCCAGGAGAAATATCTAATTATATTTAATCCCAGGCTTAACTTTTGCAAAGCTTGAAGCTATTTTATATTCTTGCTAACAAACTTTCATCTGGGTGTGGATAGAATCTTTCACTGAGGCTGGAGGAGGGGGAGAGCACTGAGGATGTGACAGTGCTGAGCACAGTAAAGAGGGAGAGAGGAGCAGAATGAGAGGCAGGTGGTACAGAGGAAAAGGGGATCATTAGAGGATGACCAGCAGTGAGAGGGCTCTCATTACACAGCCTCTGATGTTCAGCAAAACGCTCAAGAAGAGAGGAAATGCTTCCCAGCAGGCAAACACAGGGGCTCTGCCCAGGCTGGTAATTCCCTGTTTGTCCTGAGCGTGCAGTACAGACAGACAGACAGCCCCAGCTGTGGGCATTGCCTGTGAGTGCAGGATGCAATTCCACACCCTTAAGTGATGAAAACAGCCAGGGAGAGAAAAGCACGTCTGCCTGTTGTGTCCTTTCTCCCTGGCTCTGTGTGTTTTGTGTGGCTTAGCTGGAAGGGCTCAAAACAGAGATCTTGGATTTGTTCTGTGTGTGTGCAGTGCCCAGCCCAGCTCAGAGCCAGCTAACAACAGGAAAACATAGCACACACGACAAATGCAGAGCAAGGGGAGGGAGGGAGAGCTGCCTCCTTTTTGGGGATTGCTGTTATTTACAGCTCTGCTAAAGGCACCCCAGGATTTCGGGTTTCCAGCAGCCACTTCACTGGGCACAAGTTGATTTTAAACCTGGTGTCTGGGAGCAAACAGCACTCAGGAGAACTGCAGAGCTCAGCACTGGGATGGACTGGGATGGAACCAGTAAAGGCTGCACTGGGAGCAAACAGAACCCAGGAAAACTGGAATTAAGCACTGGGATGGACTGGGATGGAAGCAGTAAAGGCTGCTCTGGCTCTGCTCACACAGCTGGGGAGGCAGAGCTCTGCCATGAGTTCACTTTTCCTCCCTGTAGAGGCAATGTGAATTAATTTGTCTCGGGTTTAGGATGACACAGCCCCTTTGATGTGCAGCATTTAGGAATTGTGTTAGCATCCTTCTGGGGATCCTTTGGTGTCTGGGTGCTCTGCAGTGCTCAGTGGGCTCCCACCATCCCTGGGAGCTGTCTGAACCTTCCCTGCTTATCAAAGTCAGGCCCAGGAAGCCTCAGAGTTGTCAGGCTGTATTTTTTCAGAGAAATTGCTAATTAATTCACAGGCCTCAGACTGTAACTCCACCAAGCTGTGTGTGCATCCTCGATTTCAGGCTCCAGACAGGCTGCTTGAGCTGATAATAACTCAGTTTGCTGTTAAAAGCAAACAAACAAACAAATGTATATTTGGGGAGGGTTTCTTCCTGGTTTTCCTCCCGCAGGAGGGACAGGCTGATCCTCCCAGGACAGCAGCAGGGCTGGGGATGTGGCACAGGAGATCTCAGTGCTGAGCCTGTGATGCCAAATCAGCCAAAGCCAGGCAGGATCTCACACAGGGGTCTGGCAGAGGTTGTGTGCCTGACGGGCTTTGGAGCTCTGCAGGGGCAGAATTTGGGATGTGCTGCGGGGATTTCCAGGGACAAAAGGAGAGCTCTGGGATGTCACTGCAAAGCAAGGATGCCAAGAGACTCTGGCAGAGCAGTTCAGCAGAGTCAGTGTTTGGTGGGATGTGTGGCATGGCAGGGGTCAAACTGCCTGGAACAGCTCTGCTTTCACTCAGGGGAGCATTAAAAACCCCCAAACAAACCACCAGCCTTGTTTAATAGCTGTTTTTAAAATTCCAGTTTTTTTCACACCTCAGTGCTGTCATTCCCAGGCTGAGCTGCACACGAATCCTTTCCCCATCTCCCACCCTATGCTGACCCTGTGGGATCTGTGATTAAAGAGAATAAATCTCACGGACAGAGCTATGGATGCCACAGATCAGGAGCACATAAATGAGTCAGTGATCACAGAACTCCCTTGCAGAAGTTTTGCTGCACCAGAAATGGCAGAGCTGTAGGTGATGAGTGTTTGTGTTATTGGGGAAAGGCTTCCTGGAAAAAGCTTCCCCAGAATCTGCCTTGGAATCAGGCCCTGTCAGAGCCCCCAGAAATGCAGAAGAGCTGGAATAAAAGGAGATTTATTTTCTGGATAAGTTTAGATTTTCCTGTTGTTTTACCAGCAGACACATTCCCACCTGGAAACAATTTTGGTGTAACTAACATGTGAGCACAGATCTCCTGAGCTGTGCCAGTGCTTCCACAGCTTTGTTTGGAGCTGGGAGCCCTGCTGTGAAATATCCCATTAATTCCATTCCCGTCAATCCCAGTTCCTCTCTGGTGGCTCAGTGAGCCCGGTGCCATGGCAGGGGCTGCTCCCTGGGACTGATCCCCTCTGGAACCTCACTCAGCAGAGCCCTGGGAGTGTCACACAATGCCACTGCCTGTGTCACCTCGTCCTGCGTGCTCCTCCTGAGCTGCTCCATTATCTCCTGCAGTTTTCCCAGCTTTTAATGTCTCACAGCCCCCTCTTCCAGCAGCACATCCTCGCTGCTGTGTGGCACCTGCAGAGCTGGGTACTTCACAGCCCTCTTTAAAATGCAGCTCTGCCACAGTGATTACAGGATGCTGCACGTCTCCAGCAGACTCTTTGTTCTCTCCTCCCATCTCCCACAGCTCTGGTTTAACTGTGGGGCTAAGCAAGGCAAATCAAGGTGCACACAGAACCACCAAGGTTGAAAGAGACCCCTGAGATCAGTAAATCGATTTATCCACACATTTATCCCCTCTGCTTGATTTTCCCTGTACCAGTTGTGCTGTCCCATTTCCCTGCTGCAGTGGAGAATCCTGAGAGCAGTGACCAGGTCCCAAATGTGGGGACAGGACAAGGAGAAAGCACTGCAGTGACCATGAGGAAACAGCAGTTTGCAGGGATGAAATCTGCCCAAATGTGGCAATCACTGTAAACTCTCCTGGCAGAGCCACAGAGCAGGCACCAAACCACTTTTCCCCTTTTCTAAAGAGAGGAAAAAGTGCTGTAAGGAAAAGAGAGCTCGTGTTCTGCAGGTCACCGTGCAGGAGAAGTGACTGAACTGTTCCAAAATTCCCTTCCAGACTGGCCTGGCAGCTTGTGTAGCACATTCATTTTTAGGAATGTCAGGCAAGGAGCAGCCGGAGCTAAATTGGGACCATCCCAGGGCCCTGGAACGCTGCCTGCCAGCCAACAATTCATTCATGAGGGCAGAGCAGCAGGGCAGAGCAGCCAGGGGCTCTGCTGCCTTTAATGAGCTCCTCTCTCAGCTTTGAACACAAACACACAAATAAACACAGGACAGGAAAGGATGATGCTCAGCTCCCATATGGCAAACGGGGCCAAAGTCTGCTGTGAGACATGTGAGCATGACCTTGCTGGGGATGGAGGGTGGAAGGGCAGGATCTGGGCACAGAAACCATCCCTGCAGTGCTGCACAGGGCTGCTCCTGCACTGCTGCAGCTCCTGCAGCTGAGAGAGACATGCACAGCCTGTCCTGCACTGCTGCAGCTGAGAGGGGCATGCACAGCCTGTCCTGCACTGCTGCAGCACAGAGAGGCATGCACAGCCTGTCCTGCACTGCTGCAGCTCACAGGGACATGCACAGCCTGTCCTGCACTGCTGCAGCTCACAGGGACATGTACAGCCTGTCCTGCACTGCTGCAGCACAGAGAGGCATGCACAGCCTGTCCTGCACTGCTGCAGCTGAGAGGGGCATGCACAGCCTGTCCTTCACTGCTGCAGCTCACAGGGACATGCACAGCCTGTCCTGCACTGCTGCAGCTCCTGCAGCTCACAGGGGCATGAACAGGCTGCTCCTGGCACTAAAAACATTTATTCCCTGTGCTTGGTTCTAACCCTGCCATCCCTGCAGGTGAGGGGCCAAAACCTCCAGCTCTTTGCATTTGGTCTGTGGAGGAACGTCACTATTTTTGGGGGTTTTTTTGATTTTTGTTGGGTTTTTTTTTTTGTTTGGTTTGGTTTGGGGTTTTTTGGGGGGGGGTGGGTTGCGTTTGTTTTTTGGGTTTTTTTGTTTGTTTGTTTGTTTGTTGTTTTTTGAGGTTTGTTTTGGTTGTTTTGTTGGGGTTTTTTTAATAGAACACAGCAACCAAAGTTTTATTTCTAACAATCACCCTAGTTACAGACTCCATGTGCAGAGAGGTGTTTCTGTGCCTGAACCTCTGTGCTTACAGAATTCTCCCCTGTGATTCAGGGCAGAATTGGGTGCAACTCTGCTGATTTTGCAGATATGCCAAGGAAGTGACCCAAACATTTGACTCCCCTGCCACAGACAAAGGCTGTGGTAAAGGGCAGCATCAGAATCTGAAGGAAGATAAAACATTTCTAGATCTACAAGCAGGCTGAGAAAGAAAGCAGTGAGCCCTCAAGCTCTGCTTTGATCATCTAGCCTTTACAGATTTGTGACAAATTGTTTTTTCTGCATGAATCTGAACTGATACAGATTTACATGAGTAGTTAAAAAGTAATACCAACTGGGAAATAAAATCCCTAACAGCACCACAGAAAAGCAATAAACTTAAACAGCAGTTATACAGGCAGAAGAATTATTTACAATAGGAAAAAAAAATTAATAACAGAGAAAAAGAAAGGTTGGACACTTGTAAAGGGGGTTGTGGCAGGGAATCCAAAAAGCCATTAGAAAAAAGACATGAAGAATCTTGTAATAATATCCTGGGGAACATGCTTGCCTCAGATTCAGTGCCTTTAAGACCATGTTGTGTGTTCTGTGAGTGCTGTTTAATGTCTAATCCTTCTGGAAGGATTGGTAAAGAACTTGTGTTGGTATCAGCCCAGTGACCTCAGGGAAATAAACCTGACACCAAATTACATATTTTTGTACCCAGAACATCTGAAGGAGTTTCCTAATCTGGTGTACAGAGATCTGCACCCAATAATCCTTCTGATGTCAGTGCAGGAGTACCAGCTCCATTTGCTTCTTCTCACGTTGAAAGTGAGGAAAAACCCCTCTGAATAAAGCCCTGTGCCCAGAACAATTCCCTGCATGATGGTTGTGAGGTTGTGAGCCTGCCCAGCTGCAGGCTGCACCATTCCTCGTTTATAAATGAATAATTGTGGTGTTTGAGGGCTGCAGGGGAGGCCCTGGCCCTGACAGAAATCTGTGGAAGAGCTCAGGCTGGAACAAACCCAGCTGCAGCCTCCTCAGGGGGTTTATTGGAAATTCTGGATGTTCACATTCCCCTGCTTGGGGAATGGGTTTGTGCAGGTGAGTTTTGAGGCTGAGTTCACAGCCAGGATGGAAGGGGAAGGTAAGGAGCCCTTTTCTGGGAGCTGATAAAACTCCTGGTGTGATCAATAAGTGCCTCAGCCATGGGTGTGCCCATCCATCTCCCTGCTCCAGCCTGCCCAGACACAGTCCAGCTGACAAACACAGGATTTCAGCCCAGCTAAATAAATATAAATACAGAGGATAAGTGGCTGCAGGGCTGGGACTGCTGTGACAAGCTGGTTATTGGGTTAGAAAGGAAGACTAAATAATAAATGACAATAATAAATGCTCCTTCTTCAAGGCACTGCCAGACACACAGGACCAACACAACCTGACTTTTGCTTTTATTTGGTCAGATTTTCCTGTTGGTTCAGAATTTACTGCAAGCTCAGGGCCCTGCAGCCAAAATCCAGCCAGAGCTGCTGACCTACCTTGGCAAAGGACAGCTTTGCTCCACAAAAGCCTCTTTTCCAAAATCAGCTGCACATAACCTGCACTGAGACCCAGTCTCAGCTGGGCTGGGGACTCACAGCAGTCACAGGGTGATCACAATCTCCCCATCCTTCAGAGCTGATTTTATTTCTGTCTTTCCCATTCTGCTTCAGGAATTTCACCCCAAAGCCCCCAGCATTTCAACTCCCTCACCACCAAAAGCAAATCATCCCAACTGATTTCTTTTTCTGACCTGCTTGAATTAATTCCTGTGCAGGTCCAGGATAACTGAGCCCCATGGGGCCAAAAAGGTGAGGCAGGAAAAAAAAAGGATGAGTGAGAGAGGCTTCAGCAGGAACTGCCCAGAGGAGCAGTGGTCTGGGGAAACAGAACCAAGAGATCCAGGGTCTTCCAGCACATGTGGGAAGGATCAGGTGGCTGGGCTCAAAACAAAGAGAAAAATGTGATTTCCCAAATCAGAAGATCCCTGGCTGCAGGAAACTGGAATGTTTGTGTGGATTGACCTCCCCTGCAATTAAAGGGAAATTTAATTAATGGAAGAGAGAACTGGATCACAAACACGGAGTGAGCTGCTTTGCTCTCACTCCACTCCGGCTCTCAGAGCAATCCCAGCCCCAGCCAGAGGTGCTCCCTACAGAAACCCTGCTCCATTTCCTGGCACTGCCCTGGAAAAGCAGAATTAAACTCCTTCCCACTGAACTGCTCCTGTCCTGCTCTCAGGGACCCATCTGCAGAGAGCCTGCAAGAATTGTACTGCTTAATGGAATGGATTTTGGCATCAGTGGAAAATATAAGCCCTCAATATCAAATATTAAATTATTCCTGATTAATTCTTTTACGGGCTCGGACTTGCAACTGATTTAATACTCCTGGATAATTACTTCTGTTATAACTGTGCCTTTGATTTTTAATTAACCATACAAAGTTTCTCATTCAAATCTAATATTACCTTTGTTAACAATGTCAACTCTCTGTTTAGAGATTCTGCTCACATTAAACCGTGTGCTGAGAAATTAAAATCTGCTTTTCCACAACTGTGTGAACAGATTCTGTACCAGGCTTATTTATTCTACATCATTATCTAGGAAAATATTGTTTCTGCTATCCTGAGCGCTGCTGTCTGCCAAGTAACCCCTTTTTGGCAGCAGCACTGCTCCCTGCTCTCCTCCCGGCTCACAGAGCCTGGCTTGCTCAAACCCTCCCTGCCATGGCCAGGGACACCTCCCCTGTCCCAGCGTGCACAGAAACTCAAAGCACCTCATTTTCAAACTTGTGTGCCT
>VRYO01002095.1:3816669-3849037 GCA_009812075.1 Sialia sialis | reverse complement strand
CTGGCTGGGCAGTGAGTGTCCCTGAGTGTCCCTGCGAGTGTCCTGGCTGGGCTGTGTGACATGGCTGTGGCTCTGTGTAAGGGGACACTCACAGCCAAGCCACACAACTCACTCAGCCTCTGAACATTGCACTGAGGCTGGGGCTGCTCTGGGAGTCTGGGGTGGAATCCAGGCTTTCAACAGATCAAAGAGCAAAGCTTCAAGACATAAACATATCCCTCTCTTATCCACCTCGGGGAAAGGCTGTCTACCAGGAGGGAAAAATCACTGAAAAAATCCTACACTGAGAATTTAAGTTTTTAAAGAGCCTGTGAGAGATTTTGAACAGCTTTTGGAGCTGTCTGAATTCTGAAGTCTGCCTTAAGCTAGGTTTATGTTGCATAAACACTTGCTTTCAGATTTATTGTTATTATGAAAGCTACAACATGAGCATAATAAATGATTGTGGTATTAAAGCACATTTTACAGCATCATCCTGAGTGCAGCTTCCTTTAATGCTCTGCTTACATGACATGCAGGGATTTGCTCTGAAACTGTATTAGGATGGACGGCTGGAACTCAGGGTACAGCCCAGGACATTTTTTCCTCTTATCTCTGAACAATTCTCAGCACCCCCAAGCCTGTAAAGCTGAGCTGGAAATACAGAGGTGTCAGGTCTGGCTTGCTGCTCGCTGGGAAGGGCTTTGGGATTCCAGGCAAGCTGTAAATAAAGATTGGCTCAGTGGCCTTTGGCTCGTGCTCAGAGCAGGGCACAAACAAGGTCACAGGTGGGCACAGAGGTTCTGAGCAGAACAAGGTGTCCCTGCTGTGGGAAAGAAATGAATAAATTGGAGTTGGCCTCCCAGCTCAGGCTGTGCTGAGATGGATCCCTCCAGCCTGGCTGCCAGGTAATGCAGGATTGTGTTTGCTATTCAAGCTGCACATTAAATGAGCTGTCTGAAATCACTGTGACCCTGCATGTTTACTGGATAAAAAAATTTAAAACTTCAGCTTGAAGGACTGCTTCAAAATAATTAATCCTCTGGAAAGTAGTAGGCAGAATTTTGGTGTCCAAAGGCAATACATTTCTTTTGATTCTTATTGTCTCCTGGGGGTTTGGGGGGTTTGTTTGTTTGCTTTGGTTTTTTCCTGATAGGAAAATAAAATGCAATCTTCTAGGAATAATATTCTGAAATTATGCAAGATACCCATGATGTGCACTAACAATTCACACCAGCAGAAAACAAAGACTGAGGCTGTGAAGCTTTTGTGACAAATGACTTTTGGCTCCCAGTTAGTGAATGCTGTAGAGTGCCTGTTCCCCTGCTCCTCCCCACAGTTAATGCAGCTCTGATTGCTGAAATGCTCCCCATAGACAGGCAAATTGTTTGGGTTAACTTACAGCATTTACATTCGTTTTTCATTTGTGACTGTTTCAATTAGCAATGTCATCTATTTCTGAAAGCTTTTTACTTTTAAATAATTAGAGTTTACCCAAGAGGTTAGCACAATAAAAAAAAAAAAAAATAAAAAAAAAAGTATTTGAAATGCTAATCCACCACCTCAGACAAAACTGTTGCAGCAAATTTAAAATCCTATATTGTAACACACAATAGTCCACAGCATGCTGATAACCTGTGAGCAGCACAAAGGACAGGGCAGTGCATTCCACAAGCATGAAATGGAAATACTGAGAGCCCCTGGAATGGCTGGGACTGGGCTCAGGGATTTAATGAGCAGGTGATTTAATGAGCACAATAATGGGCAGGAAAAGCTGCCCTTGGAGCTGCTCCTCAGCATCATCTGTGCACAGGCCAGGCTGGGAATTACTGACAAGAAATCGTTTCATGTTCCCTGTGTCAGCCAGGCCCTGTCACCAGCACACACACACATTTATATCCCATGCCACAGCAGTTGCATTTCTTTTGGAGCACATTTCTTTTCCTAACTACATCCAAACCCAGAAAGGAGTGAGAAATCTGTTGCTTTGGTGCAAGCCATGCCTCATCTCTGCATTTAGAGCTTTTGCTCTTTTTCTTCCTGTATTTGATGCACTTGGACCTAAACCATTAGAACACACGCTCAGCCTGAAGAGCTGGAAAGTGCAAAAGTGCTGGAATTGGGCTAGAGCTTCATTGGTGCCAGTGACTGCTGTGCCTGCTCCAGAATGCAATGCACAATTTGCAGCTCCTGGCTCCCAAAAAGCCACCAGGACCCCTGGGGCAGGCTGGGCTGGAGGCAGCTGGAGACACAGCAGTGCCGGCAGCTCTCCCTGCTCCTGAACCTGCAATTTTCCATCCAGCCAGGGAGCTTCCATCTCCATCACTGCCCAATTCCTGCAGGACTGCTCCCTGTCTGGCATCTGGGAACAGATGTGTCGATAGGCTGAGAAGCAGGAGTTGATCAAGAACAGCTGCTTTTCACAGTCAGGATGTATTTGTGATTGTTATTGCAAACATATTCTCAAAATCTTTTGCCAGGCAATCATATTTAAAAGTTTTCCTGTTTCATCCTTCCCCACAGATCTGTAACAGAGATTCAGGAGAGAATTCTGCAGCACAGAGCAGGGGATGATTCCTGACCCAACAAAAGGAGAACAGGGGGAGCAAGAGCTTGGATTGAAGTGGGCAAAGTAAAACACTAACTGTGGAGAAATGTTCCTTAACAAACACCTGGCTGGAAAACCCAGTGAGAGCACAGAGCTCCAGCTGGCTCACTCACAGACTAGATATTTAAACACAGAACAGAGACAATCCCTGAAGGCTCTGACCCTTTCTGAGCTGGTTTTCCTGCACTAAAATGCCCCAAGATTTCTGCTGGACATTCTGCAGGGATGCAACATGTGCTGCCAGGACTTTTCTGAAAACCACAACTGCACAGCTTCAGCTCTTGGAGATGGGCTGGTGGGAAAACAATCCAAAATAGGTGGAAGGATGGAAATCTGCTCTGTGCCCTCTGCTTTTCCCCCATGGAAACAGGAGCCCATGCATCAATCACCCCCTGCAGGACTTCATAAAGGACACGTTAGAGTTATCTCTGAGCTCAGATCATTGCACTGCATTGCAAGTTAAGTGTGTTAATGTATCCTGAATTAATTCTCTTGGTGTTAAAGTGCAAACTGGGCTAATAAAAGTGACACATTGACTTTTTCTGGAGAGTGATGTTCGGCTTACGCAGAATGGCAGCATAAATGAAAATTAGCCTCAAGACAATGTTAATTACATTTTATCCATTAGTAGGAGGGTAATTGAGCCACTCATTTTCACTGCAAAGAAAACCCTTCTGGCTTCATAAAGGGAAGCTATGTGTTTAATGTGCAAACTAAAGCCTAACAATGGGAAAATTCGCAATAGAAAGAAAACCAAAATGCAGGTAATGCATGTCTATATTCTATTGCAATGGACATAATCTGTGGTATTGCCCTCTTGCTGAGCTGGGAGAGACTTCAGAACGAGTGACAGAACCCAGTTATGAAAAATCAGCCCGGAATCACTGCCATGAACAGGAGATATCCTGAAAGAGTTGATTTAAACACTGCAGATATTGCTGATGGTGCTGTTAGAACTAATACTGCTCATAGATAGCAGCTGCTGATTTTAAAATCTTCCCACTCGTTTCTATCAGATCTGCACAGGGCTGAAAAATGACATTTGCTTATTCTTAGAGAGAAAATCCCCCAGAGCACGGAAGGATCTGGATTTCAGGGAGCAGGTTCTTGCTCAGACTGCATCACCAAGTCTGACGTGTGTCAGCAGCTGCAGCAGCACTGGAGTTTTGAGGAGCACAGGATACATTCACACGAGTGCATTCCGCTCTCTGCACTGCTGTATATCTATTCCATGATATCCCATTGCCTGTGACCTTCCCTGGCCAACAGCAAGATTTTCATTCTGTTATAAAAAATTCTTATTCCTCTTTCCCACAGGCTCCAGCTCCTTTTTTACACGTTATCTGCCCTGGGCCTCACACCCTGAGATAAAACATTTCTCTCTGGGATTTTCTGAAAGAACTCTGAGAGTTTGATGCAGTGAGATGAGAGCAATGAGAATTTGAGATAAAGTTATCAAAGCTCGTGCACCAGCTGAGGTTGCTGCAGTTGCTCAGGCTCAGTCACTGCCCACCAGGGCAGCAAAACACCAAATACAGGATTTTGGTGCCAGGAAAACACAGCACAGTGGGATTCAGCAGGTGCTCAAGAACCCAAAAGCAGCTGGGCATCTCCTTCTCTCAGTCAATAAATCAGGGAAGTGCAGCCAGACCTGAAAGCTGCTTGTGCACAAATACCACAAGGAAATCCCACAGGCACCAAACCATCATTTCCATCAGCCAAATCAAGTGCAGGTGGAACAAGATTTAGTTGCAGATAGTATTATGGATTATCTGCCCACTGGGCTCAATCCAGATCAGACCCTTGCACTCCCTGACCCAGGAGCAGCATCTGGGCACAGTCACAGTGAATTCACAATTCCTGCTTCTGCAAAAGCCAAAAATACATTCCCTTATTCAAAAATAATAATTTTTAAATCAGCCTTTATCATAATATTACTACGAGCATTGAGAAGGATTATCTTATTACAAAAATGAAATTACTTAAATTTACCCTCATTATTGTTTCCCAGGGAAAAAAGAGGCTTTTTTTATTTCATTGTGGATGAAGCTGCTATTTGCATTTAAATGAAGACATCTGAAGAAGAGGAGCTAGAAAGTTAAAGGTTTTTTTTTTTTTTCTTTTAGAATGAGATTTCATTTCAGTATTCTATAATGCAAACCCAGCTCCACTTTCTGCTTCATTAAATAGTCTGTCACAAGCTGCTTTCCAAAAAACTGCCACGGAGAGTGAGACACTGCTTATTCCCAGCTGAGCTTTGTGATGATGGCAACAATGCAGTGTTGGTGTCCCTCAATACCTGACTTCAGCAAACAAATCAGCTCTTTCCACTTGCTGGATTGCTTTTTTTATTGACTTATCATCATTGACACACTTAAACAATCTCCCTTCTGAATGCTAAAACAGGCTTGTGTCATGGAACTCAGCTCCTCACAAGCTATCCCAACTCTGGGAATCAGCTGGAAACTACAATCTTCATTTTGAAAATATTATCAAGGAAAACAGGCAGTGCCCCCTGAACTCCCAGCCCTGCCTAAGCTGAGAGCAGAGCAGCTGAGGCAAAAAGAAAATTCACCAGTGAGCAGAAAAGAGGAAAGCAAAGCAAAGAGGAAAAGAAAGCAAAGAGGAAAAGAAAGCAAAGAATGTTTTCATGAGCCAGCCTGGATGGGCAAAAGCAGAAGTTCAACAGAAGGATCAAAATACTAAATACAGGATGGAAATCATCTCCTTTCTTCCTCTCCTCACTAAAATGAGAGGCAGGACTGATGGCAGAATGTTCCTTGCATGGAAGGTTCTAATTCTGAGTGGAAATGCTGCAGCCCAGAGCCTGGGGAGCAGAAATGGTCATTTTTGCAGGGGATCAGAAATGATCATTTTTACCAGGGGAACAGAAATGATAATTTTTTGCAGGGGAACAGAAATGATAATTTTTACCAGGGGATCAGAAATGATCATTTTTGGCAGGTGAGGGTGGCTCACAGCAGGAAGACCAGCACTAATGCAGAGCTCCTCCTTCCCAATCCAACAGTCCTGAAAAAGATCTCTGCTCACACCAGTGCCAGCCAGTGGCTTTAGAAAATAAATAAATTCCATCTGTTTCAGTCCAGCCAGGCTCCAGCTGATTGGCTGTGCTCAAATACCAGGCTATTTCTCATTACTGATTGGAATTTAATTTGCAGATCCTCTGCTCAAGAAAGATAGAAGGTCGATGCTCAAATTAACATATGGAACTCCAACTTATTGTTAAAGATTTTAGGCAGATGATGTGTGCTCCATGTCTGTGTTCTGTGAAAGTTTTTGAAGCTATTGTATCAGCCACTGCCAAATAGATGGTGAATAGAGTAAAAATTTTAATTTTATTATGGTAGACACCTCATTTAATTGATTTTCAAGAATAATAATTTTAAACTAAGCAGTAAATGGTCTCAAGAAAAACTCATTTTAATTCAGCAACGCAGGAATGCTTTGATTAGTTAAACCAAGGGAAGACAAAAACCTGCAGGAAGCTGTAGAAAAGAAAGGACAATCTGAAATTCTTCCATGCCACGAATTCATGCACAGCTACAAGGACAATGGGAATTCAGAGTGCACGTTCAAGGACAGCATTTGCTCCAGAGGGAGGAATTTTCAGAGGACTCTGCGTTTTCCCTGCACCCAGATTTGTGTGGGCTCATCAGGCTTTGTGCAGGGGTCCCTGTGCCCCATTTCCTAGTCAATGTTTGTGCAGGGGTCCCTGTGCAGTGCTCAGGGACATTTCCTATTTATTCAGTGTTTATTTAGGGAGTACCTGTGCAGTGCTCAGGGACATTTCCTATTTATTTAGGGTTTGTGCAGGGGTCCCTGTGCCCCAGGCAGTGCTCAGGGACATTTCCTATTTTTGTTTAGGGAGTCCCTGTGCAGTGCTCAGGGCCATTTCCTACCCTGCTGCATGAATTTCCATTGCTGGTGCTGCAGGAGAGCCCTGGCACAGCGCACAGAGCACAGAGCAGGGGATTGATTTGCTGGCACACCTGGAAATGCATTTCTCATGCTCTGCCTGCTCCAGTCTATCCCCAGTGATGCTCCAGAGAAACTCTGCCCGTGTTCACCTGTGCTTTATCAAACAGACGTGCAGAGGGGTGTGTTGGATCAGCCAGGGGGTTTCCAGGTCACAGTTTGTGACCTGCACTCACTTCTGGCTGAGCTGAGCCCTGCGCTGCTCACCAAACCCTCCTCAGCCAAATGGAACCTTCAATCTGGAGCCTGATCCCCAAACTCTGATCCCAAATAATCCATTGCCAGCAGACTGCAAGCACAACACGAAATCACAGAAATCTTACAGTGAGAGCTGCTTTGCAACTGGACACACACATGGCAATCCACACTTTTAAGAAAATGAGAAGGAACCGTTTATAAATCAAATATCCACAAGCTGGGATAGTGAGCAGTGAAACCCAGACTCCTGTGAGTGCATCAGACCTGCCCTGGAGAGCACAAAATCTGATTTAACTAACCAGCACCAGCAGCACCCTGCCTCTCTGAGCAGGGACAAGAGCTGCCAAGACACAGCTCACATGGAAAGAGTGAGTTTCTCTTTATTCCTTTTCTCTGAATACACCTGGATTACACTCACAGGTGACAAATGCCTTTCTTTTCTTTCCTTGTTCCCCCTTTCCTCTTTAGATGTGACTCAGAAGGAAATCTCTCACAAGCCAAAGTTGCATTAAAGATTTTGTGCTTTGCAGACATTCAGGAAAACATTAAAAATCCTACTGGATTTAATGCCATTCCTTTTGGTCCTAGAAATAGTAAATAAACCAGCAAATACACAGAGACCTTCGAAGCTCGGCTCATGTTCTCCTCTAGGAAGAAATAATATAAATGCCACTCCCACATGAAGAAAAAGAACCAACTTCAATCTTGGAAATCACTTTGAAGATCACTGATGATCTTCCCATCCACTTGCACACCGATGGCCAGGACATCAGTCTCCTGACACGGGCACAGGAATGATTCTGTCTCAAGTGGCTCCAAAGAGCTGATGTGAGTCTGGCCAGAAAAACAGTTCAATAGGCTGTGACTCAGAGCTCTTCTGCTGATACTTTTATTAACCAGCTTATTTTCATTTCTTTCCAGTGAATTCTGAAAATCAATCCTTTTGTCAAATGCCCTGTGAACAGCTTACATGAGGGCAGCTAAAAGTAATTTCTGCAATCACAGAGAATTGTGTCAGAGTCCTGTGCTCCTCTTCTGCCATAAATAATTCCATTTGTCAGTGCTGAGGACTTCTCCAACAAACATGAGCCGTTTATGCAAGCAGGTGTGAAAGGTTCCTTTGCCTTTCTCTCCAAAAGGCAGAGAATGGAGGTGGAAAGAGAATCAGACTGACACAAAAACAACAGAACCAAAGGTGCTCTTTGGCCACAGAGAGATCAGCCTTTCCTTAAATCAAACCAATCAGAGCCATGAAGAGTTTTCTGTCACTGCAGACAGGCCACAGTGACAGGTAAAGTGCTCCCTTCAGCTCAGCTGGACTAACTCTTGTTTTCCACAGGGGCTTTTCACAGGTTGACATCTGGAGTTCTTTGTCAAATGCCTGCAGTGAAACATCAAAGTGCAGCCCAAAGCAAGGCTGCAGCTCTAAACTCTTCCTTGAGCTCAGCCTAACCCAGCCTGGTCTAACCAGGGCACCCCAAAGCAAGGCTTCTCTAAACCCTTCCATGGGCTCAGCCTAACCCAGCCTGGTCTAACCAGGGCACCCCAAAGCAAGGCTGCAGCTCTGAACCCTTCCATGAACCCAGCCTAACCCAGCCTGGTCTAACTAGGGCAGCCCAAAGCAAGGCTGCAGCTCTGAACCCTTCCATGAACCCAGCCTAAACCAGCCTGGTCTAGCTAAGCCCCCCATAGCACTTACACAATTGTTCCTCAATGATCCTTGGCTTCAGGACCTCTAACAACGGGAAATCAGTTAAATGCATTATTCCAGCTGTTTGTCCATGAAGGGAAGAATGAGAGGAGAGTTCAAGGTATTTGTAAACGTCACTGCTGACAGAACCTCCTGCAGCTGCTGCTGCATTCCCACCCTTCCTCTTCCTCCCGTGTCCTCTCTGTGCATGCATTTCCATTACTGAAGGGATTTTACAAATACACATTTTCCAGTGCAAGTGGTGACTTTGGAAAGGGCAGACTAGGCATCCTCTCCTCTGTCAGGGATGCTGCAAACCAGACAGGGGTTCCCAGGTGATGCTCACAAGCTGAGATGAAGCTCAGGTCCAGGAAGGCTGGGTGAGCTTCCCAGCAGAGGGCAGTGGGAAGACAGGTATAAAGGGAAGACAATGAGTGTGCTCACTTCCAGAGCACCCACATTCTTCTCCCATTTTCAGAAATGTGCAATTTCTGCTAGAGGGATCCAAACTGTTTGGCAAAGGTTGTTTCAGTAAAGCTTGGACTGCTGCAGAAGAGAGGAGCCAGCCCCCATGGTGTCCTGGCACAAGGGGGATGCACAGAAAAAAGATTCAAAATCCCTTTGCTGTGCCAGAATTGCTGGGCACATGGAGAGAGCCAGAGCCAGAGGAATCACCAGTCCCTGCTCCTGACTCTGCACCCAGATATGGTTCCACATCACTGACTCTGCACCCAGATGTGGTTCCACATCACTGCTTTTCTCTGCCATGCTTGAAGTTATGTCCAGGTCATGTCCAGAGCCCATGACAACCAAATTGTCACCCCAGAGACAGCCAATGCTTGTTTTACACCATGAAATCCCCACTTGCAGTCTGGGTTTTAAATACCACAGCATTGTTGTGACTGCATATAAACACCCTGGGTATTTTAAGAAGAAATTTGTAAGTTTTTCTAAGAGTGTCCAGTGTGAGGATTGGGATGCAGAGCCCTGCACAGGGACCTGCAGCCAGACACGCTGCTGACAGCATGAAAAGCAACAAAAAGATCCCAGAGCATTTCCCTGAGCCCAGCCCAGCAGCTGGAAGCAGAGCCTGCTGCTGTGGACACTGTTCATCAATTATCAACTTCAGGCAGCCTCTCCTCAGAACGAGAGGGATTGAATAAGGACAGAGAGGAAAGCAGGAGCAAGGGAAGGCCCCAGGTTCAAACTCCCAGAACAGTCCATTCCTGCTCTGGCTAAATACAGCACAATCACACTTCCATTCCTTCTGTCCTTCAGCAGGGAAAAGGGAAATCAGAAATGAAGAGAACTGGGACTGGACTTTTGCTCCCTCCTGAAGACTTCCCAGAAAGCCAAGCCTAAAAAATTTCAGTTTTTTACAATGAAAAATCCATAACTCATTTGGCTGACCACAAAACACAAAGCACATCCATAAACTATAAAATTTCCCTCTGGTTTTGCTGCATCTGCTCCAGCCAGTGCCACAGAAGGAGAGCTGGGGTTTCTTGGGTGCAGCTGCAGCACAGATCTGTTCTCTTCAGGACAAAATTAGATGTATACTTTTACATATTTTTACATATGTTCAGCTTTTTTCCTCTCTGTTTTAAATGTTGAAGTGCTTTGTTTTCCCCCTCATGTCTAAGCTTTTCACTTTTTTTAGTGACTCCTGTTATCACCTTATGAGCAAAGAGCTCTGTACATATATTAGATTGTACCCAGTTCTGTAAGGGAACTTAACTCCCTTTTCTGACATCTTTTTAGGATCAAAGGGAAAATACACATTTGAAAACAACACACATTCGTTCCACTGAAACACGGAGAATTATTTTTAAATTCAAAGCTGGTTTGCCTCACAAATATTACGACCAGAATTTGGAATTTTACCCTGAATTACAATTAAAAGTCTCATCACTGTTGTGTTTTATGAAAATAAGTAAGCTCCATATTTCTCAATAACTCAATAATTATCTGGTTTTACAGCCAGCTGGAACATTTGAAAGTCCAGCAAGTTATTTTCAAATTGTCAGGACTGATTTTCAGGCCAGGTATGGAGTGGTTTAAATATTGATGCTGCCTCTGTTTGGAGCTGATGGGTTTAGGAAATAGAAGTTTAGCATTGCAGGAAAAAGTCCCTTTGAACTGTAACTGCTGTGTCTCCAGGGGAGTAATTCTGCAGAATCCCACTGCAGGGTAGTGATTCTGTTATTTTATGATAGAACTACCAGTAAGTGCTATGAAAAAGAACCAGATTTTTTTTTTTAATTTAACATTTACATTTCTTATATGCCTATAATTTAGTCTCTTTAAATGTCAAGCTTTTTAAAATGAGCACTTTCCACATTTTGATGTTGTTGGGGTTTTTTTTGTATTCTCCTCCCAATTAGGAATGAGATCACTGGTTATAAAACAACATTAGGTATTCCAAAATTTCAGCTGCACAGATTCCCTGCTTCACTTTTTCCTCATCCCTTCTCTGAAGGTCACAGTAACGCGAGACAGTTGTGCTGGTACAAAATCTATTTTCTCTGTGCTCAGGAGACATTGAACAGTGAGATCTTCACCCTGGGTGGTTTGGGGCTGTGCCATCTCCCTTTGGGACATCTCTGCTGCCCTTCCTCCCTGAGAAGGACCCTGCTGGGTCTGAGCTGCTGCTGAGAGCTCCTGGAGCACCTGAGAGCAGCTCAGAACAGAACAGAGCAGGACAGAATAAAACAGAACAGAACAGGACAGGACAGAGCAGAGCAGAACAGAGCAGGATAGGACAGGACAGGACAAAACAGGACAGAACAGGACAGGACAGAGCAGGACAGGACAGGACAGGACAGAACAGGATAGAACAGAATAAAACAGAGTAGAACAGGACAGGACAGAGCAGAGCAGAACAGAACAGGACAGAACAGAGCAGAATAAAACAGAGCAGAACAGCACAGAACAGAACAGAGCAGAATAAAACAGAACAAAACAGGGTGGGACAGAACAGAGAACAGGACAGAACAGAGCAGAACAAAACAGAACAGGACAGAACAGAATAAAACAGAGCATAACAGGACAGAATAGAACAGAACAGAGCAGGTCAGAGCAGAACAGAACAGCACAGAGCAAAGAACAGAACAGAACAGAATAGAAAAGAATAAAACAGAGCAGAACAGGACAGGACAGAAGAGAGCAGAACAAAACAGGACAGGACAGGACAGGACAGGACAGGACAGAACAGCCCAGAACAGAACAGAACAGAACAGCACAGCCCAGTGGTACCAGCCCAGCTGGGCAGGAATGGGAGTTTGAGCCAGCAGTGCTGGCAAACAGCACCCTGCTGTCCCCAGCAGCCTGGCTGGCTGCTGCCCTGGGGACAACCAGCCCCTGGAAGGTGACACCCAACAGCTGCCACTTCTGCTCCTGGTCACTGCCCAGCCCACTGTCCCTCCTCTCACTGCCATCCTGCCTCTGAGGACAGCTCACAGAAAAGAAATTCTCAAAACCATTGGCTGGAAGAAGGATGGAAAAGTCAGGGAATAATTCTCTTAATTGACTACTCTTCTTTCTACTTGTAATCTAGAGGAAATCTAATTAATTCTACATGAAGAGCCACTATTCTGTGCTGAAGTGTAATTCCTGATCTCTGGGGCTTCATCGTACCAGTTGTCAAATTATCCAATTACACACTTGTTAAAATCCATTTTGGGGAGATTTTCATGGCTCCTACATAAATAATTTCAAAATCTTAAATCCCCAGAAGAAAAAAAAGGAAAGAAAAAAATCAAAAAAGGAAGCCCCCAGCCCCCAAATGGGACCTCACAATTAGGAAACACATCTAAAATAATGTCCAGAAGCTGAAAAGAGAGATGCCAGCCTGGTCTGCTCCAGCAGCACCACAGTGGTGATGATCTGTCTCAGCAGGGAGAAATTCTGTTCCTTTTTCACCAATGCTTTATTCAAATCACTAATCTGAAGGGAACCAATTAAGGCAGCAGCCCCTTCATTAGGCCAAGAGGGGAAAATCTTTCCTAAGCACAGCAGTTAGGAGGGAGAGCTGAGGCCAGGGCAAGGAGAACGATGCTTTGGAGCCAGGCCAGGGCCACCAGGCTGGGCTGTCCTGGCTGTCCTGATGCCTTAGGATTTCACTTTTTTATTTATTTTATGTTTTTCAGATTTCCCCTGGAGACACAGGAAATAAAACACGTTTTATTGTTTTGGTAAAATGTAAAATGTTGAATAAAAAGATAATTGCAGACACACATAAAGTAAAATGGTTGGGTGTTTGGTAAGTTGTAAGAGCACACAGCTGCTTTGGGAATGCTTCTTTAAATACACTTTACAATATATTAACTTGTTGTATATTTACAGTTTTGTATGCATAGTTGAACTTTTTTTGAGAACTGTTTAGTATGGCTACTTTTTGGGTTTGCTTTTTTAGAGTATGAGTGGTTTTTGGCTTGTGGTTTTAATTTTTTTAAAATTACTTTTCAGTTTGGGTGGTGGTTTTGTTTTTTTTTGTAGCTGGTGAGTGTTGATAATTGTGCCAGCTGGAGGGTTTTTATTATATGTTTACAGGCTGTTTATTTTAATTAAGTGGATAGTTTAAGCATACTATTTTTTAAAAACTTATGTTTAACTTTCGTTATTTGAAGAAAAGAAAAAAAAACCTTATATTTATAGAGAAAAGCTATTTTAACATTCTACATATAGCATATATTCCAATATTTGTGTCCTGCACTTAGAACACTGCCATGGACCTGGGCACAGCTGAACCCCCAGGGTGAGGCTCAGAGGCTCCCACAGCAGGGACGGGGCACAGGGACACCTCAGGGAATTTCTGATTTCTCAAAAATTCTGGGTGTGCCACATGTGAGCCAAGAGGAAAAGCTTCAGGGATCTTCTGTATTTCAGTGACAGTGCAGTCAGAGTTCCTGCTCTGCTTGTTTGCTGTGCACTGAATGGCAGTGCTGTGCTGGGAAATGTGAGAGTGAAACCAGACACGAAACAAAACAGCAACAGAAGGCATTAATCTGCTTTTTATAAACCAAATCTGACAGTGTTTCAATAAGAGTAAATAAACACCATCCCTGGCTTGGCTCTTTTTCAACAACAGCAAAAAAACCCTTTTGAAATTTCCTTAATATTGAGTGTGATTATCATAAAGCTAGAGAGTGTTGGGAGAACAATGCCAATTAGGTGGCACAATAATTCCAGTGAATCCTGATCATTCTGCACTGTGAGGCTTCTCAAACATCCTGACTTGAAAATCATTCAGAGAGAGCACTTTTCTACTAAAAATGAGGTCCCCTTCAGCTGGCTGAAGCTGGATCCACAAAAATTATCAAATGTTAAAATAATTACAAGAACATCATCCCAAAAATTCGATTCACCACCAAATTATTTCTATTTGAAACTCACAGGCAGTGAGACTCTGCTCCTCTGGAGTGCCACAGCAATATTCCAGAACCAGACTGATCCAAAACCCAGGGAAAATCTGTGGTTTCATTGCTGTCAGTAATGACCCCACTCGAATCTGCTGACTGTATCAGTTGGGAAGGACTTGTCAATACAGAAGTTTGAATTACAGTAGTTTCACAATTATAAGCTGCACTGATTATAAGCCGCACATCCACGTAGAGCACGGGATGTGTCCATATATAAGCCGCACCTGAATATAAGCCACATTTTTTTTTAAATTGAGGATCCATGTGTGACAAAGTAAGGAGTCAGTAACAGAATGGCGCCAGCGCGGGGTTTGGTGTCAGGTGCTCAAGTTGCAAACAGTTTTCATCGACCAGCCAAGCCTTTAAAGGCAGCCCCAGGCACCCTCCCCGGCCGGCTCTCACTTCTGGGTTGGCATTTCACTGGGATTTGTCCATAGATAAGCCGCACCTGATGATTAGCTGCACTGCTGGGGTAGGCTGGATTCTTCCATGAAAAAGATGCGGCTTATAATCGTGAAATTACTGTATTAAATAGAAGCAACAGATAAACCCAAGGATTCAGAAGAAAGGAATGGAGTGAAATGCAGTCACAGGGAGAAGTTCAGTCCTGGGGAATTTCAGCCATCAGGGAAGAAGTGTCCAGTCTGGAACAGCAGAAGGAGCAGCAGAAAGGTGTGGGTGACACAGGACAAGAATGTGCCCCTGGGGGAACAAACCAAAAACCCAGAAACAGAACCAGACCCTGGCACCCTCTGAGACAGAGCACAAAGCATTTCCAGGGCAGAAACAGTTGGACAATGGCAAGAGACATCACCTGGGGTGTCAGCTCTCAGGAAAGGGGCCTCAAAATCCCAACTGGTGCTGCTGGGACCTTGCTGGGACAGTGACACCTCTGCTCTGTGGGGAGAAATGCTGAGTCCTTGACCTGTCTAATTTCAGGGAGCAACAGGATGTATTTCTGAAAAGAAAGAGGTTGCTGGCAATATCACAGTGATCCAAAGGTTTTCACTTTCTCAGGAGTAGATTTCATCTGTGATTCACTAATCATTTTGATTTAGAAAGGCTCCTTTCAGCACTGGGTAACATTTTAATTAAATATTTGAAAACTTGCCGAATACTGTAATTGCAATTTAAAAGCCATGAATTAGGAAGGTAAAAGCTTTTATCTACTCTCTAGACATCTTTTTCTTTTTTCATAAAGCTGTCAGTGGGAGTCTTTAGGAACATTCCCTCATTGAATGTGAATAGGACAGAGGGCTGTGGCTGATGTGCTCCTGCACTCCTCAGCTGTCAGCACAGCTCAGGCTGGTCCCAAAAGCAGAAACCCCTGAAACAATCTGCTCCTCCATACCCTCACCTGTCACCTGTCAGGAAAGCACAGATTTCAACTCTGAAATGGGGCAGGCACATGTATTTACCAGGGCATTCATACCCTGGCTATTTATAAAACCCATCAGTGACATGGCAGCTGATCCCTGCAATTATTAGAAATAATTGTAATACAAAATAAGTTTCCTTTATAATAAATAGCCTCTTTACTGCCACAGTTGATTTTATTTATTTACCTGGTCTGCTCATACAGCTTCTCATGCTGATGGTGAGTAAAAGCGTTTACTTCCTGTCAGCACATTCCTTGAAGTTTTGAAAAGAACATCAGGAGCAGGATGAAACAATGAATTATCTAAAAGGAGTAATGTAAAATTGGTGTTGAGGTTTTGGATACAATTTATTTAATATGACTGCCAGAAATGGGACTTCTCAGAAGCCAAAGTGTGTCTGATGGCTCTGAGGACAAGAGCCCATTCCTTGGCAGGAGCAGAATGGGCTCAGGGTCAGCCTTGCTGAGGTAATTGCTGGGACACACCAAACCAGGGCTTTTCACCAAAGATCATTTTAAACACAGGGTTTGTTTCATGCTGTGCATTGTAACAGATTTCTCCTCAACAAATAAAGACTGTACTCTGTACAGCTGATGAGCCTGACCTCACAAAACAAAGGTTCCCTGTTTCTCAGTCCCAGCTGGGGTGGCACTGCAGGGATGGCACTGCAGGGATGGCACTGCAGGGATGGCACTGCAAGGATGCTTGCATGGTGCAGCAGGTTCTGTTCTGCACATCATCCTCCCCTGCAACTGCAGCACCAGGGCACCTGACAGCTCTGCCAAGACCAGGGGACCCTGACAGATCCCCCAGGTTTGTTCTGCCAGGACCAGGAGACCCTGACAGCTCCCCCAGGACCAGGGGACCTGACAGCTCCCCCAGGAGCAGAGAACCCTGACAGCTCCCAGGTTTGTTCACCCATTTTTCTCTGCCTTGCCTGTCCCCACTGTCCCCTCTTCTGCTGCCTTGCAAATGCCATCTCCTGATAACTCCACAGTCCTGGAGCACACAGCTCTGTGCTGCTGCAAAATTGGCTTTTCTTCACCTTTAATGGAAATTAAGAGAGTGAGCAGATTTGTACCGTTGCCAGCAGGATCTACTTTTGTTCTCTTTGGCTGTATTTTGCCACTCTATCACTTGATAACAAAGCAATCATGGATTGTGGGCTCACGTGAGCAGAGCTGTGGTTTTGTGCCACCCCTGGAACCACTGGGGAAGAAAAGCTTTTATCTTTCCAATTATGGATGGAGAGCACAGAACCCCCAACATCTCAGATTAAACCTGATCCTTGAGCCTGAACCCTCACCAGCCCAGAGCTCCTGTGGCTGCACCCAGAGCCAGCTGAGAGCAGAGCTGATGTCCCAGCCCAGAACATTCTGTGAAATATTTCAGCTCTGAGACACACCTTGGCAATGCAGGCACGAGAAAAAAAAAATAATAAAACCAAATAATATTTTGGTAAAATAAAGAATCACAGCATCTGAGCAGTTTGGAAGTTGGTAAATATAAATAACAGGAACAGCCAGTTCTGTGAGTCTGAAAGTGCAGAAAACACCTCCAGTCTCCAGTAATGGCATAATTAACTTGCTATCACCAGGCAAACATCCAGGTTACATTTTTTTAAATGCTCTGAGATTGATTTCTGGTTTTCTTTCAGCACTAAATAATAACGTGTCAATACTGTCCAACAGATTGCCTAAGAACAGAAATGAGGCACAGCCAGAGTGTGCTTCACCCCTAGCAACAAAGAAAGGTGAAAGGAGAGGAGAGGAAATGCCCAAATTTCTGACTGTGTTGAAATTTGGGTGCCTAACAGGTTTTAGGTAAGAACAAGGTAAAGGCTCAGGCACTTTCCAAGCCCTGTG
The DNA here is from genome assembly GCA_009812075.1 of Sialia sialis. Taxonomy (NCBI): domain Eukaryota; kingdom Metazoa; phylum Chordata; class Aves; order Passeriformes; family Turdidae; genus Sialia; species Sialia sialis. The sequence continues at coordinate 3,831,902 of VRYO01002095.1, read as the reverse complement.
ACCTGTCTGGTTGAATTTCTGCAGCACACACAGCTCTTGCATCTGCATTTTGTGCTCATTAAAAGTGACTCAGAGTTCAAGCCTTTCCTTGCCTTGCCTTGCCTTGCCTTGCCTTGCCTTGCCTTGCCTTGCCTATGGACGTGGAGTGGGAATTCAGGATGTGGAAGAGCTGTCCCTCAGGTAGTTTGGAGCAGTGTCAGAGGTTCAGGTCAGAGCTGTCCCCCCATGGCCTGAGTGCCCAGCACAGCTCTGAGCAATGCCAGGACTCAGCCTGCGTCCCCAAAAATCAGTGTACAGGCAAAGAGCAGCCCTGAGGAAGCTCTGCTCTCCTCTCCCAAGGGGTTTCCTCCTGTCCCTCCCCTCTCAGCTGATCCTGCCAGGTTCCAAAAGAGCAAAAAGCTGCAGCATCAAAGAGTTCCTTACCATGGCCAAAGGCAGAACTGCCACCAGCTCCTTCTGGCTGACGTAGATCTTGGAGATGCCCAGGTCAGAGGTGCTGGCTCCAGGATATTCAACCTGCCAGGTGATGAGCTGGATCTCAGGTAGCTCAGCCAGGTCTTCAATCTCAAAGTCAATCTGCATGATCTCTGAGGAGGGACCCTCCACACTGCAGCCAAGAGAGGAAAAGAAATGTTCATCCACATGGTAAGCCAGGAAGAGAATTGCTTTTATATTAATAAAACCTTGGATTAAGGCTCCTTCAAAGAGAGGATTTGGTGGGATGATGGATTCAATAATGAATTCACCATTTGCACTTGTTTTAAGATTTCAGGGAATTTCCCACCAATTCAAGGGCTCAGCAGCACTTGGTGCCATGGATCCATTTCATGGGGGAGAAACACAACCACATCAAAGGCAAAGGAGCTGAAACCACAGCCTGAGCTGTGCCAGGCCCTCCTTTAACCAGCACCTTTTGTATTCCCTGCCTGCCAAAGAGCACATGGACAAACCTGAAGGGAATCCCCCCTTCAGAGGGAAAACCACTGCATCCAAAGTATTTTCTGTTTATTAAAGACAGGCATGGAAGAAAGGTCACAGCCTGGGATGGGGTCCATGAACAAGGGCAGCAGGGAGCAGAGCAGTGCAAAACTCAGAATTCATTTTTGGCTCTGCTGCTGCCTTGCTGTGATGTCGGCGGGAAGCTCCTTTTGTCCTTTGCTAAAGCAGGAATTACAGATAATCGAGCTTGTTGGGAGAGAATTACAAACCTGGGCTGTTCAATGTCAGCCAGTCCTGCCAGGATGCTCCAGCAAAGCTTCCTGCTGGGATACTGGGATACTGGGAGCACTGGGAGCACTGGGAGCACTGGGAGCACTGGGATACTGGGAGCACTGGGGCACTGGGAGCACTGGGAGCACTGGGAGCACTGGGGCAGCTTGCCAAAGCCTCGGTGGCTTTAGGAGCTGTCCTTGCGTGGGTGCCAGCTGTGTCACAGCAGAGTGCACAGGGGAGGCTGCTGAGGCAGGTCCTGGCAGGTTTGTTATAAAAGCACTGCTGCAAGGAGGGGCAGAAATCTCTTGGTGTGAACTGGCAAGGTGAGCTCCTCAGGACACGGAGAGACAAGAAATTACTCCATCCGTGGAGCTGCAGAGGAATGGGGAATTTCTCAGCAGTGCACAAATCCAGGGGACACTGGGGATGCTTTTAGGCCTGAGGCACTGAATGCTGGACCAGCCTCAGTGTGTGTGGGGAGGGGAAAGAACAGAATTTCCTTCAGTGGGATAATCCTCAAGGAGAGGAAGGCTGGCACAGCCCTGAAGTGTCACAAGCCATTTCTGCTGCAGGAAAAAAGGAACATTTCAGCAACTGATTGGAGAATCCCAAAATGCACCCAAACCCTAGCAGCTTCCCAGCTGATGGGGAGGATGCTGAAAACAAGAATTCACTTTTATGAAGAGCAGTTCTGACAAAAGCCCCAGTCTGGGACTCTCCCAGGATCTCCAGAGTTCTCCACTGGGCTGAGTGAATTCAGAGCTTTACCCAGTGCTGATCTGAGCACCTTTAAGGTTTGTGTTTCAGTGCATGCACGGTGCTCCTCCTCTCCTGGATGGAACTCAAAGCCAGCCTCTCTCTTTCCAAAATGGAACACCTTGTGTTCAATGTCTCGTTTCTTCACGCCATGAAAAGGAGAGCAGGGTTTCTACAGCAGCCCTGGGTGGGATCAGGAGCTGCTCTCTGCAGCTGGGACTTGGAGTCTCAGCTAGCTGACCTGTGTGAGCAGGAACAGGAGCATTGCCTAGAAATGCCTGGCACAGAGCCTGCCTGTACAGCGTGTTCCAGCCCAGCTCCTGTGCTTAAAGAGCTAATTGAATTTTCACACAATGAACTTGGGGCTGCCATTCTGCTTTTCTCTCTGCATTAGTGCCTGATGCTCCCTGAGCTGTCACAGGGACTGGGGGCACTGAGACCAAAACATTAAAAAACACAAAACATCAAAAAACACAAAACATCTTTTCCAGTATGTTGGAGATGAGAAGAGCAGTGATTAGGACAGAGTAAAACAAAGGAGAGGAGGCAGGGAAAGGATGAGCAGAGGTAAGTGGAGCACATTGATGAACCCCAGCTCCCACTGGCACAGCTACAGGAACCCCAAAGGCACAGAAATATTTTTTAGGTTCTCCTTCAAAGCAAGTATTTGAATGAAGCATTTCCTGTAGCAAAAACCCCACACCTTGCTACCAGCTACCAAATGTGGGTTTGATAGAAATTATTTGAACTAGCTCCTCTTAAAAATGCCAAACTCCTCCAGGAGAGAAGATAACAATACACCACAAAAATCAGTAAATCTCATCCCTGCTGCTACAGATGTATTTAAAAATGTGACAGTGCATGAGCTGGGACCACACTCAGGCTGTCACCACAGGTCACTCTGTTCAATCCTTTACTCACCACCCTGCCAGTCCCATGGATCTGCTTCCCAATCTGAACTCTTCCCAGGCAATTCGGCAACTGAGGTTTTTCAATATAGAAATAAGGCAAAAAGTTCCCTTTCAGCCCTGCAATGCTCCTAACAAAAGGTGCAAACTTCCCCCAAATTATCCCTGCAGTACTCATAACAAAATGTGCAAATTTCCCCCAAATCATCATCCCTACAATGCTCATAACAAAATGTGCAAAGTTCCCCCAAATCATCCCTGCAATGCTCTCCTAACAAAACCTGCAAAGTTTCCCCTGGTCCAGCAGGCTGGGCTGGACAGGAGCAGCCTAATCCATGAAAATGCAAATGGGATTTCTGAGAGGAGAGGAAATGGGAGAGCAGAGGAAATTTCATTCTCCTGCAGCTCCACCAGCACATCCCCTGCAGGCAGCAGAGCCTGAGATGCTGCAGGGCCAGGGCAGGAGGGGGAAGAGCAGAGCTCAGGAAAGGGAGAAATGCTCCCAGGATGAGGGGAAAACTTTCAGGCACAGCTGAGGCCTGGGGGGCTCTGTGAAAACCATTAGTCCTGAGTCACAGCAGAGAAAATTAAACTGGAGATTGCTTTCCCATAAAAAGAGGGGATGAGATGATTTCTGCACCATAGAGAGGGAAAGGTGGCATTTCAGAAAGAAGGGAATTTTTTGGGTAAAAGGGAGGTGACGTGCTCTGTTGTCACACAGACGAAACCACCGAGTTCCCTTCCCTGTGTGGGAGGAAAATCAACCCAGAGCAGATGTGGATAAATGCCTAAAAAGCACAGGCATTGCCTTGTTGTAGCAAAGCTCTCTATCTTTTAAAAAACATTCCATTTCTGATATGGGTTCTGTTGAAAACTAAAAAAGAAATCTTTTCCCATGGTGCTTTCTCTGGAATGCAAACATTTCCACAGAAGGATTTTACAAACCTCTGCTCCTCTCCTGGAATCTGAAGCCTCTCTCCTGCATCATCACTGAGCAGGGTTTCTGTTCTAACCAAGGATGAGGAGGAGCAAAGGAAATCCAAGCATCACCAGAGAATCATGAGAATTCCTTCAGAATATTTGCTTTTTTGGTGCCTCCTTCCCTTCTCTCCCCAGCCCAGAGCTGCCCTGGAGCACATGGACATTGCAGATCCCCAGCAGTGCCAAAATCTCCATTTAAAGTGCATTTCATCCATATTTCTGCAGTGCTCCTGGGAACATGCAGCCCAGTAACAAACTGTCTTCACACCTAAACAGATTTTGGGTGGGGAAAAAAAGGAGGAGGGAACCAGAAGATATTAAGAGAAATCACTGAAAAATTTCCTGTACCAGAAGGAATATATTTATATATATATATATATGTATATATATTCATCTATATTTAAAGCAGTCAGGAGAGAATCCTGATAATCTTTTAGTTTATCTTCACCAGGAAAAGATTGTCTGCCTAGTCTTTGCAGAATTCTTTAAAAATATCCCCAACTGTGCTCTGAGGAGAGAGGATTCTCCGTTGGTGAGGGTTTGGGGTTGTTTGCAGCAGCCTTTACAAGGCTGTGGCAGGAGGGACATTTGCACTGCTGTGCTGGCAGAGCAGAGGTGACATCCCTGTGAATAAACTGCTCCTGCCATGCTGTCACCTCGCTGTCCCCTGTGGGGACCTGCAGGGATGTGCAGGGCTGCAGGAAATGCACCCCAGACACCCAGGGGACACAGGCTGCTGGAACTCGCATGGAATAAAGCTGTGGGCATTTCTCTCCAATCTCTGGAGGACACAGCCTCCTTTTATCCCAATTTCTGGCATTTACCTCTCTCTTTCCCCTCTGCCTGAGAGGTCCAGATGTCCAAATCACCCAGCACAGATCCCCTCCTGATGCACTCCCTTTTCTCCTCCTTGTGTCACTCTGTGCAATTCCTGATGGAATTCGTGGTTCTTCCCATTGCTCCTTTCATCTCTCTGTATCCTTTATTTATTTATCAGCTCTGTGTAACTCTATTTATCAGCTGCTTTGTGAAGACAAACCTCTGATTCCTCTCATCCATCAGTGGAACCCTTCCCACTGCTGCTTTCATCTCCCTTTTGTCCAGCAGCAGACTCAGGGCTTGTTTGCAAGGACAAATCCCCCATTTCTTGCAGCATGAACATTTTGTGAGTCCTGCTCCAGGTGGATAAAACTGAGAAGAATCAAGCTCTCCTGCCCTGCCATGCTGCCCCTGCTAAAAGCCCTCTCAACACTCCCAATTTTTTATTTTAATTACTCCCATTGATTTCTCCCTCTGGTTTCCAAGCTGGAGTGCAATCCATGAATATTTTTCCAGCCTGTTGTCTGGAGAAAGTTTTTATTCTGGCAAACAGCTGCAGGTTTTCCATGGACTATTTCATTCCTACAACTGGTGCCTAAGGTGAAAGAATCCAACGCTGCAGGAATTGCCATTAAAGTCGAGTCCAAGCAAGCAGGACAGTGCCTGGCTGCAGGGAGAGCTGTGAGCTCACAGAGCCAGAGCTGAGCCCTCCCTGAGCTGGGACTGAACAGAGCACAGCTGGCTTTGCCCCCACAGCTGGATTTTTATTCACCAAACTAAGAGAGAGGTGCAGCTCCTGCCCCACTGCCGCACTCTGCCAGCTCATCCCCCACATCACCCAAACCGTAAAAACTGAAATATTTCAGACAAAAAAGTGAGATTTGGGACCCAGCCCCTCCTAAGGTCAGAGAGGGCACTCTAAAACTAAAATATCTGTACAAGCTGTGCTACAGCAAAGATCTTTATTCACCACTGAGACATCAAGAGGAGGTGATACAGCACCACATCAAAATTTCATTTTATTCATTGTCATCTCACTATTAAAAATTTAGGCTAGGTAGGCTGAAAAGCCTTTTTTCTATGGGAATCACTGTATGAAGTGAGGCAACTAGCAAGAAAAATCACCAAGAAATGAGTCTGCTAATCATGTAATAGAGTTATTTTAAAACATTGATCCATCTCTCTGGAGCCTGACATCAGTGGTGTTGGCTGAGAAATAGTTGCTGAATTATTTATTTGAATTTTTTTTTGCTATTGTCAAATAAATTATTCACTATAGGATTTTCCAGCAGCTGATAGCACTTTTCCCAAATAACTCAACTCAAAAGTGAGCAAAAACTAGCAAACCTCTTAATATCATATAAATTTGAAATATAATGACCCCCAGAGTCAGCAGTGCAGCTCAGAACCAGGGTTCTGGACATGGTTTAGGCAGGGATCATTCACCTCAGGATGCCAAGGGAAGGGTAAATCATCATTAAATCATAAAAAACTTGATTACATCCCATCTGATGATCTGTCCATGGATTGTCCCCAGCCAGGGAGCCCCAGAGCCTGGGCAGGAGCAGAGCTGAAGAGCTGCACAAAGGATTTTAGTGCCAGAGCAAACCTACTAAACCCTGCAAATACCCAGCCCAGCTTCCTCCACCTGCTCCTCAGTGTGCTCAGCACAGCCAGCACCAGAAATGCAGGATAAGTCATTACCAGTGGGATAAAATGCAGAGAGGAGAGCAGGGACAGGCAGGAGTGCTGCCAGGGAAATTCTGCAGGAAAAGCTCTGAGCACTCTGGGCAGGACTGCATCTTAACGAGGGGAAAGGGAAAATAAACTCATTTTATGTGCAAAGGCTTCATCAAAGGACAGCTCAGCAAACTGGGAGAGGTGTGTGCCCAGCACTGGCAGGGCTGGGGGAATTTACAGATTTACACCATTTACATAATTTACACATTTATACCAGTTACACATTTACACAGTTATATATTTACACATTTCCACAGTTACACCATTTACACATTTCCACTATTTACACGTTTCCACCATTGCCACATTCACACAATTACACAGTTACACCATTTCCACATTTACACAGTTACACCATTTACACCATTTTCACATTTACACGTTTATCCTATTTATACATTTACACATTTATACCATTTCCACATTTACACAGTAACACCATTTACACAATTACACATTTACACCATTTCCAGATTTCCACATTTCCACCATTTACACAATTACACCATTTACAACATTTCCACATTCACACCATTTCCACATTTCCACGTTCACACCATTTAATCCATGTACACCAGTCACACCATTTACCCCATTTCCACATTTCCACGTTCACACCATTTCCACATTTCCACATTTCCACATTCACACCATTTCCACCACAACCCCAGCCCTGAGCTGGGACCAGGAACACTTTCAGCACTCCTCAAACCCCTTCAGATGTTTCCCTGCCATTCCAATCTGGCAGATTAACACCCCCCAGCTCCTGGAGATGAGATAATTTCTCTGATCTGAGCCCCCAGAGCCAGGATGTTGGTGCTCAGCAACTCCAGAGCCAGCACTGCAAATATTTCCTGCTGAGGAATCCCAGCCCTGAGCTCAGCACACAGCCTGCAGCAAAATTCACTCCTCCTGCAAATATTTATCCACTAAACCCCTCTTATAACACCAGCAAATCTACTCCTGGCCATAAATGCAGTGGGGTTGGACTCTGCAATTCAGAATGATTTTGAATTATACCCTCTGCTATTTTATTATTTTTTTTTTATGTAATTGTGGCATTAAATCCAAGTGGGAGATCTGGTACCTCAGCCTTGGTTCCACAGGGACATCTAGAACACATTTTTTTAATGCCTTGTTATGAGAGTCCACACTGGTTCAACAAATGCAATTCCACAGAAAAGCATCATTACATTCCACGGGACTCAAAACTCTCAATGTATTTCAAAATTAGTGACTTATCTGGAGATACCTGCCAAGGCACCTCCAATATATGAGATTAGTGCCCTCAGCTGCAGGAATTTCCTCTGCTCTGAACTATTCAGCAAGTATTTCTGCTGAACTCATGCACCTGCCAAAACTGCTAAGTTCTTTTCAATTAAAATAAAAATTTTAAAAGAGTTTTCCTTACACGGTTGCTCACGATTGCCAGGTGTAGAATTAAAAAAGGAAACACTTTCCAGCTTTCTTAATATTAAAGAGGAAGCTTCTAGAACCCCCTTTGTTTCTTATTTTAAGCAATAATATGTTATAAAATAAAAAATAAAATAAAATAAAATATAAAATATAATAAATATATATCTATATTTATATAAAATAAAAATAATATCTTATTTTTAAGCACAAATAAACTGAAGAGAGAAGATACACCTTGCCTCCCTCCAAACCCAGCTTTTTGAAGGAGATTTAGGCTGAAATGTATTTTAAATCACTGAATTACAGGAGATTGCTTAGGAGAGACCTCTGCAGGTCCCCTGCTCCGTGTCAGATCAATCCCAGATTTTTGATGTGCTTGTGACATTGAGAATTGGGGGAGCCCAAAATCAGAACTGCTCTTCTTACCAGCAGCAACTGCTGGGATCAGCTTTGGGGTTTTGCTGCTGGTGTAGAACCTGAGCTCAGGGCTGGGCAGGGACAAGGGGACAAAAATAATAGAAATCATAGAAAACAATAATATAATAATAAATTAAAATTTTAAAAATAAAAATTAAAATATAAATAAATAAATAAATAAATAAAAATAAAAATAAAAATAAAAATGCAAACAGAGGAGCCAGCCAGGCTGGGGCTGGAGTCCTGCAAGAGCCTCTGCTCAGAATGAGCCCAGGCCAGCCCAGCCGTGCAGGGACCAGGACAAATGCAGCTCCTGCTCCTGCCAGGGCTCCCAGGAAAACATTCCCTAACTCTGCCGAGCTGCTGGAAACGTGGAAAGGCTGATCACAGCTCCCTCACCCAGAATTATTCCTCACAGGTTTCTGTGTCCTCACATCACCTGCAGCCAGAGCTGGAAACAAAACCGTTCCTGCAGAGACTCCAAGGGACTTGGGATGCTCTGTGATGGAAGGAGGCAGCCTGAGGAATGGTGACTTCCCCTTCATCCTGCACTGCCAGGACGGGCTGCAGCTCTCTGCCACTCCCAAAAACAAATCAAATTTCACTAAAACATCAGACTAATAACTGCAAGAGGGGAGGAGACAGAAAACCAGCCGTGACATGGGATGCTCCTGGAAATAGGAAAAATCCTCTATCCTGTATTTCCTGCAGGAAATGTACAATGCTCCTGGGAATAGGAAAAATCCCTTACTCTGTATTTCCTATAGGAAATGTCACCCTACAGAAAACCAGGCATGGCATGGAATGCTCCTGGGAACAGGAAAAATCCCTTACTCTTTATTTCCTATAGGAAATATCCCTTACCCTGTATTTCCTATAGGAAACATACCCTACCCTACAGAAATATACCCTACCCTATAGGAAATATACCCTACAGAAACCAGGCATGGCATAGAATGCTCCTGGGAATAGGAAGTATCCCCTACTCTGTATTTCCTATGGGAAAAATCCCCTACCCTGTACTTCCTATAGGAAATATGCCTCTACAGCAAACCAGCCATGGCACGGAATGCTCCTGGAACAGGAAAAATCCCCTAATTATAGGAAATATATCCTACAGAAACCAGGCATGGCACGGAACGCTCCTGGAACAGGAAAAATCCCCTAATTATAGGAAATATATCCTACAGAAACCAGGCATGGCACGGAACGCTCCTGGAACAGGAAAAATCCCCTAATTATAGGAAATATATCCTACAGAAACCAGGCATGGCACGGAACGCTCCTGGAACAGGAAAAATCCCCTAATTATAGGAAATATATCCTACAGAAACCAGGCATGGCACGGAACGCTCCTGGAACAGGAAATTCCCCTGAGCAGAGCAGGGAGCTGTGCTGGCAGCTGGGGGAGGCACAGATCACATCTCTCCCTTCCTTGGGCACACTCTTTGTGCACTTTGGGCTTTGAGGGCTCGCTCAGAGCTAAGAGCTCAGAGCTCAGAGTGCAGGGGCTGCTCCTGGAGCCAGCCCCAGAGCTGAGCCCTGCTCCTGCTGGGAGTCTGGGCATTGACAGGGGACAGATGCACGCCCAGCCCTGGCAAAAGAACATCGATTTTATTGAGCTGCAGGCAAGGGAAGAGACACCCAAACTGTTATAATTATGAATTCAGTAATGTTAGCAATCGTTAATGGTTTCAACAGGTTCATAAATCATTCACTCGAGGGGAGAAGCAGCGAGGGGAGATCAATTCCTGCTCCAGAAACATTTCACACACCCAACACTGGACTGCTTAAACTCCCTCTGCTTGGGTTTACGCTCCTACTGCTGCTGCCCAGAGTGTCTCAGTCCAATTATGAGTCTTTAATGACTCCATTGAATGTAAACTTTCTCTTTGCAAGGCTAACAGGGAAGCTTTGCAAATACAGACACTGCTCTTCTTTCACTGCACTGAAATCCTCCAGGGGAACCAGCTGGGACACGAAATCACCCCCAGAGTGGGCTTAAAATATCTGCTCCAAGCAAGAAAACGGAAAATGTGGATGGGGAGCTTCCTCCAAATCTCACAGCTAGCACAGCTCCTGGAATCTGTGTGGAGGAATCCAACCAAAGGACGTGAGGAATGAAACCAGAACGATCACTGCAGCCTGTGATATAAATGGGATTTAGGCATGGATCTCCACTGGCTCTGCTCAAACTGCTTGACTTTAGTTCTGCACAGCAGGATGAGGGACAAACAACAGCCACAGGACTGCAGGGAATGGGCAGGGTTTCCAGAAAAACAGATTTCCAGAGGGCCTCAATGTGCAGCACTCGAAGGAACATCAAGTGGAGCAGAAGGCAGGTTGGTGATTTTCTGAAAAAAATCAGTAAGTGAGGCTTAAAAGGCAGAAGAAGCAGAAAGTGCTAACTTTCCACAAATATTTCAAGGATTTAAGTGTCAAGGAGAGAAAATTGCTAGAGCAGGTAGGCAGGAGAGTATAATTAGAAACAACAGGAAATACAGAGCAAATTCAAAGCAAAGGACATGGAGAGTCTCAGAGAGAAATGGCAAACACAATATCTGGGAAGGTCTCAAGTGGATGGGATAAAATGCTCAGACAGAAATCATTTTTGCAGTGGCGTAGATGGCGGGTTTGGGCCTTGTTTTTCTTTTTCCAAGCTCCTTAATAAAGAGAGAATTCTGAATCAGTCCATCTGAGCCTCTGCCATTGCCTCCAGTGTATTACACCAATTTCTACAAAATTAGAGCGAAGAGCAGAGGTTAAGGATTATTAAAATTTTGGAAGCAGAAGGGAAGGAGTGATGTCTGTGTGGGCACAATGATATCAGGAGCAATTCTCACTGTTAAACTGCTCAGCACAGAGTGCTGGCTCTGGTGGGTGCTTCTGACTCTCAGCACAGCCAATGGAAATTTAAAATGGAAATTTAAAATGGAAATTTAAATTTAATAGGATTATTTTCTATATCTGAGCATCCTAGTACACACAGTGAACAGCACCAACTCCAAAACTAAAGGAATAACTCTTTTTTCATGGTAGATACATGCAATAACATGAATGAATCAAACTTTTCTTTGACAATTCCAAAACAAAAGCGCTACAAAATATGTCTCTATCTCTTATTTCTGTGTTTAATTATTTAGAGCTCTTACTCTTTGTTCAAAACAGAAACATTGTGTTCTGTAGGATTTGTGGAGATGTAAAACAAGAAGCAACAAAATCACATCTGAATTACTGGTGCAGACTTTTCCACCTCTTAGGAGCAAAATAATCTGAGACATGAAGCAGCCAAGGATTGGTGCCAAAGTGTTTATGTGAATGTGAGAAGTGGGCAGATGAATTACGTGGAGAAGAGATGAAGCAGGAACACTTGGAAGCAGTTTGTGTGAGAAATGCAGAGCACTGGAGCAGGGAGTGGCTCCCGGGCAGACATTTCCCCACAGGTACAACAAAGTGACATCTCCATCAGCACTGAGCAGTGTGAATCATTCATCAAAGTCTGCTCCTGCTTGCAGGAGTCCCATGCTGCACACACAACCATCCTTTGTTCTTCTCAGAAAACGCAATCCCACAAAGAGAACTTCACTGATGTGAGGCAGGGTCAGAACTGAGCTCAGGATCCCATGGCTCCGGGGCATTTCCAAGCAGGAATACACCAGGAATTCCATTCCATGGGGAACTGCTGCTGCCATGGAGCACAGGACAGGTCTGGCCCTGTCCCTGTCCCTGTCCCTGGTCCTGTCCCATCCCTGCTCAGTGATCCTGTGCCACGTCCCCACCCCTCACTGCACCCTCCTGACACCCTGGCTGGGATTCAGGGCTCCCAGAGGTGCCAGTGGAGGCCAAAGGGAAGAGTTTTGTGCTAAATTAGGACTTTTCAAAGGAACAAATCCTGCTCCTTGGGATCCTGCAGGGATCCTTTACAGGCCAGGATCAGACTGGTGTACAGCACATTTCTCACTGGGATGGATCAGGAATGGAAGGATCAGACTGGTGTGCAGCACATTTATCAGTGGGATGGATCAGGAATGGAAGGATCAATCACACTGGTGTGCAGCACATTTCTCACTGGGATGGATCAGGAATGGAAGGATCAATCACACTGGTGTGCAGCACACTTCTCAGTGGGATGGATCAGGAATGGAAGGATCAATCACACTGGTGTGCAGCACATTTCTCAGCTGATGGGTGAGGAAGGGCCAGGCCAGGTCAGTTCCTGCCTCTCACCTGCCTGATCTCCATCACTGCAGAGCTCATGCCAGTCCATAATCAGAGGCTGATTTCAGGAGCTGAGCTCTTTCCTAGTTAGATTATTCCACTCCACTGCATTTAAACCTGCACTGGATCACTGCAACATTTGCCTTCCTGACAGCCTCTGAAATACAGATATTCAATCCTCCATTTGTTTGTTTTGAAGCCCTTCAGCTCTGGGTGGTAATTCTGGTCTGCACCAGGGCACTGGCATTCCACAAGGTTCAGAGGGAAAGAGAAATGAAGAAAAATAAAAGCTGCTAATTTCGTTTTTTATATGAGCAGAGATCCAAGTTTTGTTTAAATAAGAACAGCTCAGTGGTGCAAATGTTGCAAGTGGATGAGGTGAGAAGCACAAAGTGAGAGCATCAGCAGCACCAGCTCCCCCCAAACCCACAGAGAGAATGTTCAGCTGTGCTCTGCACTCCTGGACAGCACCAATCCCCCTGCCGTGCATGCTGCTGGTTTGTATGAATTTAGATCTGGATATCCATCATTCTGATGTGACAGAGCAAGCCCAGCGAGGAGGCTGTGCCAGTTTGATGTCCTTGCCCCTGTTCAGCAGGGCTCCATCACTCAGGGATGCTGCTGATGCTCAGTGACAGGCACAGAGATCCCAGAGCAGCACAGCTCAGCCAGGACACTGCACTCAGCCCAGCACAGCCCACTCCTTGCAGCTGAAATATTTATCCAGGCGCAATTACCATCAAAGATTCATGTTTAAATAAAGGGTGATTTGTTTTCATTATTACTCTTATTTCTTTTTAAACAACAGTTAGGATTATAAACTGAATTAGATTATTTATTCCTAAAGTGGCTCTTGAACATTCTGCATTTGTTAATACCAGTGTGAAGTGCTCAGGCAATGATCAAACTCTTTTCCAGAGGGATGGCTTGGGAGGAAAAAAAATAAAAACAACAGCCCCTGAGCTCTGGATTTTACAGCCATTACTGTCAATTATCCAGCCCACTGTGGGAGCAGAGCACATCCTCACACATGCCAGTGCAGCCTCATCCCTGGATGCTGCAAAGAAATTCTGGCTGCAAACACTGAGGGGGAGAGAGGAACAGGGGAAAAGCAAGCAGCCATAAAGCAGAAATTGAGATTGCACCCACATGTCTGGAGACCTTGGCACAGGAGCCAGAATAATAATAATCCTGTATATAATAATAATAATAATAATAATAATAATAATAATAATAATAATAATAATATCATTTACTTTATATATTATATTATATTTATATTTATATTTATATTTATATTTATATTTATATTTATATTTATATTCTAATCCTTCCTGAGCCCTGTGTGGCTCTGCAGGTCCAGGACAGGCATTTCTCCTCTCAGAACTGGGACACTCAGGGCACAGCTGGACAGGGATGGTTCAGAGAGCCCTGCAGCAGAGCTGCTCCAAGATCCCTGCGTCACCTCCAGACACAAAACACAGCATCACAATTTCAATTAGCTCCCCTTTTTCCTCTCTGCTTATCCCCCTGTGGTAATTAACTATGAATTTGCAAAAAGCACACAGCACTTCAAAGAGGCAAATGCATTTCCTGAATCAGGAGGGGCCCATGGAGACGAGCAGAGAGATTCTGGCAGAAATAAATAAATAAATAAATAAATAATGAATAAAACTGAGGTGACTGTACCCAACATTGTCCTTTCCCCTCCTTTCTGGATGTCTTTTCCATCAGAGAGATTTCTAAGATTGTGCAGCAAGTTTTTCTCCAAGAGGAAGAGTGGATAATCAGAAACCTCCTTGGAGCCCCAACCTCTGCTCAGTCCACTCAGCACTGGATAAAATCGATTTTAAATGAACATAAATAAATTACTAGGTCAATAAACACTGCTTTGAGATGTTGACAAAGTGGATTACTCAAGGAAGGAAAAAGGAACACGGGGACCATGGGAAGCCCCCAGTGCAGCAGAAATGTTGGGTTTGGTGCCAGATTTGAGCCAAGGTGACACCAGCTCCAGCAGGGTCACCTGTGTCAGCCCAGAGCACAAAAAAAAGGAGATTTAAACACACCAGGTGAGCTGAGTGCTGCCTGAGCTGCAGAGGGCAACTCAGCACCGTTCACACCTCAATTCTAAAGAGCAACTCCATTCAATTTGAGCCTGATACAGTGAGAAACTGCTAAACAAGTGTCAGACAACTATCACTTACCTGCCTGTGAAAAAGGAAATAAAACACTGATAGGGATCCAAACACTTAGAACATGATACTGTTTTTAAATGTTTGGGTGAAGTGTTGTAAGGGTCAGCATTCTCACCGCAGTGTTTTCAGTCTGCAGGCTGTGTTTTGCTTTTGAACACCAGCCCTGGCTGTGTTCTCAGCCTGCCCCAGCTCGCAGCCTGTGACCCTGGCCGGAGCTGGTCCAGCCTGAGTTTTCTGGTCTTTGCTCATCTCACATCAACCAGCAAACCTCTGCTCACAAGCCTGAAACTCCCTGGCTTCTTCTGCAAGGGTGAAAGTTTAGCCCTAGCCTGAGAGGGCAAAACAAACACACACTCAGAGGTGCAGGTGGAAATGAAATTGATCTGCAGGGAAGGATAAATTATAAATCAGAGCTGGAGGAGGGGAGCTGGCCCAAGCAGGGCGGCCTGTGGAGGAGCCAGGGCCACATTTCTGCTTCCAGGGCTGGCCAGGACAGAACTGGGATGGCCCCAGGACAGAAAAGAACTGAGGTGGCCCCAGGACAGAACTGGGGTGGCCCCAGGACAGA
>VRYO01002095.1:3789790-3807709 GCA_009812075.1 Sialia sialis | reverse complement strand
GGGCTGGGCTGGGCTGGAGCATCAAACCCAGTTCAATCAGGCTGGCATGGGATTTTGGGATTTTGGGATTTTGGGATTTTGGGATTTTGGGATTTCGGGATTTCAGGATTTCGGGATGGGAGCAGCACACCCAGCACAAGCTGCTTCCACATCCTCCTACCAAATGCCATTTGAGTGCAGCTAACTTGGTGCTGAGCCTCTAACCCAGCCAGGGAGGAGGAAAATGTGGATTTGCCCTCAGAAGCCCTGGGGCTCACACAGGGATGTGCCCACCCCAGTGCCCACCCCAGCACAGCTCCTGCTTTTTGGACAGGCAGAGAAAGAGCACCAAGCTCCCACTGAGAACATGTATACAGCATTAATTCATTTAATGTTGTTTCTCTGACCAAAAAAAATGTTCAAATGTTTTCTTCTAATGCATCTAATATAGTTAATGACCTGACAAGGAATTCAGACACTGCCCCAAGAGAAGGAGAAATAGAATGGTTTAAATAAAATATGGCTCTAAATGGGGTGGAAATCACAACTTTCTTTACATATGAAAGATGTTTCCTTCACTAGGATTTATCTAAGGGAAGTAGGAAATTGTATAAATTCTAAATTAAGCCCCAGAGGCTGTTCATACTGTCCTTTAAATAAAATTAAACACCCACTCAGAGCCTTGGCAAACAGATAAATGTTACAAGTGAACAGAGTGAAGTATTTTTTAAGAGCTTTGTGTCTGAACTACACAGACAAAAGTGGTTTAGGGAGGAGAGGGACAACACACTCCTATTCTGAAACCAGAATTTAAAACAAAGAATTGGACTTCACATTTAAATTAAGTCAGTAAAAGTTGGCTGTGTGAGGGAAGCACCCCAGGAGCTGGGCACTCACATTTCTCCAGGTGCAGCTTCCACTTCCAAGTTAGGCTGAGCA
This sequence comes from Sialia sialis, assembly GCA_009812075.1. Lineage (NCBI taxonomy): Eukaryota > Metazoa > Chordata > Aves > Passeriformes > Turdidae > Sialia > Sialia sialis. The sequence continues at coordinate 3,806,791 of VRYO01002095.1, read as the reverse complement.
CAAAAATCCAAGTGACTGCACAAGCACTGAGCCAAGGACAGCACATGTGCCATGCCAGAACTGAACAGCAAGGAAACATTTACACTCTTCTGTTCCTGCAGTCACTCTGGAATGTAAAGCTGAGCAAAGATAAACCCAGTTCACTCAGCAATACTGCTGATTATTCTGTTTGAAAAGGGACATTTCTGCATGCACAATAGTCTTCAGAATAAAATATCTTCATTCCCATTAACTGAGAGGTGGCATGAATTAATTCCTTTGACCCAGGTGCTATTTCAAATTAATTACATCTCATTTCTATTAGAGGGAGTTTGGGAAGAATAAACACATTCACTATAAATACACTAACAATTCAAAGCTATTAAAAACTAGGTGCAATTCTCCAGTAATTCTGAGAAATAAAGAATTACTGTCCAAAGAGCTGTGTGCAAAACCTGGTGCCAAATTTAAGCCCTAATTTGATGTCAGCCTATAACAGGGTCAAAAAAAAAAATAGAGAATGGGATCCATGGCAGATAACAATTCTTGTTACTGAGTTATTCCTGCAGCTTTGGTTTGATTCCGGGGAGCAGAAGCACCAGGCAGGGCAAGCAGGCACTGCTGGAGTTTCCCACACACAAAACCTTTTGTCTTTTGGTGCCAGCACCTCTGGCATCAAATGCCCTCTCATTTCAGGATTCACATTTCCAAAACTAGAACTCAACAGCCATAAATACCATAAATATTTAAACTCATTTTCCTTCTGTTGCCTGCCAAGCTCTCATCCATTTGCCCAAACTCGCACACTCTCTCCAGGTCACATTTCTGTTAGGAAATGTTTGCCCTTTGTTTCAGACCTTTTCCATCTGTTCAGTTGTTCCCTGACACAGGAAACCAATTCCAGGACAGACAGTGGTGCAGCACTGAATAGATTTTCACATTTCATGTGTGTTTTTTTTTCCTTGGTGTCTTCCCCAAATTATGTATTTATTCAGCTCTGATCTAAAAGGAGAGAGAGGGCAGGGCCTCTTTCATTTAATAATACTCAAAGGGTACTTTAATAAAGAAATCTTGTTATGGTTATGTCAAAAGGTGAATTTTCCCCGGCAACACTTTCTGAGCAAAGCTTTCCTGTTCTCCAAGTGAACCAAATTTACCAACAAACCCTGAGCCAAATTTCCCAGCTACCAACAAACCCTGAACCAAATTTACCTCCAGGCTGATTGGTTCATTTTGCTGATTACTCCTCATGCAGTTTTCCTGCTCTTTCCCTGGAAAAGCTTTTTTCTTTTTTTAATAGGTTTTTTGACAGCCAGACATTTTAATCACAGGGAATGTCTCCATTTCTGCTGGGTCCTCTTTCATTTACTTTTTATGATCCCCCAGAAGGATTTGAATGCTGACTTGTTAAACAAGGGCTCCTTGTTCCAGGATGGGTATTTTACTTCCTGGCTCGTGCACTCTGGTAGCAATTTGACACACTGCACATCCAGCTCTATTCCAGAAACCCACTGAAAACACTACAGGAAACTGCTTCAAAATCTCATTTTCAAAGCATTTTGCAAAGCGTTTGTGCAAAATTCCTTATAATTCAACTGGGCATGTTGACACCCACCAGCATTTTAACCAGAACAACTTTTGATCTCTCCCTTTCAACCTAAAATTGAAAATATTTTATACTCCCACCTCTTCCAGCATGCTCAGTCTCCATGGAGACTACAGGACCATCACCTCTTTTTCTTCATTTTTTTTTTTTAAATTATCACCATGGCCATATGTCACTTGAGTGCAAATGCAGTGAAATTTTCATGGGCTTGCCACTCCATCTCAGTGGGATCACAGGGCAGTGAACCTCGGGCAGGGAGATCCTCCTGATGAAAGAGTGGAAGCCAACAAATGCGGCTCAGTGTCTTTAGCAAAATGAACCAAGAAAAGTTTGGAATTAAATCACATTTCCCTTTGAGGGAGAGACCCCCAACGCCCCAAAAACCCCAAAATCTGCTCCTCCTGTGTGTCCCTGTGAGGATGTTAACTGGGGCTGTGCTTTGAAGAGAAGCCCAGAGGAAAAGCTCTTGGCTGAGGTTGTGAGGAGGGATGAGGGGATGCTGCTGGGTTTGTACACCCTGTGATCAGCCCAGGATCTGTGCAGCAGCAGCCACAGGCCTGATCAATCTTTATTCCCACACAATCAAGCAAAGCTGCATCTTCAGTCCTGTCCTGACAGCTCATAAAGTGAGGGTATTGATCACAATGCCCAAGTTTGTAGTTTTGACAATAAAAGCAATTTGTTTGGGGAGGGAAATAGCCATATGAGACGAATGCACGTGGTTTATTAACTTCAAAAAAGAATTCTTCTGAGCAATAATATCAAAGGTTGGACAGGACTTTTCAACCTTGAAGATTCCAAACTTCCATCAAGCAGATGGAGTGAGGTGTGCCTCCCTGATGTTTGTGTCTGCTCGAGGTGAGCACTGCTCATCCAGGCCAGCTGGGTTCACACACAATTCCCCTCTCAGATCCTGCTGCCTCGCCAGCCCTTCCTGGGTCTGTCAGGCAGAGCCCAGCCCAGCTGGCAGACCCAAACAGCATTTCACCCCAGCACTGCTCATCCTCCTGGGGAACAGAGGGAGAGCAGAAATTCCCTGCTGGAGGGGTGAGCAAGGATGTTCCTCACCACAGAGAGACTGGAAACGACCACTTGGAATTGTGTAATGAATTGTGTAATTGTGTGTACAGTAATTTCACAATTATAAGCCACACCTGATTATAAGTCGCACCTCCCGGTAGCCGGGTAGACCACGGGATGTGTCCATATATAAGCCACACCTGAATATAAGCCACTTTTTTTTTTTAAAGCGAGGATCCATGTGGGACAAAGTAACGAGTCAGTAACAGAATGGCGCCAGCGCGGGGTTTGCTGTCAGGTGCTCAAGTTGCAAACAGTTTTCATCGACCAGCCAAGCCTTTAAAGGCAGCCCCAGGCACCCTCCCCGGCCGGCTCTCACTTCCAGGTTGGCATTTCACTGGGATTTGTCCATAGATAAGCCGCACCTGATGATTAGCCACACTGCTGGGGTAGGCTGGATTCTTCAGTGAAAAAGGTGTGGCTTAGAATCGTGAAATCACTGTAATTATGTGTAATTGTGTATAATTGTGTGAATTGTGGGCCTGTCCCAGTCCTGCACAGCTCCTCTGCAGGGCCCTGGCCCCTTCCCCCCCAGCCCAGGCTGTGCAGAGGGCAGGGCTGGGCTGGGCCGGGGCATTCCCACCAAACTGGGGTGACTGTGCAGCTCCCAGAGCTGAGTGTGCTGCCAGGAGCCAGGCAGGGACAGTCACTCCTGGAAAAAAGGAAGGAGCACATAGAGGTGCACAGAGTTATCCAGATGTGGCAGATGTGACCAGCTCAGGACACAGCACACAGAGGTGCAAAGAGCAGTTATCCAGATGTGGCAGATGTGACCAGCTCAGGACACAGCACAAGCAGACCCAGCCCGGGTGTTCCCTCCTGTCCTGTCACAGCAGTGCCCTCCCAGTGCAAGGAACCCTAAGCACCAGGAGTTTCTGGCAGTTCCTGAAGCATGGGAAAGAAGAGGCTCCATGAGGATGGAACAAGAAAAAACCACTTTGCTACAGAGCTCTGGCTCATGCTTGATTGGCTCTTGTGTCCAAGAAACCACAAGCTCTTATTTAAGATTTTTTCCATAATTGCCTATTGATAAGAATTCAGCTGCCTGGAGAGTCTCTATTATGTTTTCCCTCTTCTCTGTGTATTTTCATGACACAGACAAGAAATAACCATCTCTGAGTCAGCTTTGCTGCTGTCAAATCTCAGCACACATGCACAGGCAGCATGAGACTCATCTGCTCGCAAAACCTGCCTAAAATCCCCTTTTCTCTCCAAAGAAAAAACCCAATGAAATTAATGAAAAACTCATCTAGCTGCAGTTACTTGCTTTATTTCCTTCATTAAAAATGACAAATGTATTCTAGAGGTAGCACATGTGTAGTACTGCTGGTGTATTTATGATACAAATAAGCCTAAGTTCTTCTCTTTAAAATAAAACATCCTGCACCTGTTATTAGTGAGAGACCTGCACAACACCCTACAGCTCTTGAATTTACCCACTTGCCTGCTGACACCTCTCTGAAATAGGAGGAATATTATAATGTTAAAAATAGAAAGCATGAATATTGTTGATGTATAAACAAAAAAGAAAGCAATATCCATGGAGTGCAGAAACAATATGGAAATGAAGAGCTAATGGAGCTCTGAAAAAATCTCATATTGTAAGAAAAAAGCCTGAGAAATGGGCTTGAGATCTTTATGCACATTCTCTGAGATGTGGCACAAATATTAGGTGAATTTAATGTGCAATACATTGAAATTGCAATCCCCTAATATCTCATACATGTATGTAATTTAATTTGAATTATTAGTCATGGAAATCATTCCTAAGGCTGGGATGCTGCTGCACTAATTTGTTTTGTATTTCCACCCAGGCTTTGGGGGGCTGTGTGCATTCTTGGCACTCCATCCCATGTTTTGCTTGAAAGCTTCTGGAGTTTTCCAGATCCTTGAGGCTCCCCAGGCTGAGGTTTTGTGGAGCTGTGGGAACTGAAGGTGCTCAGAGCCTGTCAGAGCAGCCTTGGACACTCATAGGAACAGCAGATCAGATTCCTGCATAAATACAAATAAATTTCATCCTCTCCAAGCACTAGCCACAGAAATCAAATGCATTCACATTGTTGCCTTATTTCCTTTTTTCCCGAGGTCTGCACTGCATGAAAGACCTTGCTCTGCATTTTCCTTCTCCAGTGACACCTTTCTCTAAATCAGCAGCACCTTTTACCAGAGCACAGCACTCTGTTAACTTTCATGTTTTAGTTTTGTGACAATTAGGGAAGAGATATTCAGCAGAATAAATTGACACACCAGACTGTTTGAAGTGTCCTTTAATCTTCTGGATGATTTTAAAAGTTCAGCTGCTTGCTTCATTTAGAGATCAGACCAGCTCGATGCTGCCCCTCCTTGCCTTGTCAAACAGGGAGAGATTTCTGTGGCAGAAATTCCGTGTGTGCTGGATCAGCCAGTGCCCGAGGTGCAGAGCTGCTCAGGAGCTCCATCCTAGTTTATTGCTAATTTCTGAGGCCATGTGGAGCTGCTTCTTCCCCTGCCTTAACAGACAAATTGACTTTCTAATTTTAGAGCAGGAGACTTGTGCACAGGCACAGAGCAAGGATGCTCCTTTTCTGAAGGATCTAAATAGAGATTTCTGCTCTGAAAACCACAGCCCCTCCGGGCCTCCCAGCTTGCCATGAAAAATGGGATTTAGGAATGTTGCCCCAGAGCCAGATGTTTACACAGCAATGCTGATCTTGCTTCTTCCTGGGGATGTGCCAGCCCTGCTTGCCCCACATTACAGCATCCAAACGAGGTCAGGGGCACAAATGAAGCGCTGGCATTTACTCCCTCCTGTGTTTGCATTGCTAGCTCCATAAATATCCATCCTGCTTTTCCCTCTCGGCTGTTTCTAAATATTTGCTTGCTCCGCTCTGCCCCTGGCACAACTCTTCCTATTTCTCAATACAAAGTTCCATTTATTGGATGTTTTTTGTAATGGAAAATGAAATATTCATTCTCTGAAGTGAAGGGGGATGAGAGCAGCATCATCCCCAGCAGGTCAGGAGGCACAGGGCTGTGCCTGAGCAATTCTCTCACCATTTCCATACAATTAAACTCTGCAGTTTCTCTTTTCTGGTGCAAGCACCTGGATGATCATTAGCAGTTCATCAGGACTTTTGGGTGTGTTTGCAGTCCTGATTACAACTGAAGAGTAAAATCTTTATTTGTGCTTTATCCAAGAAGCAGAAGAAGCATTTCTTTTGATAAACAAGATTAATCCCTTAAACCACTGAACAAGAGATATTTTCCTGGAGAATTACATAAGAATGATGATTGTGCCAAAACCACAAACATAAAGTAAAGAGCAAAAATACAGCTTTTACAAAACAACTGCTGATTCCCAGCATCTCCGAGATTTGATGGCAAGGCTGCATTTCTAAAAGTGTCATTTATCCCCAGACTCTGGAGACAGCTAAATTCCTGATCCTTTGCTGCTCAGAGCCTCTGCAAACAAGATTTATTTTCATGTCCTTTATGAGAACAAAGTCTTGATTTTTGAACAAATAGTAATTTTTCATCAAGACACTGTAATTCTCTTTGAGACTCTTAAGGACTAAGACAGAGGTTTATCTTGCTCAAATATAGAAAACAAATGTGGAATAAACCCACAAGCCCTGTCTCTTCCTCAGCCTTCTTGGTATTGGATGTGCATAAAAATCAAACCTGATTCAATCTCTCAGAACCTGAAAGAATTGCAGAATAGACAACAGGTATGCACTGAATGTGAAAATGCATTTCTAACATAAAACTGAGATATTGGTGAGATCGTGGGAATACAACACGTGGATTTGAAAGCTACAAAAAACAATTAAGACAATTCAAAATTATTTGTTGCACCATCCTCCATTTAGCAGTTGACAACTTGGCAGAAAAATGAAGCTATAAAATGAGGCTATAAATTTCCATGTCAGAGGTGCATGTGGTTTTGGGAAAGCCAAGTGAAATTGGAGCCATTTTGCCATGTGCAGTGGAATTGAGGAGAACAGCATTGTCTGTTTATATTAAAACATCTTTAGAATTGCAAATCAACACTCAAAAAATAGAAGAACATGATGAAGTTTCTTATGCTTCCAAGAAAGGACTCCAAGACTGGCATGAGACACAATTTGGATAAATTTTGGATTTTCCATCCAACATGCAAAGCAGAACTTTGGTTTGCTTTTTTTCCCTGTAGAAATCCACCCCAATTTTCCCAAAGTGGATCTCGGGATGGGAGGGAGAGGTTCTTTGGGAAGCTGTGTCACATCCAGAGCTGTCAGAGCTGCTGCTCTGCTCCTGTGCTCATGTGAGACTGCTCTCATGAATATGAAAGTGAGTGAATCTCACATTCACTCAGCACATCCTGATTCCTGCAGCTCTGGGTTCTGACAGCTGCATCATGTGTGGACAACACAAAATGCTCTCTCCATGCATTACATTATTTATTCATCCTGGGCTCATTTTTTACAGGCATCTTTTGTTCTCTTCCTGTTGTTTTCCTTGCCTTCACTACTTCACACAAAGACCTGCATGTGTCTGTAAGGAAATTAATTGCTTCAACAATTAACAGGAAAATGCATCTCAGAGGAAACACTTCATAATCGATCTGTTTCCAGGTGCAATATTTGCCACTCAGGAATAGATTAATTGGATTGGAAATTACTCAAGCTAATTATTTTCTCTGTAGTATGAGATTAAATGGAAGAGTCTAATAAATGGAAATGAAGAAGTTCCACTCAGCATCCAGGAGTTCCCAGTGAAAGGTTCTGTTCCAGCCCTAATTCCAAGATTCTGCTCATCCTGTGAGCAGGGACCTGCTGCAGGAGTGTCTGGCTCTGGGGCACAGGTGAAACTTCTGGAGAACAGAGGATCTTGTCAACACTGGAGCTATTTTCAAGTGTTTCAGCTAAAGCTGAGAAAAAGACAGGGAGGCAATCCTGCAACATGCCAGGGAAAATTTATCTCAAGAATCATGGACAGAATGGATAGCAGCCACCCATTCAGCTAATTGCACATTTGAATATCGGCTCCAGGTAAACCCTGGAAGCAAGAATAACTTGAGCAGGAGTGCAGGTGATCCCTCCCTCCCCGCTGCCAGGGAATCTGGTTTGGATCCTCCAGGAACTGAGACAGCAGGGATGCAACCATTCCCATGGACTGTGACAAATCACAGAACAAGAGAATCACAGGATCAGCCAGCTTAGAAAAGAGCTTTGACATCACCCAGTCCCACCTGTGACCTAACACCAGCCTGTCAACTAAACCTGAGTCCAGGCTTTGTTAAACCCTGCAGGGATGGTGACTCCCTCACCACTGGGCAGATTCCATTCCCAGTCACTGGCATGCAGAATTTGCTCCTGTCTCTGACCTATCAGTGCAGAATTTGTTCCTGTGTCTGACCTATCAGTGCAGAATTTGTTCCTGTCTCTCACCCAGCAATGCAGAATTTGTTCCTGTCTCTCACCTAGCACCAGTCCCTCATCACAGGCAGAGCCAGCAAACACTGACATTTCCAAGTTCACCTAATCCAAACCCGTGTTTATCCTCCTGACACGAGGAGCTCTGAGGGTTCCTGGGCATCCAAAAGAGCCCATGCTGCAGGAACTCCTGCACTTTCCAGGGAATCATTGCAAGGAGCCCCTGTCCCTTATTTACGTGCCATAGATGGTGCAGCTGAATCCCTCTCCTGCACACCTCAAAATGTGCTTTTGTCCAAATTATCATGTAAGGTTTTTTTTCTGTGCCTTCTTCTGCTCAGAGCTGATGTCACACTTGACAGAACATGATTCAGAATTTACACAACAAGGGTTCCACACTCAGATCAGCCTGTAACAGAGATGCCAAGTGTCCTGCACACGACGCCAGCTCTGCTAACAGCACAGAATTATTCTCCTACACCTTGGTTTGCAGTTTGCCATGCTGGGCTGTGCTGGTAGAGCACTGCAGATGGCTGGCAGGGGAGGAATGAATCACATCACATCACATCACATCCTGCCATGAACCTGGAATATCAGGGAACACATAGACAGATCTGCATGGAATCCCAGCTCACAGTCCTGTCCTGTCCCATGGAATCCCAGCCCACACTCCTGTCCTGCTCCAGCTCCCACAGACAGCCTCTGTCAGACACTGACACCCACAACACGAGGCAGCCAAACACCCAAACTCTTTTGCTGGCATAGAAACTTCAAAAAGAGATCTGAGACACACCAGCAATTCAGAGAATGTGCCACTGGTGAATCTGCACAGTGAGAGCTGGAACCATAGAATAATGCAAATGGCAGGGAATTCAGCCTTGTGCTAGCAGCTGGAATTTATTTAGGATTGGGTTTGTGATTTAGGATACCACAGTGTCTTACATAATTCCCTTAAACTTCTGGCCCACACTTTGTTCTGTGCTGATTTGGATGTCACAGATTGATTTTTTTCATCCAAAACGTGGCAATTCCCCTGTCTCAAAAGCAACAGGCATATTTCTAGCCTCAGCTCATATTTTAAGCCATCCACTCAACCTTCCAAATCTCTCAGTAATTAGTATTACTTCTTACAGGATTTCCTCCAAGGGAAAAAATCAACAGCAACATTAGAGATATTTTCATAAGACACACTTTTGCATTTAGTATTAGATTTTTAACAGACAGGAGATTACTCACTTGCTGTCTCTTGCAAGGAAAGCAAACTGGTTTTGTCCCACTGGAATTGTTATTTTGAGCCTCTGGGCTACCAAAGGTTTAAGAATCACAGTGCTAAATACCACAAACACAGAGCAAGCATAATGATGATGAATCCTGAAGGTTCTTAGGGGAAATAATTCTTTCTCAAGTTTGAAATTATATTTATTACACTGGTAACACCAGGGTAAAAACACAGACACTAAATATGAATGAGGTTATGCAGAATATTGGAAATATCCTTAGTTGTTTCAACACCAGACAGCAAGAAGGAGGTGACAGAAAACCCCAGAACCTGCACATCACCAGGAGGAGACAGAATTCCCAGCACAGCCATGATTTCAAGAAGGATTCTGCAATTCTTGCGAAATAAAATAGTTTTCTTTTTTAAAAAAATTGAAAAAATGGGTCAGAGTGTAAAATAATAATGCACTGAGGCTTGGTTCAGACAAATTTATTTTGCCTCAGCATCTCAAGGGGTTCTCTCTCTGAGGGCAGATTTTAAAATGAGAAATGGAGGTTTGTGACTAATTGCCTTCAAACAGAGGAATGCAAACATGACTTCTGAGATGTTCAGTACTTGAACACAGGAAGGGAACAGAAGAGCCCAGAGTGTACACAGCATGAAACTGAAATACTCAGGGTAAACATCCCTGCAGCTGATGATGCCCAAGTGGCTCAGAAGCAGAAATGGAGCTGAACTCTGCTGTGTCAGAATTAAATGAACACATTTTATCTGCCCAGCAATGGAAATCTCAATGGATGTCTCAGCACCAATGCTGAGTTAACTGACCATTTCTAGGGCTGAATAATTATTCTCAGAAAGCAATTTTGGAACCATATAAAGTGTCACCTTTCTTCCTTCCCCCCTGTTTCCCTCAATAATAAAACCAGGATTAAAAAATTAATAGGAGGAATCTTCTTTGCTTGGAATTCCCATCAATAAATAAAGCATTAGGTTGCCACCAAACTCCCCAAAATCCAACCCTTCACCCACAGGGCCTGGCCAGCCCTGAACACATCACTCTGGAGCACATTGCATTCTCAAAGTCTGATTTCTGCAATCTCCTTCTGCTTTTATTTCACTGTGACAAAGTGAAGTTCACATGATTCCCACAGGATGTGATGTGACAAAACAGAAGGGATTTTTTTACTACATCACACGTTCTGTTCTCTCATTTTAGAGTAGAAATTTCTCTTTCCAAGCAATAACTCATTTCTAGGTGACAAAGTCATGTGAGCACAAGGGAGCAAGGAAAAAAAAAAAATAATGGTGATCTAAAACATTAAACTGCTCTTATGAAGCATTTTGATGAACACCAGCAAGAGACTGAGTGTAATTATTGTGGCCATTAGGCTGTTATTTATGTTAAATTTGTTGCTCTTGTTGGCTGCAGAAGTGTTTTAGGATTACAGCACTCCTGGGAGTCCAGCAGATGCACTGGCATGTGCAACAAGTAAAGGAGTGAGAGAAGAGCTCTGCATTTACACCATGGAAATGTTTAATAACTGCACAGGAAAATGAGAGAAGCAGGGCACCAAGGACAGTGCCTTAAATGCAACAGAAAGAAAATATTCTGTAGGAAAATCAAAGGCAATTTTCCTGTTCCCTGTTATTTTTAATATCAAGTTAATTTCTTCAGTTATGAAAGTGTTAAGAAAAGTAAGCACTGAAATGCAGTGCCATGAACAAATGAGACCTGAAGCAATAAATGCAGGATAATAATAAAATAATAAATGCAGCCCAGAAAATCCTGTTCCTGCCTCTCACTGTGTCCACGTCCTCACAAACTGATTGAGCCACTTGCAGTTCTAAGTGAAAATCAGTTTCTGTGACAGCAGCACAAACCAGCAACTCCTTCAGTGCCACAGAACTGAGCAGGAAAGGCATCAAAACAAATTCTGTCCTTGCCACATTTCCAGAAAAAGGGCAAGGAAATTACTGAGCAAAGCTTATCCATTGTATATTGAAATTGTTGGTCACTAAGGTTCTGCTCAGAGATGGCCAAGCTTTGTCTGTAATTATTTTATATTTCATTGAGTCAGTGGCTTCGTTCCTGCCACAGGGAACAGTAATGGGATGGGAATAACAACCATTGCTACCCAAAAACTGAAACATTTCTACCCAAAACTCTAAACCTGACTGGAATGCTGTGAGAGGATCACGACACCCATTAGTGTCACATCAGAACATCCTGTCTGATGTCTCCACAGCCCTGTGGGTAGAGGAAAATGCTGTCTAAATGAAGAAAACCCAACAAATCCCCTCCTGAGGCACCCCAAGGATCCTGCAGAGCAGCCAGGGGAGAACAGGCAGGAATCAGGAATCACAGCTTCAATTCTGCCTGTTCTCCTCTCAGCCATGCCATGCCCCACCCAGGCACACTGAGAAGCAGCGCTGACCCAAGAACACGCTCAGGAAATGCAGGAGACTTGATCTCACCTCCCTGCTCCATTCTCCTCTTTGCACGAGGAATTCACAAAAATAAACCCAGCCAGGATGCTGTCCCTGCCTCAGCCAGGCTTTGAAGGGTTCCCCAGCCCCATTAACGATCCCTGTTTCATTCCCCCATTAATGATCCCTGTTTCATTCCCCCATTTCTCACCCTTGTTTCACTCCCACCCCGTGTTCCCAGTCCCATTTCTGATCCCTGTTTCACTCCCCTATTTCTGATCCCTGTTTCATTCCCCATTTCTGATCCCTGTTTCATTCCCCATTTCTCACCCTTGTTTCACTCCCACCCCGTGCTCCCTGCCCTGCTTTGGTCACTTTTCCAGCACAGCTGGAAGATGGACACTTCACAGCAGAACAGCAGTGCTCTACAGATCCTACAAGGAGTGAACCCATCTAATGATCTCCTGGGTCAGGGTTTGGAGTGTGAGGAAATTGTTCTGCCTGAGAAGGAAATCACAAGAACTGAGGAGAACTTTCTAATTGCTTCCCCATTAATCTGGAACAGTCACAAGCCAGGCACGAGAACTTCAAATCATATTTGACAGATGGGCTTAATTAGTTATTCCCAGACAGAATCATAATATTTGCTGTTAATATTCATCTGAAAACACCCTGCTGGCTGTGATAATATTTATATGTTAATCCTGTTAGGATAAGCTGGTGCCAGAACCTCTCCACAGAAATGAGGGATATATTTCAAACCCCGATAAGGAGAGTTCTGGCACCCTGCTCTGCTTTGTCACTGGCACAAGTGCCTCCCTAAGCCATGAAATTACACTTGTCACACCGAGTTAGCTTTATTAGCACGATTTTCTGATCCATGTAAAACTATCAGCAACACAAAGGTATGAATCTGCACTTAATTAACATTGCCACCTTTGCACTGTGTGATCAGACCTCTGCTTTTGAGGAGGAATTAAAGAAAATGCAAACAGAGGTTGTGCCATTTCTAAATGAACTATGGAGGCAAAAAAATTTGGTAAGGGATGTGAATATTTAACTGTTGCCCATTGTGCCTATTTGATGACATCAAATACATCAAGACTCAGATAAATTGATTTCCCAAAACCTGTAGAGCACACTCCACTCTCCCCTGTAATGTCTGATCTTGCCTCTGAAAACACACAGCTGAACAGAGCTGACTAAATTTAATGAGGAAAACAATACACTGGGTAATGCACTGCAAATATTCAGTATTTGTTTACAAAGAGGGAGGAAGAAGTTCTCAAAAGTGAGAAAAGCAGCAAATCGCAGCTGGGAACTGGAGGGAACAAATCAAAGCAGGACAGGTACACACACACCTTGTCCCCCCAGGATTTTCCTTCAGTAAAACCTGCGTGTGAGCTCAGGTTTCTTTTAATAAACATCCTGCAATGTTTATATTCAGCATGTGCAGGCACACAGAATCCACAACCGCTCCATGAGAGATGACACAATAATTTATTTTTTGTACCAGGGGTCATTTGGAAGGATTGCCACTGGATGATGAATAGTGGAGGGAAGTTCAGTTGCCAAGATTCAATTCCCCCATGAATTTGTATTTTCCTGCTGAGGAGGAGAAATCAGGAAAGGCACTCCATGGGCCCAATGAGATAAAGTGTGATGGAAAACCCATCTCTGCAGCAATCGCTGATTTGGATCCAATCACATTTCAGTCAATGAAAATATTCAAACTTTCCTCCAGTACCTTGGAATCCTTTGGGATTTTAAGGAATCTGTCAGACTGCTCAGCATAGGAAGCTTCCACCTTGACACACACACATTTTTGTTTTGCCCAATGGCATTGCCAGATCTGTGACAATATATCCTTTATGAGGAAAATTCAGTGTACAAAGCAAAGGAATTGTGTGGAATCTGAGTTGCTATAAAGAGATTCCTGCCATGATTCCCAAGGGAAGTTCTTCCCTTCCTCTTTTTTTTCCACACATGCAGATTGCAAGGAGATAAAACTTCCTAATTATTAGGTTCATAAGGTATTTACTGAAACATCACAAACCACAGAATAAATCCCCAAACCCTATTAGGTTTTGCACAATTCCACACATGAATCACATAGGTAATGTTGGAATTTTTCTAACAGCAATGCCAAGCACAAAGCAAATGCACTCGGGTCCTCCTGAATGTGCTCTTGACTTGCAGCTCCAGAAGCAATGAGCAAGAAGCAGCACTTTATATAAAGATGTGTTCACTAAAGAGTTGTGATTAAAAAGGAACATCCACCTGCCAGGTAAAAGCATTTTAAGACATTTATTCAATGCTGCAGAATGGGAATGGAAAACAGAAAATCTATTTCCTTCTGCAGATCAAAAATTCATATAAATCTCACCCTCAACATCATCACTGTACAGTCAGCAATGACCAAAACAACACCAAGGAAAAAAATCAACAAACAAAGGAAAAGGACTCAACCCACCAAGAAAACCCCGAGTAAAATTCATAAACCAAACCAAAAAATCCACCACAAGCAGCCAGATAAATACCCCTTACTAGAATGTCTGGCAACAAATAATCTGAGAAAAATTAAACTATCCACAATCACATTTGAAGATAGGAAACAAATTCTTCTAAATAATTTGTGAAAAGAATATTTCCTGCTAGTTTTCACTTCCTTTGAGCACTAGAAGTGAACAATGTTTCTATGGTGGGTTGAGCCACGCAGTACAAAACAAAGAAGCACCACAGGAACATGGATTTGCATCATGGCAGTGTTTAGAGAGGACAAAGAGCCCAGAGCTGTAAGGGCAGCTCCATCCCTACCTGTGCCCAGCATGAGCAGCAGCTTTCCTCTGGCACTGCACCACGGCTGGGGCGGATTTCCCCGCGGGATCCACGCTCTCCCTGATGTCCCACAGCGAGGGGCTGCTGCCTCTGACGCTGAAAACCTTCACCCCTCTCTTCACCTTGGCCCTAGGACAGCAAGGAGAGGTTTCACATGACACACAGATCCAGCTCCATCTCTCCCTGGTTCACCTGGGCCCAGGACACCAAGGAGACATTTCACCATTTTACACAAATCCAGCTCCATCTCTCCCTGGTCCATCATGGCCCCAGGACAGCAAGGAAATATTTCACCAAATATGCACAAATTCAGTTCCATCTACCTCTGGTTAACCTTGGCCCTAAAACAGCAAGGAGAGGTTTCACCATTTTACACAAATCCAGCTCCATCTCTCCCAGGTTCAACTAGGCCCTAGGACAGCAAGGAAACATTTCACCATTTTACACAAATTCAGTTCATCTCTCCTGGGTTCACCTGGGCCCCAGGACAGCAAGGAGACATTGCACATTACATGCAAGGAGGCATTTCACCATTACACACAAATCCAGCTCCATCTCTCCCTGGTTCAACCAGGCCCTAGGACAGCAAGGAAACATTTCACCAAATATGCACAAATTCAGCTCCATCTCTCCCTGGTTCACCTGGGCCCCAGGACAGCAAGGAGACATTGCACATTACATGCAAGGAGACATTTCACCATTACACACAAATTCAGCCCCATCTACCCCTGGTTCTTATCATGTTCTCAGCACTGCCCCACAGAAAATGCCTCCACTCATTTAGGGTTCAACAGCAGGACAATGAAAGGAGGAGACAGAATCAATTAAGACATTCATATTTGGAAGAGATTCAAGGCAGAAATTATTGAGCTGATGCAATGACAGCTCTGGTCAGGGTTAGATTTGAGGGCAGGGCTGTTGTGGAGCAGTCTCTGTCCTGCCCACACTGTGGCCACCACTGGCCATGTCAAGGCTCTCTCCTGGCCAAAGTTACTGGAGCAGAAAATCCCATTTTTGGTGTAAAAAGAAGGGAATTGGGTGCTGAAGTGAAGAGCCATTGCTAGATCCCATTACAAGCAAAATCTGCCCTTTCTCTCCTCCCTCTCTGGACTACTAAAGATGACAATCCTTATCTTTGCTCTTATCTTCCTCATCTTTCTGAGCCCACAACATTGTGTGAGGTTTAATTGTCCTGTCAGCTCTGAACTTAAAAAAAGTTATTTTTAAAATTCTTTTTTCTCCTAAAGCAACAGATTTCTCTGGAGCTCTGTTGTATGATTGTATGTTGATGTATATTGATGCATGTTGGAGCTCTGCACGTATGAGAGGTTAAACCATAGAAAAGCCAAAATGCCAAACTGGGCTGGCTCTTACTGAGAGGCATTTTCTATTCTCATGTGTTAGAACAATACTTCTGGAGCTGCACGTTTAAAAAATAACCAGAATATAAACTAGAATTTCTTAACCACAGGTGGACAGGAGGAAATTTATGTGGAGAGAGATGCACTTTGAAATATCATGAGGTGGGGCATTTTTAAACTCTGTCTCTCTCTTTACTAAATAGACAAACCTCAGGGCACTTTGAATTACCCCACAGCTCTAAATGCAATGTTGACCAAAGGACTGAATCAGGGGTCCCTGGTGGTGCCAACTTCTGGTTCCTGAACGTGTTCACAAGAAACCCACTGTGGTCAAGCCTCACCTGGGAGGAGACGGGAAATGATGGTTTAATTAATTTGTTTAAAATCCCTTACACAAATCGCATTTGGTGCCATGGCAGGCTCTCGGGGGTGGGCAGGAGCCCCACAAGGAGGGTGAGTTTTTGTGTGCACAGCTGCTGCCATGCAGAGCTCAAACAGCCCTGTCAGCGCGGCCCCCGCACCTAATTGCTCAGGAAATCTTTGAAGGACAAGATCCACACAGATGTTTTCAGAATAAATTCCAAAGGATCCTTTCAACTGGCTTGAACAAAAAGGATTAGAGCTCCTTTCTTCCAGCACTAACTCAGTAGCAGTGGCTGCAATTTCCTCAGCACACCTGGAGAATAAACACAGGAGGCTGCCAGTGGTGAGCAAGTTCTGCTGTGCTGATTCCCCAAAGGGATTTTGAGCAGGAGCAGTCACTGCTGCCAGGGCACAGGAGACAGTGGTCAAAGCAGGGGGGACTGAACTCCACTCCTGATGTCTCAGACAGGGAGGTACAAAAAGGCCACAGGAGCTGGGTGAAAATTTCTCAGCAGTGTTTTGAGCCATGCCTAGGGACTGGCACCTGCTCCTGCCTTCCTGCTCCACCTCAAGGTGGACACAGAAATGGTCCAGCCCTGCAGGGAGGGCTGGGGGCTCAGCTCTGGCCACTTCATTTGGGATTGGGGCACTCATCCCACCCTGGAGCTCCAACACAGCTGAGCTGCCACTGGGGTGACTGAGCTGGGCTCAGGGCTTTGGGAAATGCCAGCC
>VRYO01002095.1:3762564-3777729 GCA_009812075.1 Sialia sialis | reverse complement strand
AGAGAGGCTCCTGCTTTTCTCAGCAGACACCTGTCCCACAAACCAGGACAAGCACTCTCACCTTTTCGAGTGGGGCTGGGTTTTTAATGAGGTTAACACAGGGGAGAGGAAGAGATCTGCTTCACAAAGAACATTGTCCCAGCTGTAGCTGGAATTTCTCCTGCACAAAACGTGTGCACCATGCTATTGCTCTGAAATTCACAGTTTTATTCTCAAACTGCAGAGAGGCAAAGGATCAATCAACAACAGGGCACTGAGGAACAGCTCCGAGTTCCCAATGACAAGAGAGACACTTTGGAGGGTTTTGCACTCTGGTTCTTCCCCTCTGCAGCCCCATCCAAGCCCACACCAAAGGTGGCTCTGTGAGCATCACGAGGCCTCTGAACAGCAGCTCCAGGTTCATCAGAGAATTAATTAACTCTAATTAAACAGCAGCCCCTGCCACCAGCCCCAGTGCCAGCAAACTGCTGATGGCACCACACATGTGCTCCCAGCAAAGAGCAAAACCAGCCACGAAAATCAGCCTGGGAGGGACTCAACTCACTGCAGTGTTTAAACCTGTTCTCCATCAGCTGCTGGGGTGGGGACAAAGCCTGGGCACCCCCAGGTG
Source organism: Sialia sialis (assembly GCA_009812075.1). NCBI lineage: Eukaryota > Metazoa > Chordata > Aves > Passeriformes > Turdidae > Sialia > Sialia sialis. Next base: position 3,777,119 of record VRYO01002095.1, on the reverse strand, counting down.
ACAATGCAGAACTGCAGAAGGTCAGTGTGGGCTGGGGGAACAAAGGGGTTTAAGCACAAGCTGTTCTAAATTGGAAAAACAAGCTTCAGCCTCCTCTGTGTGGCTACAAAGGTTCTCTTGGAAGTGTCTTTGTCAGAAATACAGCAAACACAGTGTAATAAACGTTACTGAAAACCCCCAACCTCTCTTGTTGGCTTTAGTGGTGGCTGCTGATAAGAGACTGATGAAACACCTCTGCTTTGCTGTCACTGTATGGCTTTCACTTAAGAGAGAGAAAACAAAAGTATTGAAAAGGGAAGATGCCAGGGATAAATATTTGAGTAATCTCAGGCACAAACCTGTCGTATTACAAGGATTACAGTCCATTAGGATTGTATAAAATCCACAGCAGAGCTGGTAATTCAGCCGTATCTTAGTGACAAAAACCTCCTAATGTGTTTTAGGAATCCTTATTTGCCAAAATTGAAAAGAGAGCCGCTTGTTCTAACAGGGCTAATTTGGGGAAAAGCACCTTAAACCCAGCAGTCACTAAAGTCTCATCCATCTCTTGGGGATGGGGAGTGTGGGAGCAGCTTCCTCTGGAGAGGCTTTGGGAGCTCTGGGCTTGAGAGCAGAGCTGGTGCTGGCTAGAGCAGCAGCTCCAGGGGAAGCCTAGCACACCTGGGCAGAGCCATGGCACACCTGAGCACACCCTGGCACACCTGAGCTATATCCCTGGCACACCTGAGCACACCTGAGCACGCCCTGGCACACCTGAGCCACACCCTGGCACACCTGAGCACGCCCTGGCACACCTGAGCAGAGCCATGGCACACCTGAGCACACCTGAGCACACCCTGGCACACCTGAGCTACATCCATGGCACACCTGAGCAGAGCCATAGCATACCTGAGCACACCTTAGCACACCCTGGCACACCTGAGCCACACCCTGGCACACCTGAGCACACCCTGGCACACCTGAGCCAAGGCACACCTGAGCCACACTCTGGCACATCTGAGCACACCCTGGCACACCTGAGCCACACCTGACCAAAGCAGCACCATCCCTGCATGGGGCACAGCCAGGCAGGGTTATCTGCAACAGCACCAAGGGCAACAAATCAGCCCCAAGCTTTTCTAAATAAAGAAATTATTCCTCTTCCCAAAATACCCGCCAGGGAGTCTGGGAGTGAGTGCTAGAGGAGATTTACTAAAATGGTACACACTGAAAAGGAAAAGTAGGAAAAAATAAATGTGACAGGCCCTCCTGAAGGCTGATTTGAAACTGAGTTTCTGACAGAGCCAGCCCTATGCATGTGCATGTTCTGCACTCATTAATTTTCATTGCACCTGCCCTGGAAATCCACTCTGAGGGGGGAGAGGCCAGGACAGCACTGGGGGTCCCAGAGCCAGGCAGGAAATCAGGAAATCCCACCTGAACCAGCAGCTCTGGTGGGTGCAGCTGCAGGGAATTACCTGATGCCACATGTTCACTGAGTTTGTCCTTGAAGCAAGATCAGAGTGGAACTGGCAGTGGCTCTGTGGGTGGGACACTCCTGATCAGCACTCTCACATTTGGTTAGCACTGATCAGTGCCATGGCACTGCCTTCAATTCATTACAGCTCAAGCTGATACTGACAGTGGTGGTGCAGGAAAAGATTATTACCTGCTGAAAACCAAAGATGGCTAAATGCAACATTAGACAAAACAGAAATTTATAGCAAAATATCATTTAAAGAAATATAATACAATTTAAAATAAGACTTCAGCTCATTATTTCAATAATTCCCATGTCTCATTCAAAGCCAAAAGGAAACTTGGCCTTCAAATTGTCATTTGCAGCACACACCCAAACTAATGACAATGCAGCAATGTGGGAGAGTCACATTTTCTAATGCTCACCCATCTCCCAGCACAGCTGAAAAGTGTGCCTGTTTAGCCCATGATATAACAGGATATTTTGGTTCTGAATAATTGGACTTGAGCAAACAAGAGAGTCAGAGGGGGAGAAAAAAGGAGTTAGAATTCAGAATTTCCTGGATTTTACCCATGCCCAGAGACTGAGGACACGAACTCCATGTGGATTTTAAAAAGCTCTTCTGCACACCCTCTCCAAATTACTGTGTCTATGCAAATTGTCAGCTCTCATCTGCACTGGCTGATTTGAATGAAATTGGGTATAAGTCAGCTCAGAATTCATTCCAGCAAGATACTTTCAATGTTCTTCTCACAAGTTTCATGCTCTGTACAGAGACGCTGCAAGTGCCACCAGGATCCTGGACTTGCAGAGGTCACAGGTGAGATTTCAGAGAGCCAACAGTGCCAGGGAGAGCTGGGGATTTGGGACCTGCTGGAATTCCTGCACCCCCATCCTGCCTCTGCCCTGGAACCTCACCCTGCAAACACAGAACAGAAAATTCCTGTGTGAATCCCGCCCCAAGATTTAAATTTTCCTTTTCCATAATGTCTTGGGTTACAGTACAGGATGTGACCAAAGGTTTCTGTTCTGTCACCAACTGTTGAGGGTGGGGCAGTGATCCTGATCTCCCTGGGAGATATTCTGCTAATGGGCCATCCATTGAAACCAGCTGGGGCAGAGTTCTTTATTTCCAAAGGGGGCATCTCCTGTTCATGGCCATATTTTATAAACCAGCTGGGCCAGTGTTCTTTATCTTTTCACAACCCATCCTTCCTGCAGGCAGTTCTCTTCTGCTCATGGCCATTGAGTCCCACTGTGGCACTGATAAAATTACTGCATCCCATGGGGAGATGCTCCAGACAGGGGGAAGAGCCCAACATTTCTCACCAGGATAAAACCAGAGGTTTTGGGACACTAAGGCAGCCCTTGTTCCCCTGGACTCCTGAGGAAAACTGGACTTTTCCACATCATCACAGGATCTCCAGAGGGAAACTGCCCCTTGTCCAGGAGCACTGCTCCAGCTGAAGCACATCTGTCACTGCAGGAGGATGCAGCCACCATTGAATGGCACTGCTGCCACCACCCTGACTGACTGACGGCTGTCAGCTTGGATTCTGACTCTGCCAGGGTTTGGGGTTTGTTCTTTGTAGTGCTGTATTTCTATTTTAATTTCCCTAGTACAGAACTGTTATTCCTAATTCCCATATCTTTGCCTGAGTGCCCCTTGATTTCAAAATTACAATAATTTGGAGGGAGGGAGTTTACATTCTCCATTTCAAAGAGAGGCTCCTGCCTTTCTCAGCAGACACCTGTCCTCCAAACCAGGATACACAACCCAATTCCAGGAGCTCCTCCACACCAGGAAAGCACAGCTCCATCAACAGCTGGCTCTGGCTGCAGAGGTGCTGGAGAGCACTGTGCCTGCACCAGCCATGAATGAGACAGGAAAAGCAATCCCAAAACCAATCCCAAAACCAATCCCAAAACCAATCCCAAGCCTCAGTCCCTCAGCTGGCAGCCCCAGCAGGTCCTGGTGCCCAGATCAGCTGCAGGCTGTGGGTGCCTGGCACACACCCAGGTGACATTTTCTACCTGCCTGCAGCACCTGCCTCCTCTCCCCAGGCTATGCTAGGAGTTGAGGCAATCACTCCTTTTGCTTAATAGCTTCAGTTTTCAGCTACAAAGGAATACAGAGCAGTTCTGACATGAAGTCCAATTCCTCGTGATTGAAATACATATATTTATCTTCTCTCTCTGTTTATGTCTGGTTTTGGCTTCAAGCCAGCCTTTCCCCAGGAACCAGGAAGATTTAGTGGTTGCTTGCTGAGCTCTGTAGGGCAGCTGGCCAGGTTTTAATTCCCCCAATCAGCTGATAATATTCTCCACAGATTAAATGACTGTGGCACAGGGACCCAGGCTCTGTTTCTGTGCTGGCCAAACCAAAGAGAAGCCAAACATCTGAACAACTTGCTCCTGTTTCATCCTGTGAGAAATATTGATTGCCAATAAGAGGGGAAAAAAGGAGACGAGTACATCAAACAATTTTCTCTGAATCTCAACCCTTTAAACTATAATTGTTGTGAAGGAAGGGCAATGCACCTCTCAAGGATTTTGAATGCTGCCTCCTCCGCAGCATCTTTGGACAAATCTGCCTCTGAATGCCTGTTCTCTGAATCCCCACGGGGCATGAATGGCCCAGCCGAGTTTACAACAGCAGTAAAGAACAGAGTGTGGACTGGTGGATACAGCAGAGTGAAAAATAAACACACTAAAGCTGCTACATAATTCTGTCAAGCATATGGTTAAGTTGTGATTTTATTTAGAAAACAGATTGTAAGAGTGAGATGATGACAGCTGAGTCTATATTGGTCAGTCATAAATAAGAGTGTTCTAATAGAGCTGGGCTTGCCACGGATCACATCCAGCCACACAGATTTACTGAGAGCTAATCACTGAGAAAATAGAGCTTTTAAAATGCATTTTGCAGCTCATTTTCAACTTTACATTGCTCAGTTGAAAAATCCATGATTACTGCACCTAACTTTTAAGAGAGCAATGGGGGAGTTACATTTATGGGCTCAATTAGACTTTGTAGCTCCTTTTAGACAAAATGAATCCCTGGTGCATTGCAAAGCCGTTCCTCTGCAGCAGCCAGGGGCTGCCACCCCTGCAACAGCAACATCTGTAAATCAACATCTGGAAGCCTCTGTCAGAGCTTGTTAGAGCTGAACGGGACTGATTTTTTTACATGCTCCCTGGGACATGCCTTCAGTGCCAAGGCTCCATTGAACTGATGGCTCTGACTTCTCTTTTGTATTTTCAAAGCCAGGGAGGAATTTCACAGCTCTTAGGCTGTCACTCAGCCCCAGGTAGAAGGCAGCAGTCCCCAGAAATGTCTGCAAAAACAAAATGCAGCCTCTTCTCATGGCTGCAGCTTCAAGGGAGAAACCTTGGCTTGAAAGGCTCAGCTCTGCTGTGTGAGCAGCAGCTGAGCAGCAGTGCTGCCAGTCAGGCTCAGTGTGTGCTCCAGGAGTGTGCCTGAGCAGGAGGTGACACAGGTGAGCACCCTGTGACACTGGAGCCAGCCCTGCCCAGTGCGAGCCCCAGAGCCGCACTGCAGCCTTGGACAAAGCCAGCCCTGGCCCGGCATCTCCCCTTCCTGCACATCCCATTATCCCATCCCATCATCCCATCCCATTCCATCCCATCCCATCCCATCCCATCCCATCCCATCCCATCCCATTATCCCATCCCATCCCATCCCATCCCATTATCCCATCCCATCCCTGCCCTGGACCTGAGTTCATTATCCACTATCCTCTGGAAGAACACACACAATTGATAAAAGCAGCTGATCAGTCCACATCTGATCACTGCTGAAATATTCCAGCCCATAGAGGAGAAACCTAATCTCAGGAGATGTTGGCTGATGAAAACACGCATTCTGAAGCACAAGACAGAGTGCTGTGGTTTCTGCCAGTCCAGCTCAGCCACTGCAGTTTATTGTCCCCAAAGCCTGAACTGCAAATGGCTCAGCCTCTGCTTTATCTGCTGCTGCTCCATTATCTCTTTTATCTTTCATCATTCTTGTCAAATCTCAGAGTAATGAACCTGGTGTTGTTTTTCTTGTTTGCTTCTTTTCCATACAAGATGGGGCTTGGGAGGGTCAGCACCTGCAGCTTTAACCCTTTCTTTGCCACAAAGCCCTGCCTGAGTGGCACATGCAATGTCAGAAGTCTGACAGGGTGGGATGAAATCTGAATTTGGATTATTAACCTGGAACTGCAGTTGGTACTCACAGGGTGCTGGAAATGGAACCAATGCAATGAGTATTTTGCCTTTTTTGTTTTTTTCCACTGCAGGAGCAGGAGCTGCACTGGGATCTGTCCCTGGCCCACACCAAGGGCTCAGTGTGTGGCACTGCCTAGTACCAAAGCCATCACAAACAACTGATAATTAGCAGGCTTTACATGCCCATTAGGTTAAGTATTCTTGAAGTATATTCATCTGCCATCACATTTGCATTCTGATAGCAGATGAGAGAAACTGGATATTAAATCTATTGGCTCCCTCAGAGGGCAAACAGAGCAGAAGCATCTATTAAACCACAAAAGGAGGAAAATCTCCTTGCTGCTCCCCTGTACTGTGTGACCCACCCTCACAGCCTGGCAGTGTGTTTAATTCAGCAAGTAGGGCTGTGGGCAGCCTGGTTTACATTCCACTGAAGGGAAATGGTCACCTCTCCTGGACCCTGGGCAATGCAAAATGCAGCCAGAGAGTTTTTGTAAAAGACTGTGAAACCTGAAGATAAAATCAATCTTAGAAGTGCAAAAGTCCTTTTTCTTTTTTTTTCTGCCTTAGCATTTACTCAGCTTTAAGGACTACAAATATCAGATAACCACATACTAATAATTTCTCGATTTTTCCAAAGCTTCCTAGCACATTTAGCAGCATATTCACACAGTCCTCCAGAGAATACCTTTGACCACTGAAATTTCTAGTCAGCACCTCTGTGAATGAATTCTACATTTTTGTGCATGCATTTTGTTTGTTTTTTCTCCACACACAGAGCCATGGGAAGATGTCCCTGGCAGGGGTTCAGAGTTACTGTCCCTGACTTTGGTGTGGCACTGCAGCCACCCATGGAAGCAAAGCCAGCAGTGAGCAGCTGTGATCTGAAGGGTTTCCTGAATCCTGTCCTGCCCAGGGAGATGCCAGTGACCCCCAGACTGTGCCAGTGCTGCACAGAAGGATTTCCTGGGTTTTTATTTCAGGCTGGAACGAAATGCCTCAGCAGAGCACTGAGCTTTGCTGCAGCTGAGACATTTTCCAGGCTCCAGCACATAGCTCAGCTTCTAGAAACAGCCTCATCTGCCTCATCTCAAGATGAGAAGTCTGCCATAATTGACAAGGAATTTGGCAGTGCTGTGTAAGTAACGTGAGAAAAGCACACTGCAGCCATCACTGTGGTTCAAGGCCACAGCATCTCTGCCAAGTGCCAGCCTCACAAACCTTTCCTAAGAATGCAGGAAGAGAGGCAAACAAACACTGAGTCTGTTCAGAGCAGTTGTTCCAGGAGTGCCTGGAAACACAGAAAGCCCTGAACACAACCAGAGGGGCTCAGAACATCAAGGATTATTTCCACGCTCAAATGCACTCATCCACGTTGAGAGGCTGAAGTGAAAGTCTGTCAGCTAGACAATGACTTCATAAATTGCTTCTGGCTCTGAGGAGGCACTGCAAGCATCCTTCACTACATCTCCAAGTAGCTCTGAATGAAATTCCAGAGGGGCTGAGGCACTCATTGTGAAGAAGTGGCTGTGGAAACCCAGGCTGTTCACAGTGGCCAGTGCTCCAGACACACACACACACTGCTAACTCAGGCCAGCTGTTCAGGTGACACTGGCTGCTCTCTGCAGCTGCAAATCAACATCTGTCAGCACTCCATCACAGCTTGCTGGTGTCCAACTGGGCTGATTTTTAAAATAAAACTGATAAATAACAATATACAGCAAGAAAGAAAACCACAGTAAGGCCACTGTGGGTGGGACAATGAGGAGGATGAGATCAGCTGCAAGCAGGCTGCTGTCTCCATCATTGTGAAATAATAACCCATGTGATTATTATTTTTCAGAGAACAGCCCTTGCTCCTGTATTCCAAGTGCCTGAGAACAGTCAGTACAAAAGCTTTGCTAACTCACTCCTCTCAGGATTATTCTGAGCCACTGCAGTCACAATTACACTGTCATAATGAAGAGGGAAAAAACTCTTGTAACAAGTAAATTCTTGTTGAAATTGCATGATGAGAGTGGCAATTCCCTCTGGAACAGGCATTAGCATGTCTCACTGCCCACATCAGCTCACTGGGGTGCCCCTGCTGTCCCAGAGGAGCCTTCTCCTGCTAAATCAATGTTTGGGGATGAACCTGCCAGCTCGGGACTTACTGCTTAATTGAACATGGAAACATGCAGGCCATTAGCATACATTTAGAAATGTCTTATTTCACAGATGTTAATTTATCTTGGGGAATGCCCTTCTTTCTTCTCTCTTCCTTCTTCTCTTTCAGTTCTTTCCCTGCAGCCCCCTTATTGATTCACTTAGGTCCTAGTTCAGCCCTTTGAGCAGCTTGCTGTTTTAAAACCTTCCCAAACTGAGATTTGCATCACTTTGCAGGTGTCTGCCCTGCATCACTTCAGCCAAATGCTCAGAGAGGTCACACAGCCACTGAAGTGGCCACATCAGCTTTTGTAGCTGGATTCTCTGAGGTTCCTCCTCTGCACCAAACCCTCCTCAGAACTGCCCTTTTCTTCCTGGAGAAGAGAAGAGTGTAAACATCTTCACTCAAAGACCACTCAGGAATAACTAAAGCAAACAGAACACTCAGGTTTGGACACGAGCTCCAACACTGGCCACAGGCTGTGCCCTGCACTCTGTGCTGTTCAATAAATCTCACACCAGTGTGTCACTGATCCTGTGCTCAGAAATGGAGCCCCAAAGAATCCCCAGCTGCACTCAGTGTCCCAGGATCCCAGCATCTCAGGCTGGGCAGTTCTAATTGCCCAAAGGCCAAACTTGTGCCCTGACCAGGGTTTGATGTCACAATTTTAGTAGTTAGAGATTTAGATCAGGTTCTATCTGCTGTAACAGAGATCAATTATTTTGTGCAATGACCTATCCACCCCAGGCTATTCCTATTGGTATTCTGTGATGGGCTTGAAGAGATCAAGCAGCACAAACATTGATTCTGACACAGCAGCTCCCTTCCCTCAGTTCCCACTGGAATTCCCTGCCCTGGGAAGGGGGAATTGATGCAGAGCAGGAGCAAACACTGCAGGGCAGTGAGCTGACACAGAAGCAGACCAGAGGTGACACAGCCACAGCTGGTCAGGGCTGCTGCCTCTGGGACTCTGGGCTGTGCTGGGAACACCCTGCCCAGGGCTCCAGAGAGACCAGCAGGAGAGGAAACTTCTGCAGAGTGACCAACACCTGATAAAGTGACAAGACAATTCATTACCATGGCTTTACATTGATGGTACAAGGATCTGTCATGTCTGCTTAACCTTAAAAATCTAAAAGGGCTCAGATTTGCCATTGGGAGTAGGAAACTAATGTTCTCATTTTTTTTTGTGATCAAAAATGCACTTTGAGATTGCCTGATGCATTTCAGATGAGTGTGCTCATCGTGGATAAATGTAACCCTTAAAAAATGCAAAAGCAACACTGAAATGTCAAATTATTCCAATAATTTAAAATCAAAGACTACTTTCCCTCCCATTAAATGTCTTACTCCTCAATGTACTTAGCCTTTATTTTAACATAATTTGAAACAGGAAAAAATCCTGACCTGGACAAGATTTCATGTTTTACTAGAATATTAGAGGAAGATTTCTTTGACCCAGAGTTCTACAAGAATGTTCTACATATTCAGGCACCAAATAGAGACAAGAAGAGAGCTGCTGAACCTGTCAGCAGTAAGTGGGAACGTGCAGGGAGCTGGAAGGGACACGTCCATCCCTGGTGGGTAAATCCCATTGCTGCTGAGCAGTGAGCAATCCCTGTAGTGTGTGTGCCCTCTCATTTGGAGCCGGGTGCTGTGCTCACACAGCCTGCAGTGCCCTGAGCCCCTGTGCCCGTGCCAGGCCGGGCTGGAGCTGTGACACCCCCCGATGATGGATGGCATGAGCAGCACCTGCACAGCAGGCAGCTCTGTCCTGTCAGTGCCCATCTCCCTCCCCATGTGTCCTGCCTGGCCAGCACAGCCCTGACAGCCTCCCACTGCCTCCCTGCTGACCACACAGGGCTGCTGCTGCTCTGCACCGAGAGCTGAGCACCTCTGGGGGAAGCAAACGGCACTTCTGACATCCCTTCCACAAACTGGGGCATTTGTAGTATCCCCAAAGCTCCCCTGTTCTAAAGAAACCACCAACAAATCAACCCAAACCTGTATTTCCCAGCTAGAATCCAGTTAAGGTGGTTTCTGCTAAAGATCTTCAGAGGAGCAGAACAGGTCTGGGATGGGTTCAGAGCAGAACAGGCTCTGGGATGGGTTCAGAACAGAACAGGCTCTGGGATGGGTTCAGAACAGAACAGGTCTGGGATGGGTTCAGAACAGAACAGGCTCTGGGATGGGTTCAGAACAGAACAGGCTCTGGGATGGGTTCAGAACAGAACAGGTCTGGGATGGGTTCAGAACAGAACAGGCTCTGGGATGGGTTCAGAGCAGAACAGGCTCTGGGATGGGTTCAGAGCAGAACAGGTCTGGGATGGGTTCAGAACAGAACAGGTCTGGGATGGGTTCAGAACAGAACAGGCTCTGGGATGAGCTGAGAACAGAACAGGCTCTGAGTGCGAGGAACCTGCAAGAACAGATGCAAAGGCCACTCGTGTGGGAAATGCTTTGCTGGATCTGTCTCTCAGTTTTCTGACACCTGCTCAGGCAATGGGAGTTGATTCCCAAGGCAGAGGATGTTAACTGGAATAATTTTAACAGAAATAACTTTTTTCTTATTATAATCTGAGTGCAACAGGAGGTAATGGAGTGCCCTGGAAGTCAATAGTTCCCCAGCACTTGTCTCCACAGTGCCACTGACAATTTGGGGCCGTTAGCAAGTCACTTAGCAGTGCAGGAGAGCTATTTCACCATCCAGGAGATGGAGAAAATTATATTTGCTTGACTAGCTGATAAACAGGCTATGAAAAGTTAATTCCTGCTTGCACAGCGTGCTGAACTGAGCAGAAAAGTCCAGGAGAAGCTGTCCCAGGCAGCAGCACAGGGGATCCCAGGAGGAGCAGGGATTGCCATGGAACAGGATTCTCATCTCCCCAGTCACACTGTGTGACCCCTTCCTACCTCAACCTCATCTCCACATGCACTGGAAAAGCTGAAATGCAAAGGTTGCATTTCAAAGGAAGACAGAATTCAGGGGGTTTTGTTGGTTGGTTTTGCTGTTGTTTTTTTGTTTTGTTTTGTTTGTTTTGTTTTTTTGTGGTTTTTTATTCCATTTCTCTAATAGTCAGAAGAAAGGAAGAAAATTCCATTATGAGAAGATTTTAGAAGTTGTTTAAACCAGAATGTGGATGTTTTAACTGACAGAACCAGAGCTAAGGAAGGAGGAGTAAAAAATGTTCAACAGGATTCTTCTCAATGTGGCAGAGGAGGGACAAAGTTGGGGCTGGGGTACCATGAAAAACCCCACAGTCCAAGCCTAGGGAAAAGCCCAGCTCAGAGTTTTATGTGGCTGCTAATCTTCTGATCACCACTTGTTTCTGCCATTAAATATCATTCAGTTCAGCGCCCAGAGTGAGATTTGATTCAGCCCAGCACTAGAACTCACAGTAATTTGATGAAATGCCAGCCCTGCTCCCAGTTCTTGCTGTACAAATTGAGCGCTAATGATGCTGACTCTGCTCCCCTCATGTATTTATGCAGCCCTTTTCATGTTTGCTGGATTATTATTGATTGATTGTAGGATAAAACAGAGAATTACAGAGGCTCATGTAACATAAGCTCTCCTGGCCTTTTGGGGAAAATCTTCCCAATTATCAATAAGCTTATTCACAGTTCCACACCAGTCCTGCATTCCCACAATTATCATTATTAAAAATACCAGAGGGAAACCACAAAGCCTCTCAAGAGTTTATAAAACTGGCATCTACAGATGTCCAAACCCCAGACTGGGTTTACAAATGCAGAAATAACATTGATAGTTTATTTTAAAAAAATTACTTTTCATCCAATATTGAAGGTTGACACGTTTGTATTACAACCTTCAGTCATTCCCTCACACAGGATTCACTAAGTGTAATTAGAAATTGAATAACTGTAAAAAGAAAAAAAGCTGCTGCTTTTTTCACTCAATGTATGCAGGCCTGACACTCTAGCTTAAGGCAATTCTAGCTCTCTAACTTCTCTGCTGATTCATCTCCAGAAATAGGAAAACAAATTTAAAAGGTTGCAAGCAGAAAGCATCAATCCTGTTGACTTTAAAACAAAACAGAGGTTATGTTTACGAGGCCCAGCCAAACAAAATAAAGCTAATAAACAAAGAAGTTCCAGAAAAGTGCTGCTCTTGGCTTTGGGAAACTCTGGAACAGCGCTGGGTGAATTCCAGCAGGAACTGGGACTGCAGTTTGAGGTTTCATTGCTGGAAGCACTGGGAAGGACTGAATGAAATTACATTGCAGGTTTTCCTTTCTCAGCAAAACCACTCCAAATAAAGATCTCACTTCAGTTTCAGTTTCCAGCTGTACCATGACTTTGCAGAAAGCAGCACAAGAGAGGCTGGGATGTTTTCTGTGAACATCAGGGAGCTCTCAGCACCCGTGATGGGAAGGAAGAACCTTCAGCCTTCCCTGGCACGTGAAAAGGTGAAAAAAGGTGAAAAGGGGAGGCAGGTGTTGAATGGATCCCTCAGTTTTTCAAGGCCAAGCTTTCAAGCTCCAGCAATATTCCATATTTACCCATCATCTATATTTTATCTCCTTCCTTTCCTCCATCTCTCACACTCACACAGAGTCAAGACAAATATTTTTAATTTCCCTGGCTCATTAAAAAACAAAACCTAGGCTTTGGCTCTTGTTGTCCAACTCTTCTCCAAAATTAAAAACAGTCCATCAGTTCCACATTCACTGCTCTAAATCTTCCTTTGTGCAGAACAGCACCAAATAAAATCCAAAGGTACCTTTCCTAAATCTTTCAGTGTTCAGAAGTTTCTAGAAGGCTCCCCTTGAAGACAATTTCCTATTAGAAAGGGGACAGGGTTTACTTTAAGTACAATGGTTCTAAAGCAGAAAATATTCAGTAGTGATGAGTAATTTTTTACTTTTGGCAGTTTTGCATGTCTGTTTCTTCATCTCTGACCTGTATATCCTATATTTTCCATCTGTTCAAGCCACAGTTTCCAGTCCACTGGAGCAAAAGCAATGGTAAAAGCATTTTGCCAGCAGCCCTTGGCCTCACTTCATGAACACAGCTCCAAATCTTGCTGCCACTCAAGGCAGAACTTTGAAAAATAATGGATGAGTTCAAAATAAAAATTAATACAATGTTCCTCATAAGAGGGTGACACTGGGGGAAGGGAGAGAAAAATCAGAATGAGATCAGAGAGATGGAGAACATGCCATGGAGGGATGAACACAGAAACCACAACTCTGCCCAAAAATCCCAACCAAACGCCCAGAGAGGCTGCAAGAATCACAGGAATGGCTCAGTTCAGTAATAAAATTGTAATTACTCTGACACTGCAGCAGGTCACACTCTGCCAGCCAGGTACTCTCAGAAAAGCAGGGCAAGAGAAATCAAAACTCAAGAAAGCATCAGCAAGTTGTTACAAAAGTTTGTTTTTAAAAGGTAACACCAAAGTGCTGCTTGTAAGACAAGAATGCCACACTTTTCATTTTGAACTGATACTCACTCCCTATTTTTAGCTTCTTTTTTGTTTTATGATACCTCAGATCTCAGAATAAAAAGCTACAATTCAAACACATCTTTTCCTTTTTGTTCCAGAAAATTCATTTTAGAAGCATTCCTTTACAAGCTCAGGTGCTGAGTTTTCATCCTAATTTAAACAAAGCAAGGGTTTTGAAAATTCTGTAAACCTATATGTAACATAATTATCATGGTTGTAACCAGCTCCACTTTTAATGGATTACAGCTCATGGAAATAGAGATGCTTTGAAGTGAGATTTCTGGGACTCCATATTTACAGAGCAAAAACAATAAACATTTTTTTACCTTAATTGTTTTTAATGTTTAAATATAAACCTATTTTCAAATAGAAAGTTTCATGTCTGCTGATGTCATCCTTTTAAGGCATTAGTACAGAGAATAAAGATAAATCCTGAACACTTGCTGTGAGGAACTTGGATTGTCTGGCTTGAAATCAGCACTCAGGAAACAATTTAAATCTTAGATTGACTCAGAAGATGAGAAACTGTTGTGGTGAGGAGAGGATGAAAAAGAAATCATTGCCCTTGAGTCAGCAACCCAGTGCTGTGGTTATTCAGTTTACACATCCCACACCTGCAAAGGGAAAATCTCCTGATTTAAAGCAAACCATTTCCTCCAGAAATCCCCCACAAACCTCCCTGGGGGAAGGGGAGAGGGGAAAAAACCTTACAGTGTGGAGCTGTCACTGCAGTGGTGCCAGATGTGAGTTATCCTTACTGCAGGCAGGGCACACACGAGTTCAGGAATGTTCCACTGACAGCCCTGGAATGGAGATGGAGCCACCAGAGACAGGACAGGAGTTCCATCTGTGATTCCTGAGCTGGCAGCTCCACAGCCCCTGCAGCAGAGCTGTGTGTGAGCACAGCTCCCAGTCTGGGCCAGGGGACGCTCACTGCTCCCCTGCTCTTCTAGGGGAACTCCTGGGAGCTTTGGCAGATTTCCAAGACCAAATTTCTTTCATCATTTCTAGGACAAACACTTGAGACAATCAGTCTCACCTCCAGAAGCCAGGGTGTGACATTTAGCTCAGCAACAGGCGGCACGAGTCATTGGTAAGGGATAAAAAATGGAATAATCTGTGCAGACAGCTCAGCCACACAGCCCTGGCTCCCAGTGCTGGAATGCAGGGGAAGGAAGGACAGAGCTGCACAGTGCCCCTTGCAGGCACCACCACTGCCCTGTGCCCAGCCCAGCCCTTGCTGGGTT
>VRYO01002095.1:3747791-3761564 GCA_009812075.1 Sialia sialis | reverse complement strand
ATGAATTGGATTTTGTTGTGGCCATGGCTTGGACTGCACTGGTGGCTATGGCTTGGACTGCATTTTGGACACAGGGAGCTGTCCCTGGAACTCCTGAGTGCTTGGACACCATGAGCTGGATCCACATTCAAACAAACCACCTCGGGCACTGAGAAGATGTTTTTTTATAGATCAATAACACTCAGGAACCTCAGACATGCTGTAATGTAGAACCAGCCTGGGGAGAGCTGCTGAAACACGTGAATCCCACTGAAATGCCCAATTCTTGCTCATTTCCTGTAAATAACTCTGTGGATTTAAGCCTCATTAATCTCAACATGAGTCCAGTGAGAGATTAGGAGAACTGCAAACTGCAGCTCTCAAGAATTTAGATGTTATCTCCTCTTAGAGCACAGATACATCCCAGCTCTACTGTTTCAATTTTTGTAAGCATTGCTCAAAGGACAGCTTCAGGAAAGGCCTCTGTGACTCCAGGAGATCACATCTCAGACAATCCACACAACACAGACTGAACAACATGGGAAATGGAGAGTCAGCCAAGCAATGGAATTTTTGGAGAGCGGCAAATGCTGGACTGTTAGGCAATTTACCCAGAAAGTGACATCCAAGAGCAGAGAATCAACAAGTGAAGTACCCAAGAAACACAAAGCAGCCTTACCTCAGAGTGAACTGATCTTCTGTCGAGTTTTTAGCCACAGAGACGAGGAAGGTCAGGATGTCTCCTTGCTTGACGGTCTTTGGTGCGTACTGGATGGCAATGTTGTTATCCAGCCTCATTTCCCTTAGAGCAGGGGCAGCATGTGTCTGGTAGAGGAAAACACTGCCAATCCTCTGCAGGGGAGGCCCCGAGTCATCAACGTCGTTGCGCCCCGAGCGCGCCCCGGTGCTTTTCCTCACCTCCTCCTTGGCACACTCCCCTCTCTCATCCCCCGCCTGGATGGAGTAGTAAAGCTCCACAGGGCTCCCCTCCAGCTGCTCCACCTGCTTCTTGCGGCCTGCCAGCACGCTGGGAGGGCTGAACCAGGCGGGCAGCAGCTCCAGCTGGGCCACGCACAACCCCAGATCTCCCCTGAGGCGGCAGCTGCCGCGCACCTCGCGCGTCTCGCGGAAGGCGAACACGCGCAGGCAGGGCAGCCGCTCGGCGGGGCTCTGCTCGTCCCAGTCCCTGCCCACGATGTAGAACAGCACCTGCACACGCGGCTTGCTCAGGTAGATCTTGCTGCTCAGGATGTAGGCCTGCAGCTTCCAGTTGTAGGTGAATTGGTTGGTGGAGCTGAAGGAGCTGGAGGTCAGCAGCAGGTCCTGGGGCACGGCCTGCTCCACGGAGAAGGGGCCGTAGCTGGCGTTCAGCACGGGAGGGCTCCTGGATTTGTAGATGAGGAAGGATTCCACCCGCGACTGCAGGCTGGAGTTCCTCATGATGTCCTGGTTGGCCTCCTTGAGGAAGAAGGACACGTCTGCGTTGTGGATGCGGTAGGTCACGGGCAGGTACGTGGGCAGCAAGGAAAATCTCTGAATGCTCTCCAGGATCCCGCGGCCCTCAGCCACTGTTGGAAGGAAAGGAGAGTTTAAAAGATCAGCTCTTCACCCACACTGATACAACCTCGCTGATTTACTGAGGGATGGACTGGCATTAGTGGCAATAACCTCATCAGTCCGTGTAGAGGTGGCAGATGATGATTTATCTCAGCACTTGGAAAACAATGGTTATTGCTACATTCTGCAGGACAGCCAGATTAAAATAAGTGCCTTGTGCCCGTTTCCACATGCCAAAGGTCACATCTCCACTCACAATAAACATTTATCATCAGAGACAAAGTGACCTAGTCAGCACCTGCAGCCCCAGATCATGGCAAGGCACAGCTGAAAAATCTGCTCATTGCAGCAAGTTCCCCCAGTGCAGGAATCCAATGCAATGATTTTACATCAAGGCTGCAAATGGACTGCCCAGAGTTCACTTCCACCTGCTCAGCACTCTCCAGCAGTACATGGACTCCAGATGGTTTCCTGCACAAGGTGGAATTTCACTTTTAAAATATTGAGCACAACTGCAATTTACACAACAGCTCCTTTACATCACTGTGAGGATTTCAGAAGGAGCTGTATTCACATCCCATTTCCAGCCCCTTCTATTCCATTTGCTCCATGGACAGAGGGCTTTTCCTGTAAATCCCCATCAGGATTTGGTGTGTGCTGACCCTGCCCTGTGCCCCATCCAGCTGCACTATCTGGAGGCTGCACAAGCACACAAAGAACATTTCCAGTGGTCTGAGCCTCTCCCCTGCAGGACACCTGTGCTGACTGTGCCAGGCAGCAATCACCTGAGGCAGGCTGAGTGCCAAAAACAAACTGCATCCTTTCTAGGAACCGGCACAGAACAAATACAGACATTTAAAAATACAGATGCAAATACAGTATCACCTTTCCTCTTTGAACAGCTGACCTTTGTGCTCACATCTTCCACCCTAATTATGAAATGAATTGCCTCTTTTTTCCCTGCAGCAAATTCAAATCCTTACCCTCATTCAGAAAGGGGACCAAGGCTTACACAGATGGCATTCAAAGACAACCCAGTTTCTCAAGCTCTAATTCACAAATGCTTCAGTAGTCTTTATATTTTTGTTTAGCATCTGACCTAAATATTTATTTGCTCATGAGTGCTGTGGTGGCCTGAAGTGATTTCAGTTACTCCCATGAATCTTCCATTCAGGTGCTGCAATCCACCCTGTCCAACCTCAGACAACCAAAAACCACTTTTCCTGTGCTGCTGTTCTATGTCCAAAATAAAAGGTATCACTGTTTCTGTCCCCTTACCCTTTGTCTGTAGACTGCAAACATTTCTCTCACCATTTATACAGGAGCAGCACCTAAAATCCCAAAGTCATCTTGGCTGGGTCTCCAGGCCCTAACACAATGCAAACAATAAACTGAAGTTCAAAAAAAGAAGCAAAATAATTTCTAGATGTAAAATCAAATCTATCTGGCTTCTTAAAAGGAGCTAATCCACAAAATCACAAAAAAACAGCAACAAACCAAAACAAACTAACCCTGGACGAGGGTGGGCATCACACAGAAGGAACCAACCTCAGGATGGAAGAAGCCAGGCAGAAAGGATTACACAAGAGTTCCACACACAGTCCTTCTCTGCATCTTGAAAAAGGGGAATTCCTCTTCTAATAAACAATTGCAATAGAATCCCACATGACAAAGTTTAATCAACATCCACCCAAACCCCAAAGAACTGGAAATAAAGTGTGAAGGGTCAGGAAATGGCCCCAGCACATCTGAGACTGAAGAGCAAGAGCATTAAAGCCTGGAATCCCGTGATCCCCAGAGGTGGAAATGCAGCTGAGATCTCCCATAAAGATCATTTTAATAAAGAATAAACTGCACAGCTGTCTCCCACAAACCCACCTTCCCCTCAGCCCCACTCTCGTGAGCATTCAGCTCCCACTCTTTCTCTAGGCACTCACCAGAACAAATGAAGTTTTTCAAGACCTTTTTCTGGATAATGCTGCAGCAAAGATTTCTGCAGGGCTGGAGCTCTGCTCTGTGGCACAGCCCTCAGCATCCTCCCCATCCACTGCCCCGTTTCTAAATTCTACAGTCATTTCTTTCTCCTCCCAACACTTTGGCAAAGCACAGCAAGGCATCAAAGAACCAACTTGGAGAGAGGAAAAAAACCTGAGTATTCAATTTTTTATCCCCCTTATTTTGACTGCAGCTCCCTCCCTTGTGTTCCACAGGGAAAAGTACATTATTTTTATATTTAAATTAACAGAGTGTTTCGTCTCATAATTTTTTAATCATTTATTTTAGTGCTTAATTATCTGAGGGACTAAAAAGCTTCCCTCTGCATTCCAAATCTCCTCAGGACAATATTCCTCAGATTCTGTAAATCAATGACTCTTCAGAACAGGAGAGCAACACAAATGGGGAAAAATAAAGAAAAGGTGAACTGCCTATGAAAACAGGGAATAAGGGGCACTGGTTTTACATTTCTGGTCCCTCACCGGTGTCCTTCCCCCAGAACGTGCACTGACTCTGAACTGGTTTGTGCTGCAAGCTGCCAGCAGCTTTCCAAACAGCCAAAGGCCAAAAATCCAAACCACTTGAAACTTTTATCTGGGGAGAGTTATAATCAGCACAAACAACAACAACAAAAACATCTCCAAAACAACACTGAGCTCTGCTCTACCATCTGGATTTTGACCGTGAAAGTTTATTAAGGATTTTGAAGGATAGGAAATTAAAAACAAAAACAACTATCAGCGTCCTTAATTACAACCATGACTATTTTTGCACAAATTATGCATGTTTTTACAAAGGCAGAATGGCAGAAGATTACCATTTTGTGTGTTATTGAGTGAGACTCAGCAGAAAAGTGGTGTTTTAAAGATTTAAATTATATAATCGATCCTAAATATTACATTCCATCTATACCATCATAATCAAAGTTGCCCTGGAATGACCCACCTGAATAATTAAGAATGACACAGTGGCTCTCTCACTTTGTCAAACAAAACGAGGCATGGGGAGCTGCAGTGCTCTTAAGGAAACAGCACCAAGACAAAAAATAATCTCAAAATCTGCAATTTCCCTTTACTGTGTCTGAAAAAGTCTGAAATGGAGAGCCTGGCAGCAGAGCAGCCACCTCTGCTTTCAGATGATCCCCAGCAGTGGGAAGGACACCACAAAACCTGTTTCTGCTGCCATGCTCCTGCCAAGAGCTGCTGTTTCTCATCCCCTGTGACATCCCTGAGTCTGAGCCCTGCTGTGAATCCTGAGAGGATTTCAGTCCCTGCCCACCTGAGATGGTGGCACAGGATGGATTCCTTCCCCCTCTCCTCAGAAACCTTCTCTGGCTGATGTTGTTTAAGGAATCCTTGCCACTGATGGAAGAAGCAAACATTTGTATGTCAGTGAATGTGAAACATGTGGGACAAAGGCAGCAGGTTCAGCTTGTCCTGCACGGCCAAAACTTGTGCATGAATCCATTAACACAACCTGTGTGACTGCTGCACTCACCTGGAGTCATCCTGAACCTGAAACACCTGGGACAAAGGTAGCACAGCCAAAACTTGTGCATGAATTCATTAACACAACCTGTGTGACTGCTGCTCTCACCTGAGTTATCATGAACCTGAAACACCTGGGACAAAGGCAGCACAGCCAAAACTTGTGCATGAATTCATTAACACAACCTGTGTGACTGCTGCTCTCACCTGAGTCATCCTGCCCTCCTCATTAACTCTCATTTTGTCCTGCACCCTGCACAAACATCTCATCTCTGTTTCTGGAGTCCCGTGGAACAGCAGCTGTCAGTCAGGGACAAATCCACCCCTCATGGCTCAGTTCTCCTGCAGTTATTGACCATGGCTGCAGAAAATGGAAGGAATCTGCCAGACCACCAACTCCATTCTGAACTGCCAGGTCCTTGGGATTTCAGCCCTCACTTTATTTTTGAAGCAGTTCAATTCCCAATCATCCAGCATTCATGAGATATAAAACTCTTCCAATCAATTATATAATGCTACTATTAAAAAAAAAAAAAAAAGTAAATTGTCTTTTTCTTGTAGATTGAAGGGAAGAACTTCTTAGGGAAATTGCCTTCCCAGCTGCAGGCTCAGGCTGTAATGCAATAGATGGAATTTGTTGCTGTATCTTGGGGATAGAGATAAGTGCTTCTTTTCAGTAAGGCCAGAAATTTTACCTTTTCAGTTCATTTCAGCTGCTCTCCTTGAATCTTCTCAACACTACTGCTCTTCTAGGTTTGCTATGAATTGAAATCACTTCAGCAAAAATATCTAGGAAAAAAAAATCTGCTGCTGATACATTTTCAGCTCTGGAAATTAATGTCACGGGAGATGTCTGTTCCAATGAAACTTCATGTTCACTTCTGAAAAATTAAGATATTTCAGCTTTAACCTAGCTAAGTGGCTGAGTCTGCTGATGCTCAAGAGGGAGGCATTTCAAAGCCAGGCTGTAAACAGTGAGTCCCTTCCCCAGGTGGAGCTCAGGGATGATGAGACAGGATCCAGACTGTGCTGCATGAAGAGCTGGGCAGGATCATTTCCATCCTGAAGGGTTTGCAGGCTGCTTGTCCTGCTCTTCCTCAGCTTCCACAGCCCTCAGACATGAATAAAGCAAACTGCAGCTCCCCGAGGATGAATCCTGTGTTCCTCCTTCTGCCAGCCTTGGGCATCTCCAGCTCCCCCAGAACCACTGCACTGCGCTTTTAAACTCTGGATTAAGGCTTGCTTTATTGCCAGCAGCTTTGTGACACAGTGCCAACATGTAAGGGGAGGTTGAGGACTAAACCAGTCAGATTTTCCTGTAGGCTTCCACTACTTTGCCATATAAAATTTAAAAAAACCAAACCCACAAGAAATAAAAAGCAGGCAAGGCCACAGCAGCACAGCCTGGTGTGGTAGAGCTGTCACAGAGATGAGAGAGCTGAGCCCATGTCCATGGTGAGCCCAGCCACAGGAACAGCCCAGGGCTCTTTGTACCCTGCAGCTGAACTTGTTCTTTCAAGTGAACATTTCCTTAGGAATGCATTATTGGATCTAAAATCTCCAGAGATCACAGCATTCCCTACACAGCTCTGCAACAGCAATTGATCACAATCAATTAACTCACTATTCACACTGGAGCACTGATTGCCCATTATTCTTCACCTGCTTGCTTGGAAGAGGAAAATCAGCATCATCAGAAATGAAAGAATCCAGCTTATCTTCAGCAAGAACCCAAATGTTCCCTTCCTGTGCTGTCACTGTTAAAGAGCAGTTTCCAGAAAAGCCTCCTGTTTTTGGAAACCAACAGCTTGTAAAGGGCAAGTACCCAGGGAGCAGTGATAAGGCCAAACCAATGTGTCACAAAGAGGAAAGCAAAAATAGAACCCTGCAACCCAAGAGTCACGCATTTATCTGGAGCAAATTAAAAAGAAAAATGCCTTCAAGGCCCACAATCACCAATTTCTTTTCAAGTCATTTCCTTATTAGCATTTCAGACTGCTCTGTCTGCCTCACTTTATAACATTCCCAGTGAGTGTTTCATCCTTGGGAAATTATCATTCCCCTGCAGGAGCAATGCTGTTCCCAACCTGCCAGCTCCTCCCTCTTGCCCCAGCCACCACAACTCATGCCAGTCCTGCATCTCCCTGCAGACCTGCTCAGAAAGGCAGGGAGAGAGGACCTGGACATCAGGGCTGCTTGGTGAAAAGGGGGCTCCTCATTCCTTGTGAGAGAATTTTCAACAAGTTGGAGTATTTTAAAGAGTGCAGCATGCAATGAGCAGCAGCAGATGCTGAATAAATTCATAAAGAAATAATTAAACTTCACAGAGGTGCAGGCAAATCGCCTGTACCATCATTTCTAAATGATGCACATTTTTAAACCATTCTTTTTGTGAAAAGTATTGACAATTATTTTGGTGAGAAAACAAGAATTTTAAGTGTTGAGGCAGGCAAAGCAGGAAGTTCTCTGAGGCAAGATAATGAACTTCATGGGGATTTGCCTGATGAGAAAGGCAGGTCAATTACTGATGTGTTTGATCAGACAGGAGATCCAATCCAAGCTCAAGAACTCTAACAGCAAAGGACACTGAGGGACGAGAGCTGCTGTGTCCAAGAGACTGAAATATCTGAAATATTCAACAGAAACTCTCTGTATCTCCATTTCTGCCCCTCCTCACTTGTGGCTCTGCTTGCACAGAAAGCAATCAATGAAGATCTCACAGATTTAAAGAACAAAACTAAGTCAAACACACAAGCAAACAAAAACCCACAAAATGAGAAAGCTGAAACACCTCCCAGACTGAAACTCATGTTTTTAACGTGCTCCTGTTTGGGAACCAACAGAAAGAAAAGGCTGAAAAGAGGGGGATGAGAATGAGTCCAACATCACTGTGCAGTTGTTCATGGCAGAGCCAGAATTCAGGACTGCCACTGCTCCCACTCTGCACACAACCAGAGCTGCTCAGATTCTGCAGAACTCCCTGCTCATTTCTGCTCATTCTGCTCTCCCTGCTCCCAGAGGCTGCAGTTTTGCTACCAGGCCATTACTGATGGAGGAAAAAGGAATTCCAAGCATTAAATGAACACCTGAGCCAGCACAAGGACCAGAGCAGCTCCTGAGCTGAGCTTTCCTGAGACAGCCAGGTCTGCACCCCAATCCAACTCCTCTGAGTGTCTGTGGCTGCTGCCTGAGCGTTCTTCCCCTCCAGACTACGTGGCTTTTTAAAATTAATTTTAATTTTATTAATCCATATCATGACTCTACATCTCGCTGCAGGCTCTGTGCCTAATACTGAATTTGTACAACCAACAATTACAATATTGATCTTCAATGGCTACATTCACTAACAAGATTTTAAAAAATTAAGAAAATCTTTTTAAGTCTTATTTAAATAACACCATAGTGCTGGTACATGCAGTAAATTTCCAGGGATTTCAATAGACCCAGCAATATTTCACTAAATGCATTATTAACACCCATTTTACATTCAATAAACAAAGTGCAGCTTAAAAATACTTGAGTGTGTTCTCAGAAAGAACTGAGGATAGAAATTGGTGCCTGCTCAGGGACCTTTTGTAGCTGAGAATCTGGAAACTGGAGGAGAGCAGAGAAGATAAATCCCCACACCCCAAGAGGCCCAAGAGATGTGATGGTGGCAGCAGGGACACAGGGACAGCCATTCACACCTGGGGATTCCTGTGTGCTCTGGGACACTGCAGGGGCCTCCATGCCCAGGTTCTGCTCTGAGGATTCAGGAACCAAAGCTTCAAGAGCTGCTCTGAAATGGCACAGGCAGCTCCCAGCCTGTCAGACTGGAGATGCCAGCAGCCTCCCCAGTGCAAGGCTGCACTCATTGATGGGATGAGCAAGAGCCTTCCTGGCTTCCTCAGCATCTCCTGAACCCCTGGGGCTCCCCATCCTTCCCATGCCCAGTTTTCCTTTGCTGGAACCAGACACATTCCCCAGCCCTTCCAGCAGGGTGCTGAGGTCTCTCAGAAAGGGAATTTGCCTGAAATAAAAAGGCCAAACACCCAAACACCACAATAATTAACCAGGCAGTTTCTCAGTCTTATTCTGCCATGTCTTTATCTATCCTCTATCTTTAAAATCTCTCTTCTTGCTTTGGAACAAACCAGTGTGCTGCTCTCTCAAAGGTCTCAAAAGTGGAACAGAGAGGAGAGTCAAGAGGATTGACATTCTCATTTTCTACTCCCATAACGTTTTGTTTCACCATCCCAGCAAACCCCAAAGGCCACGAGCCCCCAAACTCATCCAGTATTCATTTAACCCAACCCAGGGAAAGTTCTTTGTTCGTGCAAATCTGCAAAACCTCATTCAGAAAATTATTGGACCTTTTCAAACCACCTTCATTCCCTCTCAGAGTTTTTTAAAAGGGCTCTCTAGATGATATGAGATGGTGCTGACTGATTTACTGCAATTTTCAACACTCCATAAACACCAAAAAAAAAGATTCTACCCAAAAAATGCTCCAATGTTTTCCTCAGCTTTTCCCTGGGAGTTTGTTCCATCAGTTTTGAGCCAGTTTCTTATCCCCTCACAGATCCTAAAGGTCATATGAAAACCCAGCTCAGCTAAACCTTGTTTTCTTGCAGGCTGACCAGGAGCTGGGATGTTTAGCGGGGTGTCCCCCCAGGGGGATGCTGTCCCCTGGAGCTGCCTGCTCAGTGATTTCCCTGAAGGACAGCTCCTCCAGCAGTGTAGGGGATCTTTGATATTCAGGGGAGCTGCACAAGAATCACTGGGAGCTCATGGTTATTTTCCCCTATCCTGCAATTAGCTCTATACTTAAAAATCCTGCTCCTTGGACATGAACAGTTCTGCATTCTGGTCCCACTGAGCAGCTTTCAACAGAGATTTCAGCAGCAGTGGTGAAAAACACACAGTGGAAAGCTCAGAAACACCTAGGGTACATTTAGACCAAATGACAGACACGCTTTCTGCCAGGCAGGTCTCCACACTCGCAGTCCCTGTCCCAGCCAGCTCTGTCCTGGCTCTGCACATGCCAAGCAATTATCTGAGCAGTGTCTGAGTGTTGCATGTGAGCCCAAGTGCACTGAATCTGTGAGCCATGTGCACATCTGAGCAGTTCCATCCACATTCTGTGTCGCTGTTTGTGTGTGCTGAGGGCAAAGCCTGCTGCAAGCAAACACACTAAGTTGTGTACATTAAATCTGCACCAAATTGATTCTGCACTTGTGTAATTGACTGCTGCTTCCCATCACTGCTTGGAAATAAGAGATTAAGAGCTGGAGCTCTCTAATTGAATGTCTGCAGCATGGAGGGCAGTGTGTGCCAGGTGGAGAGGACAGATGGTGGGATTTGTGAGCAGAAAGGCACCAGCCCATCCCAGTTCACTGGCAACCTGCACTGGCCACTGCATTTGGCTCACAGGGCTCATTTACACAACTGCAGCTGCACTCTCACCTATTCCACTCCAAGTCTGGGTGAAGAACTGATTTTTCAGCTGCCAAGCCAAACTAATCAAAACCTAAAAACAATTCTCGCAGGTCAATCCAAAGTGAAATACCTTTCAGCACTGCAAAAGGAAGGAAAAACCCCTAATGAAACCATAGGAAGGGATAATGTTACCCTTTAAAAATTGAAAAGGAAAATTGAACACCTCCAACCTTTCTTCCAAGCTCCCTGTTACTTTTTGAAAATTACTTTCTCAGGAAAGCTCTTCTGCATCTCCATTTTAATCCACAGCCTTTCTACTACACTGGCATGTCTGAGAGCTACTGGAAATTTTTACTTTGTTGATTTTAGTACATTCATAATAAAGACAGTTCCTTTAAGCTTGGCATTACTTCCCTGTGAATGGCTGTTCATGAACACACCAGCCACCTCTCATTGTCCTAGCTGGATAAAATCAAATCACTGGATAAATGGAATAAACAGTTGAGCAAATATTTCTATGCCTAGTTATCATAATCCACAAATCACTAGCAACTGCTGTTTTATTACATAACAAACAGAAGGATTAAACCTGTATTTGGAAGACAACAAATATACAATTAAGTCAAAACACAAAAATACTGATTACTTGATCTAATTTACATGACTATCTCTTGTTTTACAAATTAAGATAAGCTTCTTTACATATCCATGCACGCAGCCTGCAAGTCCTTCAGATCCTTTTCCCCTGAAAAATGCTCTGACTGGATGGAACAAATCACAGAACGTACAGACATTAACTGCCTGGCACTTTAGGAAATACCCAGGAATAAATCAACCAAGACAAACCACTGAAAGGGAAGGAAAGCAAAAGCATTAAAATGACATATTAAAAGTGTTCTGCCAAATTACACATGGTTCACAGAGGTGCCACATGTAAAATTGAAGACTTGAGCGCTTTAAATTGTACAAATTGCAAGGAGCCTTGCTGATCGCAGAGTCAGTGAAAGTGAGGAGCTCCACTCACGGGAAGGGATTTTGGTACATGGAGCAGGGAGACAGAGCAAATCCACTGCAGTTCCTGGGGAGCAAACGCTGCAGTAGTGAAATCTCAGTGCAATATGCAAAATGGGAGCAAGGGTCCAGAGAAGGTGCAGCAGGTGAAGTGCACACAGTGCCCAGAGAATTGACCCTGTGTTAGAATTAAACTTGTGTGTGTTAGAATTAATACTCTGTGTTAGAATTAAACTCGTGTGTGTTAGAATTAATAACTCTGTGTTAGAATTAACCCTCTGTGTGTTAGAATTAATACTCTGTGTTAGAATTAAACTCGTGTGTGTTAGAATTAACCTCGTGTGTGATAGAATTAACCCTGTGTTAGAATTAAATTCGTGTGTGTTAGAATTAATACCCTGTGCTAGAATTAATAACTCTGTGTTAGAATTAACCCTGTGTGTGCTAGAATTAATAACTCTGTGATAGAATTAACCCTGTGTTAGAACTAACCCTGTGTTACAATTAACCCTGTGTTAGAATTAACCCCATGTGTGCTAGAACTAGCCTTGTGCTAGAATTAGCCCCGTGTGCTGGCTCGGACACAGAGGCAGTGGCCCAGGATGGGGGCCAGAGCTGCACAGCCCCCTGACTCCCCTGTGACTCCTCAGTTCCACACTGGAGAGCCAATGTCAGACACCAGCAGTGTGGCTGTGCTTTTATCAGCATTTTCTGCTCCCTGAGCACAGGGCGACCACGGCTCCATCCCTGTGCCCAGCAGCCCTGCCTCCTCCTGCTCCCTGGGGGCATCCCTGGGATGAATCAAATCCCTGGTGTTCCAGAGGAGATGGGGAGCTCAGAGCCCCTCACTGCAGGGATTTTCTACTGACCAGGGCTGGGGTCTGGCTTTACTGAGGGTTGTGTGGTCACTCAGTGTTTGTAGTGACCAGGGCTGGGGTCTGGCTTTACTCAGGTTTTTGTGGTCACTCAGTGTTTGTAGTGACCAGGACTATGGTCTGGCTTTACTGAGGGTTGTGTGGTCACTCCATGGAGCACCATGGGGTCTGTGCTGGGGAACTGGAGAAGCAGAGGATGGATCCATCACTGCTCTCACACACCCAAACCTGCCTCCATCCCCCTGAACAGGCCAGAACTGCCTCCAGGGCTTGTGTTTGAGTGTTAAAGTCATTGTGTGCCCCTCCATCCAGCCCTGCTCCCTTCAAGGAACAAATCACCCCTGTGTGAGCAGCTGGGGCTGGGAACTGCTCTGCAGAGCCAGAACAAGGCCAGCAGCTCAGCAGAAATAACACAGGATACAGAGGTGTGATGGATAAAACCAACAACCCACAGGAAACATGAAACTAAAAGAGAAGATGCACCTTCTTCCCCTGCTTGGGTCAAAAAGTCAAACTAAAGATGAATCAGCCTCATTTACGGACCAAAGTAGCTCGGTATTTTTTTGTAAGGGCAAGTGGGAAACCATTCAGTTGTTAATAATGTGGAATGATGGAATTCCCCTCCACTAAAACACCAAAACCCCCTCAAACCTTACTTTGGTTAAGACTTACTTTGTTTAAAATCAGCAGCTGCAGGTTTTGTGTGCCACACTGTCCTTTCAGAGCTGGAGCAGCACAGGGGACTGAGCAGGGAGCAGGAGCTGCTCTGGGAATGAGAGGAATTGAGGGAGAAGCTCAGTGATTAATGAGAGACACACCTGGGGCTGGTTTGGCTGATTGCAAGGGTCAGTTAAACCCAGCTGCTCCCAGTTAAACCAGTCTAGGACAGTCTGCCACAGTGCTCCCAGTTAAACCAGTGTGGAACAGCCTGTTAGAGCTGCTCCCAGTTAAACCAGTGTGGGACAGTAAAACCCCCAGCTGCTCCCAGTTAAACCAGTGTGGGACAGTAAAACCCCCAGCTGCTCCCAGTTAAACCAGTGTGGGACAGCTAAACCTCCAGCTGCTCCCAGTTAAACCAGTCTAGGACAGTCTGCCACAGTGGTCCCAGTTAAACCAGTGTGGGACAGCCTGCCACAGCTCTGAGGCTCTGCAGTACCTGCCCAGAGTTACTGCTGGGGAAATCTGGGAGGAAATTCACTGGGAGGGTCCAGCTCCTCACACACCTCCAGCACCCCAAAGCCCAGGAGACGCCTCACCAAGTTCTTCTGGAAGTATTTGAAGTCTTATCAAGGAAGAGGGGGTTTATTGCTCTATTTTGATTGAAGGAAAAATTGCAGAAAGGTTGGTCTCTGAAAATTTCTGCAGCTGTAATTAGGGAGTGTTTCAAATGTGCTGCCAATTAGCTTACAGTAATTTCACGATTATAAGCCGCACCTGAATATAAGCCGCAC
>VRYO01002095.1:3696538-3742759 GCA_009812075.1 Sialia sialis | reverse complement strand
GTGAGTACACCTGGCAGTGAGTACACTCCACAAGTGAGTACACCCTGGCGGTGCTGTGCTGGGAGCTGAATTTCCCTGAGGCTGCAAGGGCAGGAATGCAGGTTCAGCTGCAATCAGATTGTGACCAGGGTACTGGGAGGGGGAACTCCCAGAGCTCTGCTTTGGGAGCAGATGCTGCTCGGGAGGGAAGGAGCAGTCTCTTGTGATCTCCTCACAGTTCAGTGGCATTCTGCTCTCTTTTGGGCACTGGGAACCTTTCCCTCTGAGCTTGGGATGAAGTGTGCTGGGCTGACACAGACTCACTGGAACCCCAGGAGCACACACGTCACAGCAGTCAACAGAAAATCCTCCGTGACAAGCTCAGCCATGGCTTTCACCTTTGCAACAGGAGATGAGTCAGGGCTCCCTGTGATACATCTCTTCAATCATCACTGGGGATGTGCCTGCTCCTAAACACGGCAGAGCTGTCACTTCCCATCTCTTGTTTTATGACACAAACAATACACACTGAGACACAGTCTCTGTGTGAAGGAGGTACAGCCTGAAGGAGTTCCAACTTCATGATGTTGGGACTCAATAAATAACAGCAAGGTATAAAATGGCTGAATTTCATTGGATTTAAAGGTGGGATTCAGGCCAAACTGACTCAAGAAACAGCAAGACAAGGAAAAATCTTTAACTGAGGTTTCTTCTGCTAACAAAGGGATGCCAAGGTCAGGCTGGATGGGGCTCTGGGCTGCCTAGGCTACCTGGGCTAGTGGAAGGTTCCCTGCTGGATGATTTTTAAGTTCCCTTCCATGATTATGTGACACCACAGTGCCATGGGCACCTCAGGCCATGGTCCCTGTCACTGCACAGATCTGCACAGTGGAGCACACAGAACCTTTCCAAGCTCACTGCCCCCAGAGAAGTGCAGGCTCCAGACAGGAGCACAGACCCAGAGCTGAGTTACAGATCACCCCTGGAAGCATCCTTGCAGGGGAGGGAGTCAGTGCTGGAACCATCAGCAGCCAGTGGAGTTAACGAGGCACTGAGTAAAGAAACTCCTGGATGCTGGTAAATGCCAGCCTGGCTGGGGACAGGACAAATTACTCTGCTGGCTGTGTGCAGAGCTCAGGAAGTTTGAGTCCCTGTCACAGATTCTGCTGCTGCTAGCACTCTGCCGTGGAAACCAGGCCTAATTAACAGAGAAAGCAAGAGCTGGATCATATTTAAAGATGTGCAGGTAGATAAATATACTTTCTAGCTGCTGGATAGATTCAGGAGATGAAAAGGATGAAGCCCAGCAGAAGGCAGCATGCAGTGGCACTCTGTCAAAGGTGCTCTGAGTTCATTAGCACCTCCAAAGGACACTTCTCCTGCTCCAGCCAGAACGGAGCACTGGGAGATTTCAAAGCAGCTTACATAAAACCTTCTCCTGGCAAAGATCCACAGCTTTATGCTCTGAACCATCCTCTCTGTTATGTTTGGTTTCATTGTTCCATTCTGATTCTAACAATACCATGGATAATAAATGAATATGTTTCACAACTTGGTAAGATAGC
Organism: Sialia sialis; assembly: GCA_009812075.1. Taxonomy (NCBI): domain Eukaryota; kingdom Metazoa; phylum Chordata; class Aves; order Passeriformes; family Turdidae; genus Sialia; species Sialia sialis. Next base: position 3,741,215 of record VRYO01002095.1, on the reverse strand, counting down.
CAAAATGCCACTACCTACCTAATGAGCCTTATAATTGAGTTGTAATGAATTTTATGTAGTGCTGTGTAACTTGAATGATGCAAGAGACACTGGGAAGACGTTTAAGAGGAAAGAATTCCAATACAGTTTTCAAAAATAATCACTAGTTTACTCACAGAGTTGTTACTCCTGACAGGATTCAATTTAAGCCAATGAGATTACTCATGTGAGCAAATCTGCCACAGAACAAGGCTGCAGAAATGAGCCCTGGGATGTAAAGGTGATGATGTTTAGGAAGCTTCTCTGTGTGCACTATCCAGCTAAAACTGTGCAATGCATTCCTGTGAAGAAATGGTTTGACATGACATGAAAGCCTGAAGTTCTGAGGAAGTTAATATCCACTTTAAAAATATTTTACACTGATCACGATTCGAGCATAAAAGCAAAAAGCGAAGTCTCTCTTCTTTTGCCTGTTTTGTCTCTCTATTTGATGAATATTACCTCATTTTGATATCAACTGAAAAAGCAATTAAAATGAAATTAGGTCAATAAAATCAAAGAAATACTTTCAGATCTCCTAACTTGCTGACAAACTTTTTAAAAAGTGGAATAGATGACAACTAACAAATAACATGCTTTCACACAAAACAGTCCTTGAAGCAAAACACAGGAAATTCAAACAGCTGAGAGTACTTGTGTGAGTTTCCAGAATATTCTGAAATACATGCAAGATTAAATACAAAGAAATAAAAATCCTCCTGTTTTTCATGATGTTTTGCCCAAGAAGTATATAAAGCCATTTTCTAAAACAAATGGTTTGAAGCCAAGATTCTCAGCTTCTAAACCCCCCCAGTTACAGACACATCTGCAGGAAAACTGCATCTGAAACATTTCAAAAGCATTTGAAAGCTTTGAGCTTTCTGTGTAATGTTTCTTGCATTAAAAGGTTGGTACAAGACCTCAACAGAACCCATTTCACTTCAAGGCATTTGCATTAATATCTTATCTGGCTTTACACTGCCCTGGGAATTTCATATTATCAAATCATTTCAAAGAAAAACTGTGTCCAACTTCATTTTATCCAACCATTTGTGGTTTTGACGCATGAAATCAAAAAAATACAGTCTGATGCAGATCTCCACACAGCCAATTACACAGGGCTCCAAAGGCCTTCATCATCTCCAGGTCAGCTTATTTGTCCACATTTTGGGCCATGATCCCAGCCCAGGCACCCCCTGACTGCCCCAGGAGTGCTCTGGATATTCCCTGGATATTCTCTGAGTATTCCTTGGATATTCCCTGGATATTCTCTGGATATTCTCTGGATATTCCCTGGATATTCCCTGGATATTCTCTGGATGTTTTCTGGATATTCCCTGTATATTCCCTGGATATTCTCTGGGTATTCTCTGGGTATTCTCTGGATATTCTCTGGATATCCCCTGGATATTCTCTGGATATTCCCTGGATATCCCCTGGATATTCTCTGGATATTCTCTGGATATTCCCTGGATGTTTTCTGGATATTCCCTGAGTATTCCCTGGATATTCCCTGGATATTCTCTGGATGTTTTCTGGATATTCCCTGTATATTCCCTGGATATTCTCTGGGTATTCTCTGGATATTCTCTGGATATTCCCTGGCTATTCCCTGGATATTCTCTGGGTATTCCCTGCTTTCCAGAGGTGTTCCATGGTGCCCAGCTGTGGCATCCAGTGAATCCCAAAGCTCTGCTGGCCCAGGAACAGAGAGGCAAAGCCAGCTCTGAGCTGTGTTGGGATTGCATCTGAAATGCAGCCTTTGTGTGGCTTTGTGTAAGGAGTGCCTCGGGCCTCACCACAGGAGCCTCATTTTCTAAAGGCAGAATATTCAATTATTGGGGTCAGCTTGTCCAGTGACTCACACACACCCCGGGTTCCCCAGCACAGCTGAATGACACCCCAACCTTCCCAGTGCCCCATCTGCTCTCTTGTCAGCCAGTTCATTCCTGCAGTTTATGAACACAACACCCCTGCCTTTACTCAGCTCTCCTGTTTTTTACGAGCCCAATGCTTGTACAACCTGGCAGCTTTTTAGCTCAATCATATAAATGTCTTAATACCCTGCATTGATCTGGAATCAACACAGTTGCCAGCACATGGGTAAAAAGCATCTGGAGAATTTGTTGGTTGTTATTTCAAACTGTTTATTATTCCTGGAGGACTCATATGAACACTCAGAACTATCATGCCTGCATTAATACTGCTCCCCTGCACCTCTGGGTACAGTAACACTGTACATTAAAGATGCTTTAGAAAATTGTTTGTGAGTTGATATTGCACTGGGATTACTGTGTACAGGCTGCAGCTTTCACTAAATAAATACTGGAGAACGGCTGGCTGTGAAGGCAGGCAGCCTGGACTCCTCAACTGGCCTTTGGAACACAGTCAGGAACAAAAACAAAGTGCTGATATTTACCAAGTTGATTTCAAATCTTGGATTTGCAGACCTGAGATGAACAGAGACTCAGAGTACATTTGTAATGCTGTGCCTGCAGACTGGCACTGCAAAACTGGAAAACTGGAAAAAACAATCCCTGCCAGGCCAGGGGGAGCTGCTCGTGCTGCCCATGTGGAAGCAGAGATCCCCATTTCATCACAAGGCTGCAGTTTGCAAAGAACTATGAAAAAAGCTACCACAAAGAATGAAAGCAAAATGAGATGCAAACATCAGAGGACAGGGGAGAGAGAGAGAGAGAGCATCTGAAAACCTGTGACTGAGCTGCTCCAATGCAGGGACAAACCACAGCCACAACCATACAAGCAGGTTCAAGTCATGCAATCATGCACTAAGAAAAATCCCATTAAGTGAAAGAGGTTCTGCTGCCATTAGGAGAACCAGGATCAGAGGTGGGAGCAGGAATGAATCAAAAGGTCCAAATGCAGATGTACAAATCTGAAATAATTCTGTTATTACCACTGAAAACCATTCCATGCTGAAATGTGGCTGTGAGGCAAATCAGCAGCATCATAAACCAGGCTGCATTCTGCACAGAACTATTGAATGCTACACAAACTTGAGTAAGCTTTGCAGCTCTGCTGATGAGCATTTATACGATGGGTATAAATTTCCACAAGAGACCTGACTGAGCACAAAGATCAGCTCTCCTGGCCAGGCAGCATTCAGTGCCCCATTGTGAGCCCTGGGAATCTAAAACTCACACTGGTTCAGGGTGGACATCAGAGAAATCTCCAGTGGAAGGACTGGAGTTTCATCCCTGGGGTGCTCAGGAGAGCCCTGCACACAGCACTGGCAGCTCATGAGGTGCTGCTGGTGTGATTAACTGAAACATTCAGAATTATCCCACATTCCAATCCCAGAATATTTCATTCAAAGTTTTTTTTAACTGTCCAGATCAGAGTTTTTGACTATAACCCATTACAGTGATGTTTATTTTCTATACCCATCCCATCCCCATATTACATTATATATGCATGAACCCACATAGTAAGTAAAGAGTATATCTACATCTATATCTAGACCATTATTAATCATATGAGGGGAAATGAAAATTAGTTGCCAGATGTTATTAAAATGTCCAAGTCATTTTATCCCCTAGCACAGAATAAAACCATTACTATGTGGCTGTTAATATACAGTAGAAGGGAAATTGCTGCTTCAAGTATCAAAAATATTGTAGCTCCAAGCCTTTAGAAATTCAGTTTGCCAATAAAAACGTTGGAGAACTGAATATTAAGGGTCACATCGAGCATTTCTTCCATATTTCACCTGAGCAGGGTTATTAACAAGAAAACTCAGTGCCTTAAGGAAGCAGACAGAGTACAGAACACAGAAATGATCTGGCACAGCAGTGTTCTCTGCAGAATTACACACTGTGTAATTTGCAAGGCTGTGGCAGGAGCAGTTTCTGAGAGCACCGAGTTCTAGAGCCAGGTCTAAGATCAGGAGGCAAAGCAGGTATCTGTGTTCTGAAGCAGGCACAGTGTGGTAATTGCTGGGGCTGGGAGTAGATCTCTGCCCAAGGCAAGGCTCAGATCTGACTTCGATGAGCTGAGGCTGCTCCCAGGAGGGTTTTGTGTGCCCATCCATCCCTCTGCCCTGGACGGAAGCCTGCACCTGGGCAAGTTTTCCTTGGAGGTGTCAGGAGCAGAGATTCTGTGTTAGCTGTCACTTCCTGGCCATAGATTCCTTTTTGAAATCTCCAGTCTGTGTTTCAGAGCAGCTTTCCCATCCCCATCCCAGCTGGATGTTCTACACCTAACACAGATGTTTCAGGCTGCTGTTGGACAGACTCCTCAGCAGGGCACAATCAAATTAGTTCAGCTGTCTGCAGGACCTGCTGCAGAGCAGCTGGAGAAGAAATCAGGAATTTCAGACATGCATCATCACTGTGCTCCAGAAACCCAGAGAACAGAGACGTATCAAATAATGAATGAAAAATAAGCATGTAAATGAAAAGAACCTTTTCTTCTCCCCCTCCACAAGGGATGATATTTTTGCATTTATTTATAGCACTTAAAGAGCTGAAGTCACAACTTAGCAATCAATGGAATGAAATGATGCTGGAAAGCCAAGGTACAGCCTCCAGGAAGCATGAGGGAAAAGAGGCTGCAAAATGACTGAAATTTCATGTGGATATATGAAGCCTATATGAAATATAAGATCTGTGGGTCTGGGCTCTCCCCAGCCCACTTGGAGTCCCACAGCTTGGTTGTGATCTGAGCAGAGATGGAAGAATGATCCAAATGCAGCTAAAGCCCCAATCCAGGCAAGCAGCAGAAGGGAAGATATTAGGGTCAAGTCCCCAGCATGACTCCAGAGATTTTGTTGACTTTACCAGCAGCAGAGCATTCTAAAAATACTGGGAAGCTTTATTAGTTGAGCCTGAGATGGGAATGCATACATGTCTGTAATTTCAAGTTTGCAGCTATATTTCCCCTGTTTTCTTTCTACTCACACCAGAAATAGTCAGTAACTAACCAAGATAACCTGACTTTGCATCCCTGTAACACCCCTTATTTAAGGATGCTGAAAGCATTAGAATAAATATTATCATTCCAATAAACTTGGCAAAAATATGAATAAGAAGGATTTAAACAAACAACATAGATATTCATTGCCCTGCTTGAATTTCTGCTTGCACTCAAATCACCAAAGAAAAAAACAACACACAAACCAATTGCAGGTCTAATCTTTCAGCCTGCACTTACAGGATTAAGAGTTAATACTTCTCATAACTGTGGCCTCAGTTTGTTTTTCTGGTGTCTCAGAAAGAAGTAATTGCAGTAACTTGCAGAGAAATTTTATGGATTTTTTTTATTTATTTGTCTATTTAGAATAAACCTTAAAGACTCAAGTATGTTCATGATTTTCTCCAAAACCACAGAGATGTGAAGTTTTTGTAACAAATGAGAGGTTTATAGGTAAACCCTCAGATGCCATGGAGGTGATTAATGTCCCACACAGGACACAGCCACCCATGGAACCTCCCCTCTGCTGTTGGTGCCCTGGAGCTTCTGGGCTTTGAGAGGGGCCATTCAGGATAGCTTTGGTAGAAAGGGAGGAAATGCTGTGGTTTTGCCCCATAATTGTGATCTGGAGTTATCAGAGGAGGATGACAGTGGATTTCTCTCCACTTCCCAGCACAGACATGGGAACAGAACATTGCACAAAGACAAACGTGTGTGAAGCGCCACATCCCCCCGTGAGTCAAAGCAATCTTCATGGAGGAGGGAAGTGTTTGTTGATACAGATGTCAATAACTGCTGAGTGATGGTAAATGTGTGCCAGGAGGATGCAGAGAGCCCTGCAGAGGAAAGCCTGCTCCCAGGCAGGCTCAGAGCAGGGCATGGTGCTGGCACTGCAGGGACAGAGCAGCTCAGGGTCACCTCAGTGCTGCTCGAGCCCTACAACCTGACACTCGCCATCCTGCAGATGGAACCAGGCAGTTATTCCTGCCTTCCTTAGCAAACATGGCATTTCTGAAAGCTTTGTGCCTCTGACAGTGCAGGTCACTCCTCTGGGCTGGCAGAGTGAGGAGTGACCATGACCAGGTGTTCCTCAGCTCCCAGAGCCAGCACTCAAACTGATGCTCTTGTGCATCCCTGGCTTCCCCTCCCGGCGCTGTTTCTGTGTTCTGGCAATGTTTGTCACTGCTGGGACACGGCTGTCACTGTGCAGGCACAGAGCTCTCGCCTCTGCCCTGGGCAGCCTGTTCTGAGGCTGAGGAACATTTTGGTGATGAGAATTTCCCTAATATCCAGCCTAAACCTCCCCTGGCACAGCCTGAGGCGGTTTCCCGTGTTCTGATGTTGCTGTAGTGAGCTCTGCACAGGCACAGACTTTCAGAACCCCGGACAGAGCCTGGCTCTTCCCTTCTGCCCTTCTCGGGCTCCTCCACCTCAAACAGCTGAAATCCACATCTCAATGGGACACATCCTAATCCAGCATTCTTCTGGGCTTAGATCACTGATCCATGAATTTACTCCTGCCACTTGACCAGGCTCAGCAGGAGGGAGCTCCTTTAACATCAAACTCGGGAAATTCTTAGCAGAGAATTCTGTGTGTAATGAATTCCTCGACCGCTAGCCAAGGGTACTGAGTGCAGAGACACTCCCAAGCTGTAATGATTATGCTAATCCAGAGAAGAGAAAAGACGTGTTTTGTATTAATCAAAGTCACGAGCTCCATTTCTCATTGTTCTTGGACTAAGTGATCAATACAGCAACACTCACTTGCTACAAGTACAGAGGAATTTACATTTATCTTGTCCCTGAGAAGGAAATGCAGCTAGGGAAGGTTCCTCATATCAGAAAGTTTAAAAGAGCATTATTCACCAATATTTAGGAAATGCTGCTTTGTCAGAAGGTTCAGAGTACACAAAATGCCATCCCCACCCTCTCCAGAGTATCACAGACTCATAAAACCACAAGAGATTCATCAAATGTCTTTGGGGAAGGTTTTTTCTTCATGTCCCAAAGAGCAGCTGGGTGTCATTCCTATGAGCACAGACAGATATTCCCTTTCTCCTGTCTACCACAAGCTGTGTTCTCAGAATTCCAGAGTAATTTCTGTGCTGCCTGACGGGAGCACACAGCACAAAGTCTGTCCTTCCCAACACTGTTCCCAGAGGGCACTGCCCTGCCTCAGCTGCCAGGAATGCCAGGCATGATGATTTAAAGCATCTTATCAAAGGACAGCCAGGATCCCACAGCCAGCTGGGACTCAGTAATGGTCTCAGGGCTGTGTGTATGCTGAGACACAGAGAATTCATAAAACTTGGGGAGAAATCCCAGCCACCTGTAAAGCTCATTTTACTCCAGGGGACAAAAGAGAACAAAACAAAACAACCACAAAAGGAACACTGAAACTTTCTCCTGCTGGAACTGAGTTCGAAATAGTTGCCAGGAGTAATTTTCAGCTGCTGGCTCCAGTCTCTGTGAAGAAAAGGACCTTACTCTAAAATCACACTCTAGGTAGTTCCCAGTGAATAAGTAGTGGAAGGTCTTGTGAAGTCACCATTCCCTGTGTGAGGCTGTCACTGGAACAAAAACTGCAGCTCACACACACACTGCAGCTCTCTGGAAAGCATCCCAGGTCACACGAAGCCCTGATGGATCACTGAGTCCCCCACTGCAGAGAGAACTCAGAGTGATGGAATAAACCCCATCCCAGCAGGGATTGCCCCACAGATGGAATAAAGCTCATGCCAGCAGGGATTGCCCCACAAATGGAATAAAGCCCATGCCAGCAGGGATTCGTGCCCTGGCACAGCCAGTCCCTGCTGTCACCTGGCACTGAGGGCAGGGCAGAATTGCCATCCCCAGAGCCCCTGCTGTGCCTCTTCAGTGTCTGAAGAACAAGGATTTATCCCCAGCAGCCTGTTCCAGTGGCCCAGGCAGATTTGCAGCAGCCCAGCCCTTGCTGTGCAGGCTGACAGCTCCTCCTGCTCCTGCTGGACCTGTGATCCCATTAGCACCAAAACCTCATCAGCACCAGACACCTTCCAAACCCACAGTGAGTGATCTGCTTTTGTTAGCAGGAATCTGAAGGGATTTTCCAGAGATCAATAAGTATTATACTCTAATCAGCAGGTAATAGGACTTAATCAGCCAGTCTTGTCAATAGAGCCATTAACTAACTAATTAAAGGAACCATTAATAAACATATCAAATTGATTTCAACTTTTCTAAAGAGTAAAAGCATACAAAAGAAAATTCTGCTTTGAACATTGTGCCAGCTTGCAGGGCAGCTAAGTGAACAGCAGAAAATGAATTTTCTTGTTACAAGCTACCAAGTTAAACTGTTTGTTACCTGGTACAGTTATTTACTTCATATATATATCCTGAAAATCAGTTTTTCAAATACTGGGTGTTTTTCATGAGTCATAAGATACACTATCTCAACAAAGCTATCTTCTTCCAAATATGAATTTCAAATTCTTTCTCTTTTTTGATATACCAGAGAGGTAAACCATAAAACAAGGAGCTCAAATGCAAAGTTTTCTTAAGGTAATTTTTAAAAGCAAACAGATGGCAATTTGTAAAGATCCCATAAAAGCTTGCCATGTTAGGGAATAAGATCAGGGAAAGCATATGTATCAAATATATGTGCTGAGAAAGCAGAAATGACTCTAATTAGAAAGTTTCTCCTCCTGCTGAAATCTAAAGAGATAAATTCTGTTTCCTGCTAAAGCAAAGCAAATCCAGAGTAATCCCCCAGAACCTGCTGCACGTTGTATCAAGGTAACAAGCAGCTGAATTTAGTCAGGGCTCTCGAGATTCAGATTAGAGTTAAGCCTGAGGTGGTTGCTGCACCCAGAGAGGTCCTGTTTGCAGAACAGCTCAGGCTTTAAGCAGCAGAGGATGATGATGGGCTGATGAAGGCTGAGGTTGTCCATGAACCTTTCCAAGTGGTCACTGAACACCCTGAGTGCCCTGGAGCTGCCAGGGGCTGTGCCACACGCTGCCACATTGACCTGCCCACTCCTGGTCCGGCAGCTGGGAAAACCAGAAGCACAGGCAGGATTTCTTTTTAAGGGCTCTTCCCTTCCATCCTCTCACGTTACAGGAATCCCAGAGAATTTGTCTGACTTTACAGCAAACCTGGAATATTCTCCTGCCAGAGAAACATGAAACATGCACTGAATGTTCCCATGCCACCTGCAGGGAGAAAGTCAAGAAAAACTCCAGTTAAGAGAGGTAAGCACCAAAAGCTGTGGGAAAGGTTAATTTAATACATCTGTCACACCCAATTACAGAGTGCAGGAATCCAACACATCCATTGTTTTCCTCTTCAGACAGAGAAGAGCCAATTGCCCAGGCTCAGAATTTAACATCTGTTTCACAAAACAAAGACATTAGCCTCCAAGTTTGGTTATGAAGCAATAAAATGCAGTCACTCAGCCCTGCTCAGTGACAGGTGGTGTCTCCATCGCCAAACCCAGCCTAAGCCACTGCCCTGACTGAATTTCAAAGGTGCTGCATGGGCTGGGATTAACACAGGGGTGAAGAGGCTTCTTTAATAACAAAATGGATTTGTTTTCAAATGTTCTGCTCTGGTTTCTGTCACTGGTTACATAGATGGAACTGAATATTTAGATGTAACAGAATCAAGTATTGTAAAAGAAACAAACACAACTGGCAGCTTTGCATGCTGGAAAACATCAAATCACAAAGCTTTTGCACAGTGTAACAATTATTTAATTGTTTTAATTGTTATCCATCCATCCATCCAAACCCATCACAAATAAAGTAGGAAGCAGTCCCGACCAGGACTTTTTACTTTCAAGTAAACCTTCACCATTTTGGAAATAAAATCCATACTGGATGGGGATGAGTCAGGCTCCTCAGGAGCAGAGAGAATGGTGAAATTCCTCGGAGAGGCAAATCCTGCCCCAGTGCTGAGTGTGAACCCTGAACATCACCTGGAGCACGAGCTGCTGCATGAGCTGAGGGCTCCTTCTCCTGCTTCCACATTCTCCCAAACTCCAGAAGGACACAGAGCTGTGCTGTGTGAGCAGCAAGCCAAGGGAGAAAGAATGGAGCACAGACATGAGAGCAGCAAATGAGCCTGAAGCTGCACCCATGATAAATCAAACTGCTTTCAACCTTCCTCAGAGGCTGCACGTCTGAAATCATCCTAATTCAAGAGTATTAGAAATAAAAGGCTGTGACAAGGAACCATAACTCAGACTGTTTAACCCTGGGACACACCATGGCATCAGGGATCCTTGCTAAACAGTGTTTTATGGAATCCTTTCCCTGCAGGCTGGACTCAGATGTGCACAGCACCTTAGTGGCTGTTCTCACTGCCTGCCAAGCTGTCCACACAAACTGGTAAAATTTGGTGAAAAGGGAAGCACATCTTTGGCTTCTCAGCCTTCCAGGGAGCACACAAACACAGATTTACAGTGGCAAAGCGCACCAGCACTGGAAACTGCTCTGCAATGCCACTGGGTCACTCCCAACCCTCCCCCTGAGCTGCATTTCCCTGGCTAGGACTGTTTATCACAGAGTCCAGGGGGAATTGTGAAGCCTGATAACTTGAAATAAATGAGAAGATGGAAAGACTGGAATGACTGGTAAATGATCAAAATTAATCTGTGTCAGTCTCTAAGCACAAATAGCATTTTGCTTCTCCAAAGGGTCAAGGATTAATTCCATTCCAAAGTACATAATTACCACTCTCTTCTGTTTCTTGAGGACATTCACAACGTTGTAGAGATTTTCCAAAAATATTATATGGCATTTCTAAAACTGTGCCTGTAATATATTTTAAAAAGCATTATGTTAGCTATCTCTAAACATATCTCTACATCTTTTTATACTCGTGCCTTAACAGGCAACTGCAAAAGGAGAACCAATTAGCTCCTCAAAAGCACACAAGGTTACCAGTCCTTAAACCAGATGAATATTCCAGAAATCAAAACTGCAGGAAAGCCATTTAACCAACAGAAACAGAACAGAGGCACAGCATCTGGCCAAAATATGAACCTTCATCAGGAAAAAATGCAGAACAGGCCTCCTGAAGGTCTGTGTATATTAACAGGACCATGAGAAGGTTTTCTCCTCAGATTTTCCTAAGCAAAGTTATCAAAAGGTTCCAATTCAAGGCCAAATTCCCTTGAGAAGAAAAGCAAATCTAGCAAAATAGCTACAAATACATCCCATGGATTAAAGGTTATATAAAAGCCAACAGGTCAGGAATACCTCTCTTCCTCCTCTCCCTCCACAATTCTGTCTAATTAGATTGAATGCCTTTTTATTTTGTTCAGTGCAGAGAATTTCTGAAATCCCAGTTTAATCAAGCCTGAGTCCTACTACTCCTCTGAGGCACCATTTTCTTTAAAAGCCATAAACTTCAGCTGAGTTGTGGTAATTTTACTGTATTTTCACCCCTTGAATTAATAATAACAAAAATCTAATAGCATCCCAGTGTCTCACCTATGCTTTATTAAAGCACTTAATTTCTGATGACTGAAATGTTCTCCTTTCTGCCAAGACCTCTCTCTTGTTCCTGCCAGGGACACTGAGAGCAGGTGAGCACCAGGAGGATGCTGAGGCTCTCAGGATGGGTGTGATGCATCCCAATTAACCACACAAATCCCAGGAACCACACAAATCCCAGGAACCACACAAAACCAGAATTTGCTGTTCCCTCAAACTCAGGGCCGAGCTATGGCTTTGGTTGTGGCTGCATAACCCCAAAGACAGGGGCTCAAATCTGATTTTTTTTTCTCTTTGATTGGAATGCTACCAATGTTAGAGCTGTTTCCATCAGAGCTGCCTCTGGCCAGAAGAGACACTGGGCTGCAGAAAGTTAAAAATTCCTTTTTGCAGTGTCACAGCAGCGCTGGCAGGAGCTGCTCTTGGTGCATTAAAGATGTCACTTTGGGCACTGAAGATGTCCTTAGCCTAAAAACAGAGAGGGCTTTACCTTATCAAGGTAAAACAGCAAACCAGAAATTCAAACTGCAAAGCAACAGCTTTTAATTACCAAGGGACAATCAAGAGGAACAAGCTTTGCCCTTTGGAGGTGATCAGAGTAAGGAGAATGCTCCTTTTTAAATGTGCAATACTGGAGTCAGTACAAAGGTGAGCTGGTGAATAAAGTTCTAATTGCAGGTTTGACATTATAAATGGGGGACTAGAGAGCCTCAGGCTGTATAAACACTAAAATTGGTTAGTGGCTTTCAGACCTGAACTCTGGACAACAATGTCACGTCCCTGTGTGTGTCCAGGGCAGGGACACAAAGGCAGGAGCCAGCAAAGCCACACCCAGCTCCATAAATTAATAAATATTGAATTATTCCAATGCTTTAACTCAAGTCTCAGCAGCCAATGTCTCTAAAATGATAAAATCAGCTCACCTGCCTGAAGTTTGTATGAAAATGTGAAAAAAACAGCTGTGTGTAAATTTCTTCACATGTGAAAAGGGATTGTTTTCTAAAAATTGGAATATGTCTGATTTAACAGAATGCCCTGCATTTCATCTTCTGGGGCCACCAGCTGTGGAGAGTGAACATCCTGATCCAGCTCTGAAACAAAGGCAGAGGAATTCAATTTCACAAGGCAGATAGGGATTGTTCTGTGTATTCAGGAAGCATGGAAGCATTATTTGGGAATGATAAAAACCTGTGCACTCCTTTGTGCAGTGCTGGCAAGGCAGAATGCAGCTCGGTGCTGTGATCAATGGAAATCTTCCCAACAGCCCAATCAATGTGAATTCTTTGGAAAGGACACCAGGACTGCTGATGTTCATTTGCCTCAGGCTGGGCTGCTCTGGCTGCTCCTCCACAAAGCCCTGGAATTCCTGAGGCTCTAATGACACCAGCTCCTGCTGCACACAGCACTGCCACCGCATTTCTCAGCATTTTATGGGGTTTCTCTGCTCTTTCAACAGTTTCAGGCTTGGCTCTAACACACAAAGACGTGAAGGAACCTGATCTTTGTAAAACTCTTTCAAGGTGCTTGTAAAGCAATCTGGAGTTCTGCATCGTGGACTTGGGTTTGGAGTGAATGATGAACTTCCAAATATTTGTGACTGATCTGAAAGTGACTTTGAATTTCAAGACAAAGAAGTTCTCCCATCAGAAGATAACGAAGAGAAAATTGAATAGATGCAGGGGAACAGAAATGCTGAATTATCAATTTCATCCATTTCTGTTGTAGTAGTTCCTAACACCACATCAGCATCCCTGAACCACAGGCAAGATTCCATCCACTGAGCTGGGAGCATTTTGGTTCTTAAATTTAAAACCAGATGCTTCTAACAATCTAGCCTTCATCTACAGAGAGAAGAATTGTGTTGCTAAACAGATGCATCAATGCAATATTATCTTAAAAGCAGGAAAATAACCAAGATACGGACACTCCTACATCACATGCTAATATTACGTGCTTCCATGTTTTAATTATGTGGAAACAAAAGCTGTTTTAATTAAAGAGAAAGCAGCCACACAAGCTAGAACTGGAAAGGGAAAAGCCTTAAGCAGTTCTTTGGAGGCTTTCACAATGCCTGACAATTCCAATCTATTAGCTATCCCTCTCTCCACAGAGATCATGATTAGCCAGCAAACTTGCCCTTTCAATTCACTCAAAGCTTCAATCTATTGCATCTGTGCTCTCTGAACCTTTCATTTCCAATAGGTTCAGGGTAATTCAGAGCAGCCAGGGAGGCTGACAGGCTCTGCCCTTCTTTCACATCCTCGGGGCTGCATGCTGACATCTTGGAATGAATTTAGAAATAAATACAGTATCACTGCGTTCACACAACAACATCGTTTATTTGAATTCCATTAAGGAAGCACACAGGTGTAATTAGGCATTGGGCCATGACTCAAACAGCCTCTTGCCCTCATGCTGGTCTCACCATTCTGCAGAAATGGAATAAAACCCTCCTGTGAGCTCGCAGTTTGACCTAGAGGCTGAATGCTGGAGCATCCAGATGGACAGGAAAGCACTCTGCTGCAGAGCAGGGAGTGTTGGCAGGATCCTTGCTGCACACTCTGGATGCAGTGGCACCTGGGAGATCACAGCTCCCACGTGGATCTGGCTGCTGATTTTGGTGGTTTTGGTGCTGGGACAGAAGTAGGAATCCCAGCCTGGATGTGATGAACATTCACCAGCCAGTCACAGCCCCAGCCCATGAGGAAGGAGACAAGCAGGTGAAGAGCTGGGCAGTGTCTGTGTGACAGGCAGGGTGAGATCCCACCCAAGAGCGGTGTGTGATGCTGACACAGCACTGAGCCAAGAGAGAGCCAGGCTGGCCCACAGCATGGCCATGGAATCCTGGAGAGGGCTGGAGTGGAATCCATGCCTAGGCAATCACAAATCCTGTGAAAAAGAGATGCTCAGCTTTTTGGAAATGGAGCATCAGCCACGGGAGATGGCACAAAGTGACCACAGCTCTGACTGGGGCAAGGACACAAAACCTGGGGGAAACTCCTGTGTCTCCCATCCTCATTACATCCTGCAGCCTCTGTCATCAGTGCTGCACAATTCAGCTCCTCAGAATTAGTTTGGCTGGATTAAGAATACAGAGATCATTTCCAAAATCTTCCAACTCAGCCATCAAAATGCTCAGCATATCCTAAGCAGGTCCCATTAGGGCTGGACTCCTGCAGCTGCATCCAAAACCAGGAAATGTAGTGATCACCACATTACCAGCAACAGAGGGGGGCTTTCCCTCCCCATCTAAAATTTCAATCATGAAAAGCAATTAATGAGGAAGAAGACACTGGTCATATTTGTTACATAGAATCACCTGAATTTCATAGCTTTACCTTGTTTTTATTACCATTTTCTTTTTTAAGAAATGTCTCTATTTCGTAGCTGCAGTGGTATGTTAATTTGTTGAGGCCTAGCAGCTGCAAATGACAATTATAAATGTAATTATGAATACACCAAGTGATCACTGTCAGGCTCTTTTCCATTTTGCCTGGTTTCTATGCCTGAACAACAGCTAAGGTTGGACACCACCTGGCTCTATGATCATGATGTTTTCTGCAAGGAAATGAGAATGAGAAGGCCTGGGAAGTGATCACTGGCTGTACAGTTTGATGCTACAAACACAAGCACTAATTGCAGCCCAGGAAGGCACTCAGCCCTTTCCATGTGAGATCTGGTGAGTGTGGCCTCGGGCTCAGATTACTCTCAGCCCCATCTCTGTTGGAAAGCTTTTCTTTTTGCTCCGTTAGTTTTCCATCAGATCAAGGAGCTCAACCACTCAGTAGGCAGTGCACTGTTACTGGAGCTGGTGCCTGCAAAGAAAAACCCCAGCCTCTGTAAATGAGGGAAAAAGATGAGTTTTCAGCTGTCTCTGCATGGCTCATTACTCAACTGCAGGAATGCCAATGCCAATGCCACAAGAGGCTGCAGCAGCCCAGCTGAGGCTGACTCAGCTCCACCATCCATGCTCCACTGCAGATCACACTCAGCCCAGTAAAGAATTATGATCATTTTTTTTCTGTTTACAGCTTAGTCTAGATTTAAGTGAACAAAATCCATCACACAAAACACAGCAAAGCACCAATGGCCAACTGCTGCACCTGCACTCTCCCTGTAAAGTGGAGTTTTTAATTTCCAGGAAAGGTCTGTCACAACAGCCAAATTACAAAAATTCTCAACATTGTTCCCGTGAAGTTAGACCTTGACTTATTGTTCCCAGCTGTGCTTTCCCAGCTTGTAGCACAGTTCTCACAGCAGTGCTGTGTGCTTTCATTATTTCCCTCTCTGGAGCTGTGGCATCTCCAGGAGCACACAATGCAGCATCTCTCTGCTCCCAGCTGAGGCAGGGCACAAGGCAAGTTCTGCTGGAGAGCTGAGAACCAAACAAAATCCTTCCCACCATCACCCCTCACTATCACAGCAGGTCAAGGGAAGACACTGAGAGTAATTGGAAATGTGAGAGCTTCCATTATGCAAAGGCTGGGATGTGCAGAGAGACTTCTTAGTCTCTAAAAAGAGGTGAGAATGATGAAGCTTGTATTCATGGGAGAATATTGTACTGCAAAAACAAGAGGAGTTATTTTCAACCACTGAATGCAAAGGAGTAACTGAGCATTATTGTTCTGATTTTCCTTTCAGACAGGTGAAATCAAGTACTAACCATTTCACATGAGATTATTGAGAAAATAATCAAAACTCTATCTTGGCTGCTGTAGCTTGCATTCAGCATAAGCAAAATTAAGATTTATTTATTCCATGGAAATTTATGGTAGTTTAATATCTGTCTTAGTCTGAAACTGAAGTGTAAAGAAGGGATTTTATCTTCTTAATTTAACTGCTTTAATTGACGTGAGGGAGCTCTGCAGTTTGGTGGAACACAAGTTTCACAGGATAAGCTCAGTACCTGTATGAGTGAACCCATGAGAGCTCGGCTGGCTCTGAGAGGGGCTATGCACACCCAGTGTGCCTGGAGCAGCCCCCAGAGCACAGATATTCTGCTGTTCTTTATCCTGCAGCCTTCCCAATCCCACCCCTGCCACTTCCTACTCTGCAGAGCAGCAGCACAACACAGGGTCCATCTTTATTTCTTCTCCTTGTCTTCCAACTTCCATAAATTTCTTCTTGCTTGCCCTCAATCTTAATTTTCTGGGCTCCCAGCCTAGAGTTCCAATTATTTTCTGATAACTCATATAGGTCAGTACTAAAGTTCAATGTCATCCTAAATCTAAGATTATATATGGGCTATTTTCCCCTGTGATTCCTTCTTTCATCCCACTGCTGAAAACAAGACTTGGTATTGGAAGAGAAGAGTAGCAGCAGTGACCTATAAATAAGGGGGCAAGAGAAAGTGCAGGAATTATGGAGGGATTCACTTGCTGAGTGTCTGAGAGAAACATCTATTCAGAAATTGGAGAAGAAAATGATGAGGTACTGCAGGCACCATTTGCTAAAGCCTGGTCAGACTGAGACTGGCAAGGAATACAGTGATCAGCTCTTCCCAAGCCAGATGTCAGAGGAGGACAAAAGGGAGCTGAAAGTGCCACAGTTCCACAGGCTGCAGGGAGGTTTTGATAGTGCCTGTTTGTGGGAAGGAGACACAACAATGGGACAATGTGTAGTTCCTGTGACAAGCTGATCTGCAGTCAGAGAGGCAAAAGGGGCTGAGGAAACGGTGCAGAGTCACCACAGCTGGGAGGATTCGAGGGCTGCTCCTCTCAGGAAACACAGGAGAGTTATTGAATGAAAAAAGGGATGGCTTCAGCATTTCACAGGGTGAACTGAGCCCCTGGGGAAACCCTCTCACCCCAAACTGCATCCTGCAGGACTTCCATTTGGGGGGAATTTTCTTCATCCCTGGAGCTTCACTGTGTCCCGACAGCTGTCCATCCCATAAATACCCTGGGATGTTATCATCTGACCTACTGCCACAGCTAAAATCCTGCAAGGTGTGGGAATGCTCCCCTCTGCAGCTCAATCTGAACTCACTGTCCTCACTTGGGCTGCCAAAGCTCAGAGCTGGCAGCACTGCAGATCTGCTGCCAAAATCATCCTTCTTTTCTGGAGCTGCTGAAAGGAGAGCAGTTGAAGAGAATCTCTTCATGAACCATCATATTTTTATTATTGATGCAATTCGATTTTTGATGAGAACCCATAATGCACATGCAGACATTCTAAGCACCAAACTATAAATACAGGAACAAAGGTAGCTATATTTAGTGCTCTCCACTTACAAGCATTTCTCTTTCTTCAGGGTCTGATCCAAACCAAACTCATAATTCTGATAGGAACAGATGAAAGGATGGAAGGAGCACATGACTGCATAGAAATAGAACAAGACCAAACAAATACATGTTTCACCAGTGGTTATTGTACCATTACCCTGATCTACTGCTGCTCAGATAAAGAGGCTAAATAAAAATGCAAGCAAAGACCCAGTTGTGCTGATATTTGTATTGTAAACTGCTGCAGCTGAAACAGCAGGGAACATCTTCAGCAATATCCAAAGTTATGACAGGACAAATGGGGAACAAAGGTAACAGCAGCAGCAAACCCCTGTGGAAGATCACAGCTCTCCATTATTTCCCTTAGCTGGCTTCACACAAATGAATAATTAACAACAACAAAGGAGCACTGAGATACCACTCAAAACTTCAGCCTGCTGGACAGCATTTGGGAAATGCCTCCCTCTCTCTCAAGGGAATTCACAGTGGTGTTTTCTTCATATTTTTCTAACTTGAAATTAGACAGAGGTCAGACTCCAGGTAATTCTGAATAAAAGAGCCAGGATTGTGTCTGATTCCCTGTGTTCATTCAAGGTACTCAGAAGGTCAGAAGAATTCATTTATTTTGACTCTTCCAACTTCCCTGTCCCACCAAGACACAGGGAGCAGACAACATTTCTTTCACCATCTCCGTGCCACCACTGCCCACTACGTTCACAACTTACCAAACTGAAGGAGATTAAAATAAACCCCAAAGACTTGAAGGGGCAAAGAAGGAATGAAGTATTTCTAAGATCTGCACCATTTGCCAAAAAAACCTATTTTTTTCATAAGGAGTTTGTTGCATTGTTAATACAGACATTGCAAATATTTTCTTTAGTAGTTTATTAACACTGATTACAACAGAAATAAATACAAAAACATCTTTATGACATCTTATAAAAAGCTTTTTATGTTCCCTTTATCATGCTGCTGTTTGAAAAGGCTTAGCATATTAATTGTACCATCAGGGGATGGCATCTACTCAATCTCTTAGAACATTTTACTCACACAGATGCTTTTGTGATCTCTTTGGTTTTTTCCTTACCCCACTCTTCTTTTCTGCTCTTACAGGCCTCTGAGCAGTTCATGCTGTCCAGCAGTCAGGATATCACATTTCCATTTTTAACACAGATGCTAGGAATTAATTATTTTCATGTGGTAAAATGTACAGCAGATGCTGCAGAGATGCAATTAAAGCAGATCCTGCTCTGAACACCTTGTATTCTGAGCAGACAAGGCAGTTTAAAAAAGGGAAAGCAGGGACCTGGAGTGATTTTTCAAAGGTTACAGAAAGCCAGTGGGTAGCCTCACTCCTAAATCACCATCATGAACCACTACATTCCCCTGCTCTCATAAAGAACAGAACTCTAACAAGGTAAAACAACTGCATTTTTGTAAAAGGATAATAATACCTGACTTTAAAAATGGGATGGAAAATAATGCTTTATAAGGTCATTTAAAAAAATAAACCAGCGCTATTAGAAGGCCATTCCAAGCTATCAGTCATTTTCCCACTTTAGAGCCTATCGAGCAGAGACATTTCTGCTGCACAAAATATCAAACAGTGTGAGGTGCTCGGTTTTCTGGAGACGCCAATGCTCATGTGGGGCTTGTCTGAAGAGATTTTGTTTATTTTTAAAAACGCCGAGCATGCTGCCAGGGCTGTAGTACAGCCTGGCTCAGTGGAAACCCATTAAAAGCACTTTGCTGGGCAGATGGTGTCAAAGAGTCAGGAGCACAGAACAGAATCCCACTGTGCACAAGTGTTCAGTATGCAAGAAATCATCTCCTATCAGACAGTGCTGCAGGGGACTCAGGCACGGAGCAGAGAGCAGAGCAACACAGTCAGGCTAGCTCTAACCCCAAAATATGGAAAAGGACAAGGGAGCACAACCTGGGAACCCCAGGTGAGCAATGGCAATCTGCACAGCTTCAACAACAACACACTGATTCACTGAGGGGCAACCAATCTTGGCATGAGAGGGGCAACACAACTCACACCACATTTTGAAAATTGCCCATTCCATTTTGGACCCCCATCTTTCACACCCTGACTCACAGGGCTGCTGGGCAGGGGGCATTTCAGTAGAATTTGGGGAGTGGGCACAAAGAAACTCTTCAGTGCCATCTGGAAATGGCCTTGCCATGGCAGTCCTAGAACATGACAAGAGTGAGTTCCAGATCAGATGTGCAGTAACACAGCAGCACAGTGCACAGTTTCTTCTGCAAATGTTCCCTTCCCTCTCCTAAAACTTGCTAAATCCCAGATCAGACACGCAACAACACAGCAGCACACTGCACAGCTCCTTCTGCAAATGTTCCCTTCCCATTCCCAGGATTTGCTAAATTCCAGATCAGACATGCACTAACACAGCAGCACAGTGCACAGCTCCTTCTCCAAATGTTCCCTTCCCATTCCCAGGATTTGCTAAATTCCATATCAGATGTGCAATAACACAGCTGCACACTGCACAGCTCCTTCTGCAAATGTTCCCTTCCCTCTCTCCTCTAGAGAAGGAAGGACCAGGGAGTTCAGTGTTCTCAGGTGAGTGCCTGATCCTGTGGGTGAGCACAGCACCTAACAAAGCCCCTGACTCTGGGTTAAGCAGATCCTAAACAGCAAACCCAGAGAAAATGAGTGTGAAAGCATCCCCTCACTCTGCACCACGAGAGGCAATAACTTCAGTGTGTGCTCCCCTTCTCCTCTGCTGGCACAGTCAGTGCTCAGCTCTGGCCAGGTCTGTGCTGTGGAGCACACAAAGAAATCCTTCTTCATCTCCAGAGCCACACACTTGTGACCCTGAGCAAACCAGTTCCTACTTTTGTTTCTGAGAACAAGGTAAGGCTGACAGCAGTGTAACTGCAGGTACATGGTGTATTTACAGATTTTTCACACTGCAAAGTTTTGCAGAGCGGAGCAGTTCTTTCAACAGTAGCTCAAAACACCATCTACAGAAACAAAATCAAGCCCTCCTTCAGAGCAGGAAAACCTGACAATATACCCCACAAAGCAGCAAGTTAAATGTAGGAATCTGACACACACAGACAAGAAAGATAACTACCCCATGTGTACCAGCAAATCAAAATTAACCAAGCAAGGCTGATTACATTAGGACAGAGATGCAACGCTGAAGGATAAATACAGATATTTCAAACACAAGCAGATGCAAATCACCATTATTTTCATGAAGACAAGTAGAATGAGTCACCATGGCTCAGCAGAAAATGGAGGACACAATTATGTTGTAATCCAGAATCTTTGGTAAGTGAGTGGATTGAAGATTAGAGATTGTTTCCTTCTCTGTATTGTGGATTAGATCAATATTCAGAGACACCACTGACCAGTTACTTCTGCCAGCTTTGGGTTCCTCCTCTTGCACAGTGAATTTACATAAAGCATACTGAAGACATAAAACTACACTTCTAAAAATATAAAGAAAAAGCAAGTCATGTTGAGGGCCCACAGAATTCAAGGGTTTGAGACCATTCAGCATTAGATGAGACTACACTCTGTGACTCGGAGGATGTTTTTTAGCACGCAGGACATGCAGACTCATCTGTGTGATTATCTGGACATCTGCCTTGCTCCTCAGCAAGAGATCTGCAGACTGTCTGCTCAACAGTCTGCCTCTCTTGAAAGCAAACACATCAAAAGACAAGATGTAGAGCATCCTGGTTCAGCTGGAGAGCAGCTCCTGTTGCTCCTGAGTCCGTCTCAAAGCTGTGTCCCCCAAGGATAAAGGATGTGTTGACATCTCTCCACACCTCTGCTTGCAGCACTTGTTATTATTACCCCTGCTGCATTTTTTATACATACCCAGCTCACTGATTTCTTCTGTTGTTTTTGTAAGAGCTACATTATTCAATATCCTTCCCCTTCCCACAGCTTAGAATCTACACAGTCATTTTCAGATGTGGGTCTGTTTGCTTACAAACCATTACCATAGCAAATTTCTGAAACATTTTAGCCAAAATTCTTTATTTGCAAATAAAACCCCAAATAACTAAACAAACCAAACCAATTCAAAGTAACTTCAAAAACAGAGCCAGATGGGCCTGTGAGAAGGTGAAGTTACTACAGGAGGAGGAAAGAAGCCTTCTGTTTTGTAAATCTGGGGAAATGTGGCAACATTGATGAGTCTGCTACCAACCTTTCATCCACAGCTTGTACAAGAAACCAAAGTGCATTTGCTGAGCCACTTCCAGAGAGATAATTGTCTGCAGCACAGAAAACCCCCTCAAGGAACCTTTCTGGAAAGCTTGATTAAAGAATGCCAGCAGTGAGAGTTGAGAACAAAGCAGCATCCTGTGAGTGCACAGCAGCAGCTCTGGGGCAGCTCACTGACCCCAGAGTGCCAGCACCAGGAGTGGCAGGGTTCTCCTGCTCTGCTCCACTGAGCACTGCTCAGGGCTGATTGACACAACCTCTGGGCAGTGCATCACAGACACTCACACCAGAGGGCTGTGGCTGAAGCACTGAGGCAGCACCAAGCAGCTCCAGCAACACTTCCAGCTACCACAGCTCATCTCACCAGAGCGCTTTTTCTCAGCCCATGTAGCCTCCTGGAAGGAATCCAGAGCATCTTGCTCAGTGGCCTGGCTCTGTATTGTCACAGAGGTCTTTGTTTGCAGGCAGACACAAACTGGGATGCAGGCTGAAAGCAGCCTTGTTACTTCCACTTCCTCCCCTTGCTTTTTCCTCGCTGCACGCAGAAGCTTTCTGGCACTGGTTTCACAACACTGCTCAGATGTTCTATGAATCACCACTGCTGTGTGGGCTACAGGCTGAAAAACACCACTCCAGAAAGCTTTGGCTACTGGAACTAGAGGCTGCTGAAGACACTGAAGTCTCCTGTGCTGCTGCAGGATCAAGAGCTGGGTGTGACCATGGCAGAGCTGGGACTTGCACCCTCCCCTGGGTCCAGCTCAAGTCACAGCACTGCAGCAGGAACTGCAGGTATCACTGGTACCACACAATCTGTGTGCTTTGGAAGGTGAAGAGTTTCCCTTGGCTTTGCGGGGCCATCAGAGCAACACCTTACACCAGAATGTTCAAAAAAAGAAGAAATCAGGGACATGCAGAGGCAAACACTCATTCCCCAGTTAACTGTGCCCACATTTCAACCCCGGGCTGAAGTAGCCTAACATCCTCAAATATGTACTTTAAACTGCTCATGGTAATTAGTGTTATCTACATGTCTCAGAACTACTTAAAATCCACTTCATTTGGAGCTGCCATTAATAATGCAGCAGGCAATACTACAAAGAGTGCTGAAAATCCAGTAATTTAATGTCCCACTTTATAAACCAAACTTGTGATGAATCTCAGCTTCCCTGCAATCAATCTGTCTGCAGTCATGTTTATGTATCCTAGGACCCGTGACAGACTGCCACCAGACTTGGCATCCACAACCACCTCAGAGCTTGATTTAATGTGAATGCAGCATGAAAAATCAGATTATCTTTTGATTCTCTCCTTTATTAAATAAAACTGATCTTTATTGAATAAAGCTGCTTTTATTAATATCTAAAACATTGGTTGGTGTCACAGAGCCTGCCAGTCCTAAGGAACTAATAAAAGAAAAGACAGAAGTAAAAAATGAGAACATTACAGGGAAATATTAGAAACAAAATCACATTAAGCCAGTATTGCAGCTGACAAATAAAACAGGGGTCTAGCTGTGGAGTTTTTTGTTTAGTCTGAATTTATTATTTTTATTGAAGGAAAAGGAATCAAAATGGGGCTTTCCCACAAGTACTTGTGGCAAGAAGCACAGAGAGAAAAAGTGCAAGTTCTGTTCCCCTGCCCTTTTATAGTGCCTCAACCGACTCCAAGTGCAATGCAGCTGGGACAAAGCACAATTCTGGGTTAAGGAAACTGCTTGAACTTAAAGCTGGAAAGATTGAATTTATCTGAGGGGTTTTGCCTGCGGGCAGAGCTCACAGGAAAAGCTCCTGTGACCACACCTGCACTTCATGCTCACCTGGAAGCAGCAAGCAGCACTGTTCATACAGAGCAGCTGCACAGCTGCAGCTCCAGAGGCTGGCATGGCTCTGGCCACACCACCAGCACTGCTACTTTAAAAAAAGAATGTGTCCCTCCTCATCACAATCACAGTCTGGCAACATGAACTGTAATTCAACCCCGAACCCCTGTCTAGCCATCACCAAGGAGCGGAAAAAATACATCTTCTACATCAAATAAAACAATCTTTGATTTTAATCCCGTGTACAGAATTATATCCCATTACTAATATGCTACCACTTTTCTAGAGGAATGAACCAAAACTAGACATCTGGAGGTTTGGTTTCCTCGTTTCCCCACGCTCACTTGGCTGTAACAGGAGATTTCTATCATTGCACATGTGCTCTGCACATCTCTAGCTGTGGGGAACACCCTGAGGGGATACAAGGAAATCCTGCCTAATACACTTGCCAAGCCTCCATTTCAATAACATTGAGAGAAAAAGAAAATCAAACCAGCAGCTCTACGGCCTGAGGTCTCTTTAGTGAGCAACCTGAAGGAAGATTTCTGCCCAGGATGACACAGGAGAACACAAAATGCTCAGCAGAACACAAGCAGAACAAGTCATTAAAATATTCACCCGTTTTTTTACTGACAAACTTGAAATTTGAAATCAATGAAATCCATTTTTATCTGGAGACATTCATAATGAAAAAGGCTCCTCAATCTTTAATCTCACAATAATCTCAAAAGTCTTTGGCATCGTATGGGAGATGCTGTTTTCATTCTAGACTTCAGCCAGGCATGGAACAGGGAGCTCAAATAAAGTATTGAATTTTTATTGTACTCCAGTGGAGCTGATGACTTTCCATTTACACAGGAGAACAAAAAGCCCACATTATCGTGCCTGTTGTATGCAGTCTCTTTTCATTAACCTCAACTGGACCTGGCTCTTTTTTGGCTGAAGATTTCACAGGAACTTCTTCTCGCCTAACTAACAAAGAGCAAAATGCTGAAGTGACTGAGGCAAGCATTGCCTCCTTGGACTGACTGAAGAGAACTGTGCTGAAGACAAAGCTGTGACATGGAGCTGCCCCAGCAGAGCAGTTGCAGAGCACATCCCCTGCCCTGACATCCCTGTGTTACCAGGCTGACAGGACGTGCACTGGATCATCACTGACAAGGTGGCCTGGCAGGGTCTCAACTCATTATTGAAAACTGCATTTCATGTCTCAGGCTGGAGCTCTGCATTTTACAAGATAAAAGCAAAGCAAAATCACAAATAGTCTTCTCAAATCTTCAACATTATTACCTGGAAGATTTGGAAACTGTGCAGTGCCAGGTGTGTTGCCATGGTTCTCAGCAATAAGCAGCAGCCTATACACAATAGACAGCTGATTGCTGTTGCATGCTAAAAGCTTTTGTATCTCTTTAGGAAAACTTTGTCATTGTGTCATAAATGAGAGAGTTTTTCTATTAGCAACAGAAAAGCATCAAAGAAACATGCCCTGTAGTAGTAATCATGCCTGATTCATTGTTTGTTCGTCTTACTATGTGGAGGGGGGTGGGAATCAGCCTTTTATACGGTGAAGTTTGTACTATAAATCTCTGGAACACTCTGGTCTGTCCAGTGTGAGACACAGCACTGCAGCTGGAGGCTGTTACCAAAGGGAAAACAAACAATTGCATTGAAGATAGATACCCGTGTGAGCAAACAGCAGAGGCCTGGCACTGACACAGCAGCAGTGCCTTGGGTAAGTGCAGGACCAACAGCACAGCCAACACCAGTGATGCTGCTGGGATCTCGTGTCTGGTTCCATGGAATCACAGAATTCTGCAGCAGGAAAAGCCTGAGACCATGGAATGGCATTGCTAAGCCAGCAGTGACCACTGACCCCTGAGCACATCCCCAGGCACCACAGCCACAACCTCTCCAGTCCCCCAGGGATGGGACTCCACCACTTCCCTGGGCAGCTGTGCTTGACAACCCCTTTGGTGAAGGGTTTCTCCTGGTCCATCTTTCAGGAGAGATGTAAGGAACATCTCAGAATGAGATCACACGTGAACGCTGTAATTGCTGAGTTGGCAATAAAAGAAACACTGTGTTCTGTGAAAATGAAATGCCATTTATTGCAATCCTGGAATAAACTGCAGTCTCAGTCCAACACTGTTAATGCAGCGTTAGGGCAGCAAAGTGAACACAGAAAAGCCAAGGAATGAAGAAGTTCATACTCCTGCTGCACTGTGAGCTACCCAAAGCACTGATGCTATTGCTCATAATAAAATACATCATTTACAGCCTAGCTGGGCAATCACAAGCTACTGGTGTGCAGTGTGAATGAAGCAATCTCTTGAAATGACTCTGACTTCTAATCCCTGCTGCTAATGCATTTCCAATTGCAACTTTAGAATAGGACTTACGTAGGCACTGCATTTAGGGAACATTTGAGAAGACTTACAATTTTGTTCCTTTCTTTCTGTACCTGTTCTAAGGAAAAAAGGAGGAGAATGGACTTTGATAGAGGGAACCACCTCAGAAATACACAGCTATATATTCTGCCTTCTGTCGTTAAGTTCAGTTCTGGATGCAAACTAATTAGTAAAAATAACTCACTTAATGAAAAAGTGCTGATCTCTGGAAGTGTAAAAGGCTGTTCAGAATACCTTAGACCTTTTTTAATAGGAATATTTATAAGCAGTATGTTTGCAAAATCACAGATTAAATGCATTTGCTCTTATTCCCTTCTGAAGACTAAACCACGTGAAAACTTTGTTTTCCTGCCAAAATATAAGTGCTGATGCACAGTATCTGCTCGGGTGGAAATGTGTACTTCTCCTAATCTGTATTTCACAGGAATGCTCAGAATCATCTAAATTAAGTATTGCAAAAGTGCATTCACTTTTTGGCTGAGGCCATCGATGAAAACTTAATTCCCGAGGAAGCTGTAAATGCACACAAAAGCCGGGCATGCCTGCGTGCTGCTTTGTGATCCCAATGTAAACAAGCTGCGGGGCTCCAAGAGGAATCGCGGAGTTGTGTGAAGCGATGGCACCAGGACATTCCAACTCTGCTCAGACACCGCATCAGCATCTCATCAAAGCTGCTACGTGTTCCACTGAGAACCTGTCCGGTAAAACATTGCCAGTCAGTCTGGCACGGGGATTTTTCATCTGGAAAGCGGAACACAAGGTAACGGTGGGGCAGGCGACTCCAACAGCTCGCACCTCTGGCGATTTCAGATTTCCGTACCACAAACCCTTCGTAATCCACAGCAGAGCTTCCAGCTCAACAGCATCTTCTACCCGATCAGAAGTAGAGCAAGGAGGTGACAAACGCCTCAGGAAACTGCCAGACTGTCTGTCGTGGTCAGCCAAGGAAAGATGCTTCCACTCACGCTTTCCCATCACATCCTCTGTGGTTTTGACTAGCACATGGCTCCCCGCGAGTCTTGCCGTTCTCAGCTGTGGTATCAGCACTCAGGGATTACAGAGACAGGGGACAAAGGCTGGCTGTGCAAAACAAGACACAAGATGCAGCGAAACAGAAGAGATTGAGACTTACCTTTGGAAAAAACTGCTGCCAGGCTCAGGAGCAGAGGCGACAGCAGATGCCCCATATTGCTAATCCCGGAAGCACACATCCTACGGCTTGTGCAGCACTTGGCGAGCAGTTTCACACACTTGGTAGTCAAAATCAAAACCGCCCAGCTGGAGAGGCTACATTTTCAGCAAAGGTCATCTGAAAGCGCAAAAGGGATCTCCTTCGCAGACACGACTTAGTTCTTTAGCGTTAACCCTCCCCCTTCCTCCCTCCTTTCTTCAAACAGACGATGCCGTGAATAAACCCCTCTGTGCTGGCAATGAACGAGGAGTGAGTTGCGGCTCGGAGCGTGTCCGTGCGGGCTCGGGCAGCGCTGTGTTCACGCGGCCAGCGCCCGCATCCCGGCCGAGCCGCACCGAAGTTTTCCTGCAGGAGCTGCTGATCAGCCCGAAAGCATCCACACACGCACGGCTCCGTGATGCGCGCTCTTTTTTTTCCTTTCGCTTTTTTAATTTTTTTTTTCTTTTTTTCTTCCCCAAGTTCTCGATCTCCTCGTTGCCCTGTGCGGCTTGCCTCGGTCACGGGCGGCAGGCGGCGGCCGGCGCGCACCCCCCGCCCCCGCGGCCCGGCCCGCCCGCCCGCGCCGGCCCCGCCGCATCCCGCGGGCCGCTCCCAACCGGGCTGAGCCGCCGCCGCCGACAGCGGCACCGCGGCACCGCCGAACCGATAAATACACAGCGCACAGCCAAGCTCCGCCTCAGCCCCGCCGGCCCGGCAGCCCCAATCCCCGGGCAGCGGGGCGCGGAGCGGGGCGGAGCTGCCCGGCCCCTGCCCGGCTTCTGCCCAATTCCTGTCCAGCTCATCTGTCCAGCTCATCTGTCCAGCTCATCTGTCCAGCCTCTGCCCGCCTCTGCCCGGGCCCCGCTGCCCAGCTCCTGCCCGGTTCCCCCGGGCGCGGCGGAGGCGGCAGCGGCGCCTGTCCCCGGGATGGAGCCCAGGTCATCCTTGGCAGGCAGGGCACAGGGCAGGGCAGAGGACAGGGCACAGGGCAGGGCACAGGACAGGGCACAGGGCAGGGCACAGGGAACAGGGCAGGGCAGAGGACAGGGCACAGGGCAGGGCAGAGGACAGGGGACAGGGCAGGGCACAGGGAACAGGGCAGGGCAGAGGCGGCTCCGGCAGCACCGGCAGCACCGGCAGCCAGAGCATCCCCGAACAGCTCCAGCACCATCCCTGAACAGCTCCAGCACCATCCCCGAACAGCTCCAGCACCATCCCCGAACAGCTCCAGCACCATCCCCGAACAGCTCCAGCACCATCCCCGAACAGCTCCAGCACCATTCCTGAACAGCTCCAGCACCATCTCCGAACAGCTCCAGCACCATCCCCGAACAGCTCCAGCACCATCCCCGAACAGTTCCAGCACCATCCCTGAGCAGTTCCAGCACCATCCTTAAACAGCTCCAGCACCATCCCTAAACAGCTCCAGCACCATCCCTGAGCAGTTCCAGCACCATCCCCTAACAGCTCCAGCACCATCCCTAAACAGCTCCAGCACCATCCCCGAGCCAATATTTCCTGTTTTCAGTTCTCCCCAAGCCACTGCATCAGTTGTGAGCCAAATGAACTCCGGTGCAGGTGGAATAGGGGAATAATGTGAGGGGTTTGTGATGGAATACTTCGTACATGTTGCAGAAACAGCAGCAAAAAGCCAACATTTGGTCTAAAATAGTCTCCAAAAGCGCTGGGGGAAAATAACTGACCTCAGGTTCTCCATTACAGAGGTGTCAATACTAACCCAAACATTTGGTCAGTCTTAACAATGAGATTTATATTATCCTTGGCAGATAGAATTGCAACAAAATGCAATTTTCCACAGCCAAAACAAAACAAAACAAAACAAGAAGTAGCTACAAGAATTCATACTCATTTTCTTCCTTCGAGGAGTACATGTTTGGGAGCAATAGAAACATTTGTCTGTATATCAACATCCACAACTCTGAAGCTGTAAATAGTCTATCAAAATAAACTTTGCACACTTTCTGTTTGCCAGCACTGAGAAGTACATGATTAGCCATGCAGTGAGAAAAGGCTGCATTTTGTGTGGTGGTGTGAATTCATTTCAGAAGTTCATGTCAGCTTTGGAAGGATTCCCAGCTCCTGAGAGGCTCCCAGAGCTGAAATGGAGCACATCTCGAGAAGAGGCATTGCACTGCAGACAGGAATGTAGCAGCTCAGAATATCCCCTACCTGAGAGAGGATAAATCACTCCTACTGACAGATGTCGTGGCCAAGACTGGCTTGTTGTACAAGTGTTGTACAACCCAGCAGATTCATTATTCAACAGCACTCGCTCTCAGACACAGCAGTCATGCTCTGGAGGAGGAAATCAGTGTCCAGCTTCACTCACTGGCACGGTGGGTGTGCCAGGATAACATCTAATGATCTGTGTTCTGGTGAAGAAGCTTAGAAAGAAGTTTTGCAAAGTATGGAAAGTGCAAAGGAAGAGCTTTCCCTCCAGATGGAGGTGTGGGCACTTTGGTCACCAAAGTAATTCAAGGAAAAAAGATACCAGAATAACAAGAAAACCAAACCAAGATTCTCTCCTTGTACTTCCACAGTTTCTACTGTGCATGTACATGTAGAGCTTTCTGTACTTTCACAGGCAGTTATTTTGTGCACCATTTGGAGCTGTTCTGTCATAAACTTTAAAGGCCTTGCAGTCAGTCAGGGTAACTAGAACTAAAGAAGGGCAGAAGTTGTGAGAGAAATGCAGAGTGAGAGAGTTTCAGTGCCAGCCATGTTATGTTTGCAAAATCAACTTCTTTCCCTTCTCTTCTTATTTTGCAATACAGTTGTTGAAACAATGGATTTGGAAGCACTTCATTCATTTCCAGCCCAAATATGGAAATTGTGGATCCTGGGATCCTTCATCTAGGATGCTGCTACTAACTGAACAGATTCATTTTTCAATTTGGTCTTGTGAGAGGAAAGAAAAAATTAATCTAAGCGATTACTTTCTCCTTAATGTTTTTAAAGTAATTCTGAAAGGTCACTAACTAATTATTAGATTTTATGCATCAATGCCCTTCCCCTCCAGAGCACCCTGCAGACCTTTTTCTTTTAGTAGGTAGTAATGGAGGCTTAATATTTCATCCTCCTCCTCATCTTGCACGACCCTGTTATCCCCACAAACCAGATTTGGGTCTGAGTCTCTCAAAGCCAAGAGATTTTCGGAAAGACTGTTGTCTCAGTCCCCTCAGAGACAAGAAGGTGCACCCATTTCTTGTCCTGCCAGAAATAATCTTACTTTTGGTTTGGTGGGCATTTTACTGGAGTACCAGCTGCAGGTCAGGCCACTCAAGCGTTCCCTGCAGGGTGGGGACAGCTCCAGGCTGTGCCCACGAGGGCAGGTGACAGCACATCAGCTGTGCAAACTCTGTCCTGGCCAAACTTCTGGTGTGGAAACCTTTGCTGTGCACTGCTCGTGGAAATCACAGCCATTCATACAACTCAGCAAGAGGAAACATCTTCCTGTTTCATTTGCAATGTGTTATTTTGGCAAGGATGCCTCATCTCTTCTGGGTGATTAACACAACTAATTGTGAAGGAAGAGCTGGCATTAGGAAAACATGAGAGAGACTGGGGACACCTGAAATCCACAACCTAATGGAAAAGGTAGAAAACTGATTAATTCATGCAAAAGGTAATGAAAAGATCCATCCTCTCTTCTTGGTTCATCTGCAGTGTGATACATCAACTTTATGTCATTTAAATTGGTAATTGTTCTGATCAATTGATCAACTGCCATTTTTGTTTGAGGCTGGGGTCTTTTTAAGCAGTGATGTCCCCTCTTTGACAGGCTAAAAGCACACGTCTGGGGAAGCACCACTGCTAAGGCAAAGAACTGCAGACAAGGGAAAACTGGAGCCAGGTACATGAGCAAAAATGTTCCTCTGCCCAGTATTTCACATCTAGATAGATAGATATAAATATCTCAATAAATAAATCTATAGAGATCAATAAGAATACATGGAAATACAGAATATGCCTAGTGATCTGAAAGCAAACAATTCATTCCAAAAGCCAGTTTCATTTAAAAATTGTCTCTCAGTGCCCACAGACCTGGAAGAGCCGACATGTTATCAGGTCTTTAAACCTGAGCAGATACACATTTTTCTTCAAAAATATTTTTCACTTTCAATTAAACTCTGAGGGAAAAATCCTGGTGCTGCTGAAGCCAGTGCAGGCCTTGCCATTGATTTTTACAGAGACAGACTTTTACTCCCATTTTTTTCTCCTTTGCTTGGGACTGCACAAAAGGCATTGAAATGGATTATCTGGGTTTGCAACTGCACAACATTCAAAGAGAGGAGCAATTAGAGTCAGAGATTCAGAAGATGAAAAGGTATCAGCATGATCAGCTTGACCTCCCAGCAATTTTATACAATTTCTTGTGTTGTCTTGCAAACATTTAGCAGGGCTGAGGCAGCAGGTGTGCTGTGACTGCCATGTACAGTGCACAGTGCAAGTTGTTCCATTGTTAGCTGGTGGTTTTATCTTTTATTTCCTCATCACACCTGTCTGTGGTCCCCTCTCTGTTTGTGCAGTTCAGAGTCTTTGGGGAAGGGACCTCCTTGGTGCCTCGTGTACCCCACACTTGGCCAGCTGTGCCAGTCACAGCTGAGCCTCTGTGATCTCTACAGAAACACTCTGAGAGTCATAGCAGCTTCAGGGAGATGCCACAAAGACCACACTGAGTCACATGCTTCAGTTTCCTGTTCATTTCTGCATTTTATGCTTTCTTTGACATTAACCAGCGCTTAGATTTTTGTTTCAGTGACAGCAGGATGAAACATTAAATCTTTGTTAATTTGTGTATAACTAATTCTCATCTGTTCACTGAAACCATATAGGGAATAAAACATGAAATCACTCAATTTCCTTATAATGCTTCTGTTTCATGAGAAAAGCAGAGTCACTGAGAAGTCTTGGCCAGGCTGAAAGCAAGATCCATTTGGCAGCTTGTGTTTGTGCTGTGGCAGTGCCCCTTGAGTGGCAGCTCCTTGCTGATCCAACCCCAGCCTCAGTGGGGACCAGCATTGCTACAGCTCTGCTCAAAGGAGATGATGTCAGAATTCCCGCTCTCCTTCACTTGTTCCCAATGAAAACTCAGAAATATCTCAGCTCCAAATGATTGCCTTTGTCATTCTAAAAGTGACAAAGGACCTTATCACAACAGCTAGGCTCTTATCAGCCAAATCAGCAGCACTCTAATAGGCAAAGGTGTATCTAAGGGGCCTTTTGGATTTGAATTAATGAACTAATATATTAACCTGCTCCATCTGACAGTGGGATTTGAAAAGCTGCTGTGGCTGCAAGTTACTGTACTCGTATCACACTAAAGTGCAATGATTTATCAGGACCAAATCACACAAGATGCAGAGGCCAGCTCAGAGAAAACTCAATAAACAAACAAACCAATATGTGTGCACCTCAGGGAAAAGTCAATATGAGAAGAAATATCTCTGTATTGTGAGCAAATGAGCAGAATAGCTGCCAAGTTAGCACAGGCAGAGCCGTGCCCGTGGCTGGGGTGTCAGTCTGACAGGCAGCGTGTCCAACTGGAAATCTGGGAACACTCCCGTGGGCAGCTGGAAACTCCCTGGTGTGGATGTGAAACAGCAGAGCAGAAGATGCTACCCTGCCTGACGTGAGATGGAACTGAAGACAAGTTGATGTGATGCAAGCAAGGAAGGCAAAGCCCATTTAAAATTACTCTGGAGACAGGAAAACTTTTGCCTGCATGTACTGCCAGCTTCCTTTTCTGGAAAACCAACACAGAGATTCCCTAATTCATCATTTAGACCTTAAATTTCAATATGAAAAATACTGAAAATACAGCAATTTTATTAACAGGATTAAAAATACAACTTTAATGCTTAATCAACTGCCATGTTTTAGTAGAAGGGTCATTAAATACACTAATTATCATTTGTAACACAATGCTGTGAGTAGAGGTCCGATGCTCAGTGATTAGAGGTTTTTTCTGAGAACAAGCTGATGCTCGGTGCTCAACATCTCTTGGAAGGAAGGAGCCCAGAGCCGGCAGGGAGGGCATTTGGGTGGCCCAGGATCATTCCCTGGTTTGGCAGCCCGGCTGGGGCAGGGCACAGCACAGAGAACGGCACAGGGAATTTGGGGGGGACAGAACCCCAGGGATAAACATGAATGGTGCGGAGCTGTGTGCACAGCCAAACTCAGAGCAGTCCCGTGCCTGGCAGCTGCAATGTTGCTGAAATCCAGAGAACTGCTGGCTGCTGTGACAAAGCAGACGGGATTGTCACCAGGCTGCACTGATGGAGTGCCAGTGACCCCTAGTGCTGGAGTTACTGCGCTCCGCATCATCCTCACACCGCAGCACAACCCTCGTCTCCTCAAAATGCCACCACAACCGGCATCTGAACTAAACGTGTACCCTA
Source organism: Sialia sialis (assembly GCA_009812075.1). Taxonomy (NCBI): domain Eukaryota; kingdom Metazoa; phylum Chordata; class Aves; order Passeriformes; family Turdidae; genus Sialia; species Sialia sialis. The sequence goes on along the minus strand of VRYO01002095.1, from coordinate 3,707,534 downwards.
CAATATCGGGAAATAAATCACTGAGGAAACAGTCAAGCAAGGGCGTTCGAAAAAAAAGCAAAACTTCTTGTTTTTAAAGTTTTCATTTCTTGATATCAGAGAATAGCTGAGTTCCTTAAAGCACACTGACTGATTGTCTGGCTCAATATGGTTTCAGAAAGAATGAGATTACTTAAATTAGTGAAGCGTACAGAAAATATTTGTCTGGTTTCTTTCTTGGATTTCTGTTGGTTGCTGAAGAATTGCTGTTGTCCAAAATATTGGCAATGTTTTCTCTGCAATATTTTGTCTCATACCCAATTCTGTGTGTTGAAGGTTGGTCTATAAAGTGTTAATGCAGGATAAATGATTGTCATGTCTAATGGAGTCTGTTATTTGCTTACAGGTAATACCCAACAGGTAATAACATGATTATTACATTTTTTACTATTCTATCCATGTTGTAATGCTATTAGATGTTAATAATTTGTTGACTCTTTACAAAGTATTTTTGAATGAAAGATCCAGTGTAGCAAAAAGAGTAGCTACATCGAGCCAAGCTCAAACCTACTTTAGAAGACTGTGAACCTTTTCCCTCCAAATCCAGATTTGCTAACTCCACTGCAGAGTGATGAGCTATAAGAAATGTCAGGAGGAAAGAGCTTTGCAATACAGAAACTTGCAAGATTTAGAAGCAATTTCTACAAAACTATTTTAAATGAAACAGTTCATCTTTGTGCCTCCTGTGTGTGTGTTTTGGCTGTGTGGGGGTGTTGAAGCTGTCTAGAACAGCCCACAGATCTCTTCCTGTCTGGCCTCACTTACCCTGCAAATACCAGAGGCAACCAGGGCAGGCAGCTTCCTGAAAAGTCTGAAAGGAGTTACAGGGACACTTGTGTGTAAGTTTAATATCTGTAAACTAAAACCTAACTAAAACTGAGCTAAACCTGCCCTCTGCAGTGTCACTCAGCACTGAAGGGCTAAAAGCCACTGGAAGCAATTAAAGTGTCTGCAAACATTCCTGAGCTGAGCTCCCGAGGCGGGTGCAGTTCCTCTCATTCTCCAGGGGTCTTGGCCACGTTTTTTACCCAGGAAATGCTTGATCAGCAGTGGGGAACGAACAGGAGGCAGCAGAATTCATGACATGTATAATGCATATATTTACTTTTCAAGATTTCCTCAAAGCAGGCAGAAATTGCATGCATCTCTCCAGTCACACTGAAATTGTTGCCTTTTTTCCCAAAGCCCTCATTCTTATCACAGATGGGAGAGCATATGGTAGGAAGCCCTTACACTGTACTGCAAACACTTCCACTCTGGAGTAGGTTTCAGATTGAAACTGCAGCGTCAGTAAATGGGAGGAAGCAGCAGAAGATACCCAGAATATTTCAACCTTCTCTCTATAAACATTGGCTGTCCTTGCCTTTGGAGCTGCTGCAGAAGAAATTGGGGAGAGGAAAATTGCACTAGCTCCTTGAATGTATGACAAAAAACCCCAAACCAACAATTCTGAAAACAAGGTCCTGTGAAAAAGAAGCAAATGTGTCTGCAAAATTGGAAAGCTGAGGGATTAGAACCTGCAGTGAATGTACAGTAGCAAAAGTGGAAGAAAAATAAAGGGAGAGGATAAGATGGTCGGGGAGTTTAAGAAGAAGATTGTGGGGTTCTTTTTTCTTTTTATGGATTAATTTTAAACCAGGTTTGCCAGGAACTACCTATGATGCTGAACATTCCACTGAAGGCAGCTGCTCTTTGGTCCCACAGCGCTGCTGTGATTGATTATCTGTCCCCAAGCCACAGAAGAGGCACAAGTTTGTTGGATGTTACTTTTGTTTTGTGAATAAAACCAGCCAGCAAACCCAAGAGCCCACTTGGTTTTAAGCACTTCACCTCACTCTCATCTAACTCATATTGGTACATAGCATTAAGCCATGATTAACTTCAAAAGTCTGGCTTGTGATTTGTGATTTGCACAAGGAGAAAAATGCTGTCTCTTACATCTTTGGATGAGATCAAAGGCTTTATTTGGCCAGGAGAATTGCCAAAAAAGAGAGTTGCTGTTAATTGATCATCTTAAGTTTTTCAGAATACCTATGGATAGATCTTGTCACAGAGCTTGTTTTCAAGGATCTCCAAAAATCAGCAAAGATTGTCCCAGGATTAGAGCAAATACAATCTTTATCTCAAAATTACATAAATCTAGTTGGAACACTGAATTACAGAACTGGCAAGCAAAGACTGAGGTCTCCCCTGAGCAGGTCTGGGATGATTTTCAGTGGTGATGTAAAATCCCATTTTTCTCTCAGGGTCTCTGTCAGGAGTATGACACTGAAGTGACACTTGAACCTCGTGGTTAAGACATTCACCTGAGTGAATTATTACCTGAATGCTGATATGCAGGAATGAACACAATTTGAGTTTGCTTTCTGTACTGCTCAGAATCTCACAGTCATGTAGTCCAAGGCAAGTGCAGCTTTGCTTATTGGACTATTTATAGAAAGAGGTAGCAATTCTGTCACTACCTCATTTTTTTAAGTTTACAGAGCCTAACAATCCTTTCCCAGTACCCATTTCACGTGTAGAAATAAAGCTCTCTTCCTGGAACATTATTGCCCGCTTTTAATAGCCACATTTAATCTTTGTTTAACAAGAAGTATTCCAGAAAAATTTACAAGTACTTGTCAGAAAACATTGCGGGATCTTGTTCCATTATTAGAGTTTTATATTGATTAAACACATGCTCTGTAAAAGGTGTAATAAAGCAGCTGTCATTATGAAATGGAGCTCGCAAGGTAAGCTGCATCCTTCTGCAATTCTTGTTTTATTTAGGAGAGCTGATTTCATTTTCATTTCTTTGTTGGGCTCTCTCTCAGTGAGCCTGGCACATTTGAGTGAAGGATGAGCTGTGCTGCTGCTGTAACTCTGCTGCTGCAGGACAGGAAGAGTCTCACTGTGCTCAGCCAAAATCCCAGCCTGGAACTGGACTGAAGTGAGCCATTGTCTGCACATGTAGAACAATCTGGGAACACTCTAACAAATGGAGTAAGAGGTCTTGTGACTCTGTCATCTCCATCCCTTTCTTTTGAAGTATTTAAAATTATTTTGATAGTAGAGATCCTATATTTGGGCTAGATGCTGTAATGTATTGCAGCTACTGTTCCTTTTGCACATCAGAGAGAAAACACAAAGATGACTTGTATTTACAGTTTTCAGAATTATCATTAATTTTTACCTTGATATAATAAAATGGCTCTCCCAAAATAACCTTATTTGCTACATAAAAATCCAGTACAATTGAGAAGCTTGATACCAAAACCCCCAGTGATAAGAAAAACTTGGTTCTGGTGTTTTTCAAGCAGCAAACGTGGGAAGAGGAGCAATCAAAGTCCATCCTTGCTGGCAAAAAACACAGCTTGCAACTGGGAAAAGAAATCTGAAGAATAACCAGGAGCTGCACAGCTCTTCTGAGCTGCCTGTAGCTGCTACCAGGAGGAAGATAATCCATCCTGATAAAAAACAATCATCCATCTTGAACTTGCTTGGCAATGAGGATGTTCTTATTTGCATAATGACGGTTATTTGAATATGATGAGAATTTGCCCGAGTGAGACTCAAGCTCAAACACATTCAAATGTGATACAGTCTGTACAATTTTCTCAAGGATTGCAATTTAATACTATTTATCTAATGAAAGAAAAATAAATATTGGCTGTAACATGCCATTATGCTGGAGAGCCGGTTTTAAATTACACTTGAATAAAGTAACTGAATGTGGGATGTTTGCATTTCCTCAGGGATCAGTAACACTTCTCAAATGGCGAGGAATGTCCTCCTTGTCCAAGCAGCCTCCATCCTGACAAAGGACAGGAGAGACAACTCTGACAAAGTGGAGCCTGTTCACTTCCAGCACTCCCAGCAGCCGTGAACTGAACAGTGTGGAATGAAACCAAGGAATCACAAAGCCACGTTTCAGGGGAAAATGCAGAGTGTTTAGAGACTGGCAAATAATCATGGACAAGTTTTATTCTGGAAATGCCACAGGAATACTGTCAGAGAGAAGCACTGCTCAGCTGAACCATTCCATGAGGAACCCGTGGCTGGGCCATTCTCGGGTGTGTTTGTTCAGAGGCTCCTTCAGCTCTCAGAGATGAGCAGAAGGGAGAAGTTCCTGTCACTCTTCTGTGTATTCACAGGTAATTGTGGAAAAAGATGTGTCCACAGAGAGGGAAATAAACCAGAGTTACAAACATCTGCATTTTGCACTGTCTGCAATGTGACACCCCTGTTACAGGACAGACTGATCTGATTTCTGAGCACGCCTAAAACTGTGGTGAGTTACAGCTCCAAATGAGAACTTTGCCATTCACACTCCATTAAAAGCACAAGAATTTTTGCTATTTTAATTCAGGGAAATTTCATATTTTCTCACAATATTGAATGCCTCCTCTAGCAAGAAATAAAAGACTTTTGATATTTTCCAAAGCATACTGCAGTGGGAAGCCCAGCCATGTGCAATTCATTTTACCTGCATGGAAAGCCACCAACTCCAGCCAGCCCTGGCTCCTGTAATTCCAGATCTCAGTGATTTTAGAATGATGCACTTTTCTGACTGCAGAGCCATATATTTACCTTGCCAAACCCTCAATGGGCCAAGACTGGATTCCATGCTGCAGATGCTGTGGATAATTAACCAGTAAATCCAGCCGTGTGAGAGATTTATTTTATTTGTGTCTTCAAAGGCATAAGAAAAAATCATGCCTAAGCTTAGTTCAAAGCCAGTCCTCCTCCTATTTAAGTCTATAGGATTCCTTGCTGCTGAAGTTAACCTCAAATGACTTAATTGTTCTAATTATTTCTTGAACAAAGCACTCAAAAAGCTCTAGTCTTGTAAAACAAAAAGTGTTCTTGAGGAACAATTGCACTACCTGAAACTGTGATCTTGAGAAGCTAATAATGCATCTCTAAAGCAGAAAAGGAAGCAAGCTGGTGTTTTTATTGCAACTCAGTTAAAGAGTTTTTTATAAAGTCAGGCAAATTCACTAAGTGGATGTTTTACAGTTTGTTTTGGGTTTGTCTTTTTGTTGTTGTTCGTTTGGTTTTTTGTGATGGCTTGCTCTTCTCCATCAGGGTTTCATGAATTTCCACTATCATCCACCACTGTGAATCCACATCACAGAAACAGTGGGGAAAAATGCTTTCCAGTCTAGAGCTTGAGTGACACTGTAAAACAGTATCAACCTGATTTTTGATTTTTGTTTAGAATATTCTAAAAATACTTGCTTGCTTTCCAAACAGGAAAATATTTTGATATTTCCAATGGTAAGGCATTGAGAGCAGTGAGGAAGTGATCACAGCAACATAATGAAGCAAAGTGCAAGAGTTTGACTCTCTGGGGTTATTATTCACTGAAGCAGCTATAGATATATAAATACCAGGCATTCTGTGGTAGCTTTTCCTTTCCTCACACTGGTTTATTTTTGCTCTGGGAGTGCAGTATATTGGTGGCAATTTATATGCTAATGACTAAAGTGGTATATAAATTGTCTAAGTGCATATTAATGAAGAATGAGGGGGTGTAAGTTATGATGCCTTTATGCCAAGCACAGAGAAGCGTTTTCCCATCAACTGTTGATATTTAGTTCTTGGGCTGGGCTCTAAATCAAAATTCCCACAAGTTCAGTAGAAGTCAAGGAAGCTGTGGAAGCAAGACAGGTATAAACTTAAACTGAACTGAGCTCTTGATGACTAAAACCTGACTAGAAATGCTTCTTGAAGAAAAGAATTAGGAGGTGGCCTTGGCTTCAGAATTAGCAAACCAGATCTCAGACCTAAATCTTTTTAAGCTCGAGTTGCTCATAACAATTTACTGCTCCTTGGTTCAATTATTCAGTCTGTGCTTGCTGGACAGTTTAAAGGAAGTAATTTCCTCTCTAATCTTGGTGTCAAAATATTCCCTGAAAAGAGTAACTGGAAATATTGCTCAGGCTGTGTATTTGATTACTATTTACATTAATACAGATTTGGTGCTCCTCAGTTCCACTGCCAGGTGCAAATGAACAGCTGAATGTCCCTTTCATTAATTCCCACAGTGCATCTGCAAATGCAGCAGAAAAGGATTGCAGGACTGTCCTTGAGGGCAGCAGCCCAAATGCACCTGGGTGATAATCCAGGCTAAGCTGGAGTGTCCTGCACAGAGAGCAGCTCTTCACAAGCTGGGTGCCCTTCCTGGGGGTAACAGAAATCCCCAGCTCCCGTGGTGCTGTTTTTATGGCTGAATTAAGCAGAACTGATTCAGTCATGTCTCATAGGCAGAGACGTGATGACAACTCGAGCGTTTTGCTGCTGAGCTGGAGGGGCTTATTCACATGGCACTATTTTAAGGTAGCTCATCCATTATACAAGGGAAAACTAAATATTTTATTCATATTAAGTAAACTTTAGAGCCTGGTTGAGGTTCTCTATTCCAGGATCTGTTAAGGTGACTGGATGGAATTACTTGTGCTCCTGCTGCCACTTAACACCTGAGCATCCTTTCCCAGGCATTTCCTGCACTGGAGCTGCTGCCTTTGCTGTCAGTCACCCTGTGAGCCCTCATTTAGCAAAACCCCAGCCCAGATGTTAGCACACACCGCGAATTTCTGCTGAGCAGCTTCGTCAGTTGTATGAACCAATTCCAGTACAGCAGAAAGGGGGACTGTTTCTGTTCCATGCAGCTCTAAAAGCAGGTGTAAAGCAGGTGGAATTCCTGTTTGTGTTCCATGCAGCTCTAAAAGCAGGTGTAATTCACATTTCTGTTCCATGCAGCTCTAAAAGCAGATGGAATTCCCATTTCTGTCCAGCCCTGCCCTGCCCAGTTGCCTCCCCAGCCCAGTGGAAGGCCAGGAGGTGCTGCCAGCACAGGAGCACTGGTGGGATGTGCCAGGGAAGGATGGAGCAAGGTGGGGCAGGAGCAGTTCTGGGGGCTGGGGGACCCTGCAGCCACAGAAAGGGAGAGGGGGTCACAACCAGGTTTTCACATGTGTTGCTTCATGCCAAGTGAAAGAAACCTCTTTGGTCAATAAATTCATCCTAATTTTGCAAGGTTTATTCAGCTCACTTGAATTATTCTGCCTTTGAAACACAGGAGTTCTTCACTGCAAGACTGTCTGAAGGACCAGCTTCTTCACCTTCTCACAAAAAAAAAATTAATCAAAATAGTTTTTTGGGAAAGCAAAAGTTTTAAGAGCAGCCATCATGAGCCATTAATCTAAATCAAAACAGCACACTGCTGTCAATCTAATAATGGAGGAAGCCTTGTGGGATATTGCAGTGATTATTTTTTTGTCAGACAAATGCTTCAGGTAACAAAACAGCAACAACACTGAAGTGTTGAATACTTTTCATTTGATTTAACATGAAAAGATCGCTTCAACCAAAACGCTGCAGAAAGCAGATGAGTCCCCTTCATGATGGGAAGGTAACAAAAGCCTGGGAAGGAGGCTGGGCTGCAAGGCAAGAGGGCACACTGAGGCTGATTTAACTGTCATCTTATAAATTCCATGTAATTTTGCATCTGTACCTCCTGTACAAATTACAGTGTAATCTACATCAACCATGTGAACTTCAAAAAAGAAAAAAGTTTGCATTCCACAGCTTATAGCTCCAATACTTTCAAACCTACATCTCCACATGGACACTGAGAATAAAGATCTCAGTTTGATTCCACGTGGATATAAAAGTGAACTGAGGGAATGGATTTGTGTAAGCAGTATATGAGCAATTAGTCCTTCCCTCATTTTTTTAAATACAGATAGTGGGCATCATCACAAATACCTTTATTGTTCCATAAGCATACTCCAATATGCAATATTTTTTGAAGAACCTACGCATTCATTCAGCCTAAGACATACAAAAAACTCCTTATGGGCTAGAAGGGGAAAAAAAAAAAAATAAAAAGAAAAAAAAACCCAGAGGCATGTAAGAAAGAATAGTAATAAAAACCACATTTTCTAGATCAATAGAAGAAAAAAATTCCAAATGCAAAACTATTTTACACAGGCTCAACTTCAGTCTTACAGAAAAACATAGATTAACAAAACAAAAGAAGCATGGATTTGATTTTTTTATATTGTCACCTCATCAATTCCTAAATTAAGCCTTGATAGAGTGCCTTTAATCAATCAAATAATTTGAACTATACTTTTAAAAACAGAGTGAAAAAACCAATGCTCTTCTATGAAATTTATATTCACAGAAAAAAAGTAGTGTATTAGGCTTCAAAGTTAATTTCTTGCCTGTCCTCTGGGACAGAAGCAATTGTGAAAATATTTACTCGTATGAATATTCCTGCTGAATTTAATGCCTAAAATTAACTCAGATGTTTTCAACGTGATAGTTTCAATTGGGATGCAAATGTATGCGAGTAAACCAAGATGCACTTTGTTCCTTTGCATGGAAACAGGCTGGAGCATTAAGCAGAAAATGGAAGGGATGAGGGAAGGTGTGCAGCAGTTCCTGATGAGCCCAGGAGATTTTGTAAAGCCAATGAACTGAAAGACTTCCAGACAAATTGACTAAAATCTAAACTGTGTATTCAATTATGGATTACTGAGGGTGTGCAGCAAACACTCAGGAGTTTCAGTGCATTTGAACTTATTACTTTTAATTATGTCTCAGAAGTCTATTCCAGCACATTTAATTTCTGGAGAAAAATATATTCCAAATCTATCCCCCAGTACAAAAGCAAAATCAACAGTTGATGTATTGTGCAGGATTTGCTCCTTTTTGAATGTGTGTGCTTGGAATTTTTGGAGGAAAAAATATTAGCAAAAGAGTCCTTTTTTAATAGTAAAATAGTTTAGTTTAAGGGTGTGCAAAAAGTCTGTTACTCTCCAAGAAGCTATTCTTATCTTTTTCTTTATGATGCACGATCTGCCTCAGTCAACAGTTACACTGCTAAAAAGTACCCTGCTGAAAGAAAACCGATTTCCCATGTTTTTGTAACAGAGATCAGATAAATCTAATTCCTTCTGTCAGTAGAATACATCATGGGTTTCTAGGGATCAGCACCACTGTGGCTGAGAGGAGGAGGTAATCAGTCTTTCAGAAAATGAGGATAGTGACAGACTGAGGCATAATGGTTTTAAACTGAGAGAGAGTAGATTTAGATTAGATATTAAGAAGGAATTCATCCCTGTAAGGGTGGGCAGGCCCTGGCACAGGGTGCCCAGAGCAGCTGTGGCTGCCCCTGGATACCTGGAATGTCCAAATCAGCTGGACATTGGGGCTTGGACACCCTGGGACGGTGGGAGGTGTCCCTGCCATGGCAAGATGGGATTTGAGGTCCCTTCCAACCCAAACCATTCTACACATCTATGATAAATGTCATGGCTTCTTTTCCCACTCAAGGCTCCTTCACCTCCATTTAAATGTTACTGCGCTGCTGGTTAGAAATCAGTGTCAGCTGCTTGTGTGATATTTGAAGTGAATGCTAACTTCAGCAAAACCACTAAAATGAGAAGGAGGAAGGCAGACAAAAAAATCCAGGCATGGGACAGAGTACAGTAATTTCATGCGTGTAAGACACACCTTTTTGACTGAAGTTTGGATCCGGAAGTGTGCCTTATAATCTGCTGCGCCTTATATATGGACAAAGTTCAGAGAATTGCCAACCTGGAAGTGCGTGCCGGGTGGGCATCTGCTGCCCCTGCTGCTGCTGCCCCCGCTGCCACGTGGCCAGGCAGCCAGGGGCAGGAATGCCGGGCCCAGGGCAGGGGGAGAGCGCCTGGGGCTGCGTTTAAACGATGCTGATCTGTGAAAACTGTTTGCAAATTGAGCACCTGCCAGTAAACCCTGCAATTCTGTTACTAACTCGTTACTTTGTTGCACACGGATCCTCACTTCAAAAAGAAAGTGTGCATTATACGCTGGTGTGCCTTATATATGGACAAAGTACAACAATTTGCTGGCAACCCGCAAGTGCGCCTTATACTCCAGTGTGCCTTATCCATGTGAAATTTCTGTGCTCTGTTAAAAAGCAAACCAACAGAAGAAAAGGCCAAGAAGAAGCTTGTAGCCAGCTCTCTCCCCTTCCTTTAACCTTTGCAGGGTTTCTTTGGGAGGCCAGTGGTGTCACAGATGTGACATAGATGTGACACAGATGTGACATTCCTGATCTGTGTGTCCACAGCAGCAATGCTGGTGTGCACTCATTCCCCCCAGCCTCAGGCATCAGCTCCCTCTGTTTGTCAGTTTTGATGTGATAAAGTTGGATCCTCCTCACAGGCTTCCTCACAAATTTACAATAAACTACAGTTTGTATTACACCATAGATAAATCTACCACTGTACAAAGAGAAAACAAAAGGTCTAGCCTAATACGAGCACAATTCTTATGTGGTGTGGCCTGTCTTATTTCACGGTCTGTTAAACACGTAAGTGAAATATCTATTTGTTGTGCTATGGCTACTCTTCAGCACATAACTCCAACAGCAAATGGAAATAACTCCACAAGATCAGAACATGGATGAATCTGGTATTCAGTCTAGTGCTGGTTGTTTAGAGGGATATGCCTCAAACAAAACCCGCTGTCAGTGCAAACCCCAATGCAAGCACAGCCATACATATGCAGAAGTAGTGCAGGCATTTTCTCAGCGTCCTTAAGAGCAGCTGCTTCTGGCAGCCTGGTGTAGTTTGCCCCACCTGCCCCTGTCCCAAGGCAATGGGATGTTCACAGTTCCAGCCCACGTCCCTATGGAGATCACAGCTCACCTCACACCTATGCCCAGGTCCTCATAGAGCCCGCCATGTCTCTGCCTCCTTCACAGATCCGCAGTGAAGTTCAGGAGTTCCAGGTGAGCACCACAGAGCTCATGTCACAGCCTGGCACTGTGTCCCTGTGTCCCTGTGTCCCTAGGGCTGCACTGAGCCCATGGGTACCTGCTGGCCATGACGGGCCGTGGGGGGCTCTGAGGCACTGTGAGGGGTGTGAGGGGCCGTGCCTGTGAGGGGCTCTGAGGGGCTCTGAGGCGCCGTGAGGG
>VRYO01002095.1:3685426-3696342 GCA_009812075.1 Sialia sialis | reverse complement strand
TGAGGGCTCTGAGGCGCTGTGAGGGGCCATGAGGGACAGGGCCAGCGACCCTGAGGGACATGAGGGATCATGGCCACAGCAACCCCCAGACACAGGGATGGCCGCTGTGCTGAGTGGGCAGCAGGAAGGAGTGTGTTCTTCATGTTCCTACCTGCCAGGTGAGCAGGAGTGACGGGGCTGGCCATGATTCTCACGTGTGGGGAAACCATTCTGGCCAAGCTGACATGGCGCCCGCTGGTCAGCAATGGTCTGACCGTGCCCTGCAAGGGTAAACATTGCAATCAGCTCCTGGTTCTGTCAAATGTTCCATCAATCAGCTGCTGGGTTCATTCAAATAGACTTAATTTGTCTTTAAAACGTCCTTTTGGCCTGTTGGTAGAGTCACATTTTATGGTACTGGTTCTACTTCTTTGCCAAAGTAGATTTCCATTCAAATGGGAATTAAATTATGATTTCTAGGGTTCTCCTTCTATTTTAACATTGCAAGAGCATTTCTTACCAGTATGCCCATTTCTTACTGGTATGCCAAGGCTTTCTTCCTGAGTAGCTGGGTAATTAGCAAGTTCCGAGATATCTTTTTAATAAAATGCAATGCAAGCATCCTAGCAGAGAAGGCTTGAGTGAATGATGTCAAAATGGTGTGAAACTTCAAAGCTCTTCTCTTCTCTTCTCTTCTCTTCTCTTCTCTTCTCTTCTCTTCTCTTCTCTTCTCTTCTCTTCTCTTCTCTTCTCTTCTCTTCTCTTCTCTTCTCTTCTCTTCTCTTCTCTTCTCTTCTCTTCTCATGTGTAGCTACTGCTCTGGGGGATCACTTAACAGCCAGCCCTTACAGATATGGCTTGGTACTGCTCGTGCAAGTACAATAGAAATAAAGAGCTCCAGCAGCCCCAGTGTTTGTTTTTAGGCATCACAGACAGGTTTTATGTAATACACAACAGGAAAGTCTGGACTCAAAACGTAAGGTCTTCCAGTAAGTAATTTTAACATGATTTGCAATCGTGCTATTCAGTCGTATGGTGTCTGTAAGTGGTAAATAAAACATTCCCCACTGAGAGAACTTCCTGAGAGCATCCAGAGTGCAATCACCTCCAGGACAAACAGAAGTCCTCAGGCAGCCTTAGGATGCTGACCCTCTTATTCTAGAGTTGCAACCTTAATTAATTCCTACTTCTGCTCAATAAAGTTTTTACAGCTGCTAACTATCTAGTTAGTGTGCTGCTTGGCAGCACTGCAAATGAGCAAATTAAGCATAGTGCTTCTTCCTAAGTAATTGCCATTTAATCCTGATTTTAAAAGAAGCAGTAGTGATTGGAAAGCAGCTTTAATTTTGTTAATGCAAAGTTATCTTTTGGGGAAGTAAATCACACAGAACATGAAAGAAAGTAGGTTTAGATTAGATATTATGAAGAAATTTTTTACTGTGAGAGTGGGCAGGCCCTGGCACAGGTGCCCAGAGCAGCTGTGGCTGCTCCTGGATCCCTGGATGTGCCCAAGGCCGGTTGGACATTGGGCTTGGAGCAGCCTGGGACAGTGGCAGGTGTCCCTGCCATGGCAGGAGTGGCACTGGATGAGCTATAACCCTTCCAGCCCAAACAGCTCTATAATTCTATCATGATTTATTTATTCAATTAATTTTCATGGTAGTAAAGGACTAGTATGATAACAATCATTAAATCTACCTGTATTAAAATTGAGATACGACTTGTTGTTCATCTGTTTGGGCTTAAGGAATCATCAGGAGAGTTTTTGGAAGAGGTTGGCTATCTGTAAAAGCAGCCAAACCATCTTGTCTGGTAAAATGTGCATCTGCAGTAAATGGGAGGCAGAAAATACCAAAGTTAGGAAATGCTTTCCTCATGCCAGTGTTAAAGCTGGGTAATCCAACATCCAGAACACATCTAATAAAATCTTAAATGGTTTCTTATTCCTTCTTTTCTAGAACAACTCTGCTATCATCAATATGTAATTTTCCCTCAGCTTCTAATACATGGAAATGTCAATAATGCCTCGTTCTCTAAAGCACATGAAACACTTTGATATCGCATTTCAGGTCATGAAAGTGTGCTTGAGCTGATAAACAGCAGCTGTAGAGCAGGTTCTGTCGGATCAAAGCAAAAGGTGATTATTTTCTTATTGACCAAAGGTTTTGAGAAATAGACCTGCCTCCTGAGACTTCATTTTTTGTCAATGCAGTTTTGAAAGCTGATTGTCATGGTAAATCTTGGGTTTAAAGTTGTTTTGAGAAAGAATGGTCAGTTCCTCAACTGACCTCTGTGTTCTGAAGTATTTTGCTGTTCTAGGGTAAACAGATGAAGCATTTATCTCCTCTTGTTCTTCCCCTGTGCTTAGTCCTGTTAGATGTGCATCATCGTTAAATGGAAAATGAACTATTCTTACCTTGCCTGCTCTGCAGCTCTAAGACAGGCTGTAGGTGTATTTAGAGATCTAATTTCCCCTAAATAAATAATGAAACCAGATATTTCAAGCTTATTCTGGCTTTTTGGAGTGTAGCTCCAAGTCTGAGAACACGAGTTTTTCTTTTCCTAGGGATGTCTTCTAAGAATAATAGTTTATTTTGTCTGAAGAAATAGATTTTGACATACAAGGGACTCAGGAGGAAAAAATACAGGAACAGTAAATGTTTGGTTCTTCATGTCCTAAAATAGCTTTGCACTTTCTTTTAGGTACTTGCTACAAGTTAGTAAGTCTTGACTGTCTTAACAGTGTATTTCAAATGGAATGAATAAATAATCAGTGTACGAGCAGTGCATGGGTTTGGTGTGGGAGAAGCTGAATTCAGACACTAGGTTATCAGCTGAGCTATAAAATATAAACAGTGAGAACTTCCTGCATAGCATGTAAGATAGACCAGGATTTTTTACAGTTAGCAACATTTAAGCAACTTTTTTTCAATAAATTTAACTCTCACTTGCCAGGGACGTGTTTTTTTGTATGTCCCAACTTGCAAATAGGCAGTTCCAGATGAAAACAAATAGTTGTCATATAAATGATAAATACCCACATGCAACTTTTCATTACCAGGAAATAATGACATTTTTCACTATTGACTGCATCCTGCAGCGCAGGATCTATAAAACTTGTGATCCATCATTCTGCTTTTTGTGTACATGTATGTTTTCATCTTTAATAAACTGCACTCAAGTCTTCTCACAGCAGCAGTAAAGCTTTGTAGAAATCAGAACTGGACAATGTGGGGACAAATTCTCCCATTATGTTGGATTTATGTGGGTATAAGTAGCTACACCAAAGTGCAAAGTTCTGCTAAATCAAAAGCTTAAGTTGATTTCCTGAGTATGGAATGCTGAGGGTTTAGTGGACTTAGAGAAAGTTATATTCTGGATTTCCCTTTGGAGAAGCTTTGTCCAATTCCTGCCAAGCTCCAATGTTTGAGATGCCAGAGCCAAATTCCACCTGTTCTTTCAAGCTAATGTCACCCAGCAGTGAGGGTGTGAGGGGGGAGAACAGCTGTGCCAGCAGGTGACAGCTCAGCAAAGTGGACAGTCACACCCTGCTGCTCCCTGCCCCTCCTGCTTCCCAAGCCCAAACATCTGCTGCACAAAGAGAGGACTGGAGCCTCCCCTGTCCCTGTCCCTGTCCCTGTCCCCTATCCCCTGTCCCTGTCCCTGTCCCCAGTCCCTGTCCCTGTCCCTGTCTCTGTCCCTGTCCCTGTCCCTGTCCCTGTCCCCTGTCCCTGTCCCTGTCCCTGTCCCTGTGAGGTGAGGGCTGGGGTGGCTCTCTGGGGCTCCACAGTTCCAGTTGTGAGTGACAGCTCAGGGACAGCCCCAGGCTGTGTGTGAGCTCTGCCCTTCCACCCGCTCCTGTTTCCTGTGTGCACATTCCAACCGCAGGGCTGCAATGCATTTCTCACCAGCACTTAGCTCTCAAACACCCTGAGAATGCTCTCATGGACATGCTGCAAAACTGTGGTTGATATTAATGCTACAAGTTCAAGGATGGAGTAATGGTAAACAAATTAATTTTTAAAACATAAAATAATTGCCTAAGCAATGCTGTTTGCTAATGCGTTTATTTGGCTTGCTGATTAAAATGTCACATGAACTTTAATGCTTTATTGCCTTTTATTTTAGCACACATTATATTATGTGGTAGAGTTTTCAATTATACAGATGTAGTCTTGTATTAATTTGGGTATCTCACTTCAGTAATTAAAAGAAAGCTTCTTTTCTGTTTTCCTTAATAGCCCTTCTGAGCCTGCCTTTATTTCTGGTGCAATTATTTAGGTTTTTGACATGCAGGGATCGGATTTTCCACTCCAGCCATCGCAGCTTTGCCTGGCTCTCTGTTCAGAGCTTTCAAAGGGAATTTCGTGTGAGAGCTGCCCTGAGTGCTGCTGTCACTGGGACAGGAGACCTCCTGCATTCAGCCCGTGGTTCACACACATTTGCTACTGCTGGATATTCATGGCTCAGGGCATTAAGGAGGCTGAGGAAAGGCAGCAATGCAGCAGCTCCCACGTTAGTGGTGGCCAATGGCACCTGTAAATACCGAGTGTCAGCCTCCCCTCTGCTCCTGGAGGCTCTGCCATCTCACTGCTTTGTTCTGCACTGCTTTGCAAGGATTGTTAATAAATGTGCTGATTTATTGAATGAAGTGTCTGTCACTTGGGTACCACACAGCTTAGTGGAGTAAATATATTCCTGTGTGATTGCCAAGGGGAAAATCCTCATCACAAATCAGAATAACCAGGCTCAGCTTGTGTCTGATACCAGGCAGCCTTGAGCAGGACACATATGGGGCAATGATTAAAAATTCTGAATATACATACACACTTTTTAAAAATAGCAGGAGTTTGGGTTTTGCCAGTCTGCACCTGGAAAATCAGTGTAATGATGCTGGCCTGCCTTGCAAGGGTGTTACTCAAGGCTTTGAAAGATTCTTTAATATCAAAAGGATACCTCCCTGATTTTTCTTCTGAAAACAAAGAACTGTCCCTCAAAAATCATGGGGAAAAAAGAAGAATGATGGGACATTTTCTTTCTCTGATCTGACAATTAAATTTACTTGAATGTCACCCTAGAAACATAAGAAGGTATTAATATTGAACTTCTTTCTCTCATAGAACCACTTTTAGAAGTACAAGTGAAGAGAAGGAAAAATGCTTTCAAACTTCTGTGAAAGGTAAGAGTTGCTTTTACCAAAAGGCTCTTTACATATTTATTTAGCAGCTATTGGAGATGGTCTTATGTTTTTCACATGCTTAAATATCACATGCAATAAATCAGAATTTGGATTGCCAACCCTTTGCCTAAAACCCATGTAGAACATCTGACATTCTGAGCTTCAGCCTAGGAAGGCCTTTTGGGAAAGAGAAGAAAGAAATCTGGGCTCTATCACATTGCCTATCACTTTTTCTCCTTGTAAAAATCCTCTTAATGGTGTTTTCAGAAGTAACTTCTTAATGGTAAAAAATATTTTGGAAATTCCAATAAATATTTCTTTTTTTTCTACCAAACCAGCTGGGTGGTTGAGTAAACAAATTTAATCATCTTCAAAGTCTTCTTGATTTCTAATAAATATCTACATTCTTTTCTATTCATGATAAAAGCTTGAACACTGTATTATTAGGGAAGAACTATGCATACAACATTTGTCACTCATTTTGCTGGCAAGCACAAAGCTTTGGCAGCCCCCTCAATCATTGTTAAAAATGAAGTTGCTTTGCACTTTATCAGTTTATATAGCAATGGAGTCTGGCAAACTTGTGCTGTCACTGAAATTCACAATTTCAAAGTCCGGCAGCACAGGAGGCAAAGGAAAAAAAAGACTGGAGTAGATATTTGCTTTTTGCCTGTCTGTCAGTCCTAACAGAAGATCGTGGTGAATATTCGCTAAAAAGGGTCTGACCCCCCTTTGGGCCTCGGAAGAGATTTTGGGGAGGTGGATAAAGCATCGGCGCAGAGAGGGGTCTCAGTGAACTGAACTGCAGTGCCAGAGTCACTCACTGTGCGGGTGAGTTTTGTCTCTCTCCTCCCCGCTCCTGGCACGAAATGAGGCTGCTTTTGCTGCTGCCAGGGGAAGCAGCAGCTTCAGCTTCAGCTTGAGCTTCAGCGCAGCCCGGCCGAGATTCCAGATGTTGCCCAGGTGTGTGGCTGACATCTGAAACCTCTCGCTGCCGCTGACCCTCCCTTTGCACGGCACCTTCTGCAGGATCGGGGCTGTTCCCTCTGAGCTGCCATGGCTTTTGTCTGATCCTTCCATATGTTCATATTCTGGACCATCCCCGTCACAGATGTTTCTCTCCATTAAAAACTGGCTTTCGGCTCACTCGGCTTCAGCACTTGACTTTAAAAGCCAAACAAATCAAATCCTTTTCTTGAGGGTATAATGCATCATTTTCCCCTCTTTGACTGTGTATTATCTTCTTTTACATCTGATCACATCATCAAAATCTAACTTCCTGCATCTGTGCTGGCTAATTAGTGCCTTGGCTTTAAACCTCCTCCCATCAAAAATATACATTTTTTCAAACTAGTCAGTATTTTTATTTATTTTATACAAAGTGTTCTGAGCATATTTAATGAGAAGAGGAAGAGTGATGCTTTCTCTAAATTGGACATACCAAAGAAGAGTGAAAAGATTATGGGATGCAAAAACAAATAAACCACTGAGTTGGGGGAAAAGAGAAAAAGGAAAAAAAGGAGCTGTAGATCATTGTAGATCATTGTTTCTGTGGCCAGAATATATTCACATATTGCAGGCTGGTGGCAGTGTTATAGACCCTGCTGTCCTGGTGTCTGAGTAATTCCTTTTGAATCACTGCAGCCTTGGCCATGGGAAAACCTGCATTGCACTGAGAAAAATCAGTGAGGGTTTTCCTATGGAAAAAAAGTCACAAGAATGGGCAAAACGGAAACAAAAAGCTATGATGGAAAAATGCGTGCAAAGAATAATTACTTTTAAATGTCTGCCTGTAAAGCAATATGCACAATTTTTTAAAATTTACTTTATAGATTGCAAAAGACCAGACAGAATTTTATATCCTGCTTTTCTTTCCTGTCTGAGCAAATTGTACTTGTTCAGCAGAAGAATTGCTGAATTTCCAGTTTAATTTTTTGTCCCAGGATTTCTGATAAGAATGGTTTGTTCTGGATGTAGGTGTAGATCCTAATGCTCAAATGCCCAGGTATCAGAAGGTTTGCGCTCTACTCAAGCCAGCCAAATGAACTTTCCATAGTTGCCCCTTTTCTGTCCCATTTTCAGGAAGTACTGCAGTCATTTTAACTATGATTGCTCTGGCTGTGGTTCTGAACTCACAGCTAATGGCAGGAGAGAAAAGATCAAAAGAGGTCAAGAAGAAACAAGTGTTAGGATTTGGGTTTTCAAAGGCTCGCGCTGGAGTTAGGCTTTGTGGAAGTTAATGGGACATGGCAGATGGCCCAAATTCAAAAACTTTCTGTGAAGTGGCTGTGTAGGGCAGGAGTGGCTCTGGCTGAGCTGTAGGAGTGCTCTGCTCATGGATGGGAACAGGAAATCCCAGGGCTGCAATTCCTCCCAGCCCCTTTTTGCCCTTGGGGACAATGAGAATCACCCTGGCAGAGCTGTGGCGCCAGGAGAAGCGATGGTCCCTTCTGCAAGGTGATCCTGCATTCAGTGTGGGAGAAGTGCTCCATAACTCAGGCATGTCCCACCCACCCACCAAAATGTCATTGCTCAGGTTCCTGCCTGGAAATGCAGCCTTTCTGAAATAGCACAGCTGAAAGAGAAATGAACGGGCCATCATTTAATGAGATTAAATGGACAGAACTTCGGACACTTGTCACAGCTTCTGCAATGCCTCATAGCTGAACAAGGAAGAATTGCTAAGTTCAGAAATGCCAGGATCATTAATCAGCCCCTTGATGCTGAAGTGATGTGATATAATGCTCATGGTCTGTAGAATATAGGAATTCCTTCTGCCTCCATCTGCCAATCTATTTTATGTTGGCTTCAGCCTCAGTGTAGAATCCAGAGAATTAAAGTAACTGAATTCATTGATCTATGAATATGATTTCTGAAATACCACACAGAACAACGTAACAGGAAGGGATCTATGTGGCTGGAGCACTTTTCCTGCACATTGCAGAGATCATTTCACCTTTGGCTTTGGCTGGGCTGGGTGTGTCTGAACCTGAAGCTGCCGTGAGTCTTGGGACCTGAGCTGCTGCCTGTGGAAAGCAATTCGGGGTTGGAGGGCTCCCAATTGACTTCGTGGAAGAATACAGTTTTGTTCCTAAAAAAATGGAGATGGAGCCAGGAGAGGGGATGGGAGAGGTGGGAGAGGGATAGGAGAGGTGGGAGAGGGTTGGGAGAGCAGGGACAGGGATAGGAGAGCTGAGACAGGGATGGGAGAGCTGGGACAGGAATGGGAGAGCTGGGACAGGGATGGGAGAGTCGGGACAGGGGACAGAGGAAAAGGGACATGGGACGGGGAGAACCGGGACAGGGATGAGAAGCCGGGACAAGGATGGGAGAGCAGGGACAGGGATGGGAGAGCAGGGACAGGGATGGCAGATTCGGGACAAGGATAGGACAGCAGGGACAGGGATGGCAGATCCGGGACAAGGATAGGACAGCAGGGACAGGGATGGCAGACCCGGGACAAGGATAGGACAGCAGGGACAGGGATGGCAGATTCGGGACAAGGATAGGACAGCAGGGACAGGGACGGCAGTGCCAGGAGAGGCGGCTGCTGACATCCACCGGCCCTGAGCACCTGCGCTCTCCTCCAGCAGTGCTGGCCGGGGAGAGCCAGGGTTTCAGCGCTGCAGCTGCCGAACAAGCCTGGCTTTAAAATCTGCAGCTCCTTTAGTCCCCACTGCTCTCTTGCAGCAGCTCTGTAATGCGCAATAATTCTCCCGATTCTCTTTGTAACTCTCCTCAGCAGTGCGTGGTCTGAAGAAAAAATACTTTCAAAAGAAAATGCTTTCACCTTCGGGTCAGCTCGGCGCGTTAATGTGGTGTCTGCCTAAGCTGGGTGCAGTAGAAAAGCTTTAAATGCTCATTACATTGTTTTATGCAGAGTCAGAATGGTGCTGCAGAGACCACGTTAAAAGCTTTCAGCCCTGACCGATTGTTGGATTATTGTTTCAAGATACTGAGGCAAAAACTTGAAATCCAGTTCAGAGAAGGCTGCTACAAACGTCCTTTGTCTTTCCAAAAGCAATCCTGGCTGAATTAGGTATTTTATCAGTCAGTAGTGCTAATACTTAAAAAGTGACTGCAGGAAATAACTGCCAGGAACTCAATTCAAGCACACTTACTGGTTTCAAAAATCTCGAGTCAGAAATGTTTGGAAGCTGGTGGTGGCTGAGGAGCATCCCCATCTCTGTGCTTTTGTGGGGCTGTGACCACTCAGGGCTACTGCACCTTTGCTGTGACCTGGTCAATCGTTCTTTAGGGTTAAGGCAATAACATTTTATGTTTTCTATGTTCTAACATCCTTAACTAAATATCACAACTGTCTTTTCCCATTTTGCTGCTTTTAGTGAGCTGATTTGATTTGAATCACATTTTAGATATGTACTTTGAATAAAAGTCCAAGAAGCGCTCCAATATAGAGAAAAGCTAGAGATTGTGTTGCATTTGAAATGCCACATAAATCCATATTTCCTGGCATGCATGGACTGCTGATTTCAAAATTGTGTCTGATGTGATTAAGTATTTTCTTCATCTGTATTCTATGACTTGTATTATGTCTGCTTAATTTCCTTCTTTGGAAAGAGATCAATGGAAAAATGAAATACAGAGAATGTCAAGATGCCCCCTTTAGCATTTAATGTTGTTGTGTGCAGGATCTCAGCTAGCTAAAACTGAATAAGCCACTGGCTTTTCTCAATATTAAATACTGCAAGGTTTTAGGCTCAAAATCAGGCACCTCAGCTCTGTTTTTGTGATATGATTTTGCCAGGGTTTTAGATCTGTTCTGCTCTATCAGAAGGGATGTCAGCCACCTGTACTCCTTGATGTTTAAAGAACTTAATCCGCTCTGCTGTGCCCTGTTTCAGAGAGGGACACATCCCTACAGCACCCCCGTGTCTGCCAGTTCCAGCAGTGTTTACTCTGTTGTCTTCAAGCAAAATGAATCGTGATTTCTGTGGGTATGATTCCAAGGATCACCTCAGGTTTTCCAGCTTGGATCCCAGCTGCAACTGAACTGCATTTGTATCTGAAACTGCTTCTGGTGAATAATCTGGGTCTGGAAATTCCAAAATCCTCAGTGATGTTGTATTGTTGGAATAGGATGGCCTGAAAGATTTGTGGTTCAGGATTTTCAGGGTACATAGAGATTTTCTAAATGACCTCTATATTCTCTGTTGCTCAATGCTATTTCAGTACTCTAATATTGAATTGCAATTGTCTAAGAATTTAGCTCTGCAGCTGCTTTACACGATTGCAGTCAGGCCCAGACAATTATGTGAGAGCTTTCTCTCGAACAGAAGTCCCTTTCACATTTTTTCTCCTGTGAAGTCCAGTACAGTCCATATCCAGACACTAGTAAATCGTCTGAGACCCTAATGGGAGTCCAAAAAAGAAAAGAAAAGCAGTTTCTGAGCAGCGAGATCACGTGTATGTGCTCCTATTCTCTGTCCTAAATGCAATAACTTGATAGTGAAATAAAAAATCGGGGTTTGGCAGTGACTGTGAGATGAGGCAGAGAGATAAAGCTAAAAAGCCAGCCTGTGCTTTTTGAACAGTTGAGAACTAAGCGCAGCTGTCTCCTCTCAATGGTCAGAGCACCCCCCGAACAATTTCACTGATTTTGGGTTTTTTCCACCGCGCTGCAGTGCGCGGCTGCGGCCGCGGGGCGGCGCTGCACACAACGATTGGAGCGGCTCTGGAGCGGAGAGATCCCAAATTCACCCGGAACAGATATTCCAAATTCACCTGGAACAGAGAT
>VRYO01002095.1:3651951-3663451 GCA_009812075.1 Sialia sialis | reverse complement strand
CCAGCCCAGCATCCTCGGCTCTGCCTGGGCTCAGGAGATCTGCTGCTGCTGCTGCTTTCTGACCTCGGGGGAGAAGAAAACTCTTCCCTGCACCCAGCCTGTTTAATGAGCAAAGGAACTGAGATCAATACAAGGAAATAGCAGCGCATCTGGAGGAATTCCCTGGGCCACAGGCAGCATCTCACAGCCTTCCACACTGATTTGTGCAGTTCCAAAGGAGCTTTTCCACTGCTGCTGGAGGCTGGACAGGCTCTGCCTCTCCACTCTTCAGGCACAGCTCTGTGTGGGCTTGGCCTCTCTACAGGACTGAGTTTTGTTCTGAGGGGATGAAGTGATCCCTCCTTCTGACTTCCACCTTCCCACTTCATTTGATGGGAGATTTATAAAGACAGAGCTCCTCTAGTCATCATCCTTGGCATTTATTTCAACATTAGATAGAATTTCTGATTAAAATCATCATTCTGGCACATTAAACCAAAGTTCAGTGTGAAAAAAGCAGCTTTATCTTGTAAGTGTTATGATGAGTTCCTTTATTTCTTGGTTTTTCAAAGCTCCTCCCCAAAAAACTTTATAGTTTAAAGACTTTAGATTCAAAACATTTATTAATAATGTAAAGGGCTTCCTGCCACTCAAAAGCTATAAAGAAACTTTAAAATCAAAGTGATATAGTGTCTTCATCAGAGCAAAAAAAATCCAGCTGCAGCTCTGGTACCAGCTTTGGTGGTGCTTTGCTGTGTTTTTCAGCCCACTTAATAAATCCATACCAGAGCCAGTCCTGAGCACACAAATTTGCAGTCTGTCTCAGTCTGTTAACCTGGATGGGACATTCTACATTTTCTGTTGTGTTTCTAGGTGCATTATTGATTGGTATGTGACTTTCAGGAAATCCATTATGCCCAGCTTTTTTAAAGGTCCTCAATTTCTGCTGCTTTAAAACATGAGTTCCCTGAAGAGAAACACCTTCATTCACTGCCAGCCTGCAGCTCCCAGAGGCTTCTTGGAGCAAGAACACCTCGCTGGGTTTGGAGCTGGTGCCTGTGAGAAGCTCTACATTTGATCCTGAAGTGAATTCTCTTGAGAAGCTCCACATTTGATCCAATGTGAATTCTCTTGAGAAGCTCCACATTTGATCCTGATGTGAATTATCTTGTGAAGCTCCACATGTGATCCAATGTGAATTCTCTTGAGAAGCTCCACATTTGATCCAATGTGAATTATCTTGAGATGCTCCACATTTGATCCAATGTGAATTATCTTGTGAAGCTCCACATTTGATCCAATGTGAATTATCTTGAGAAGCTCCACATTTGATCCAATGTGAATTCTCTTGAGAAGCTCCACATTTGATCCAGATGTGAAATACCTCCAGGTCGGTGCTCACTGAGTGAGGTGAGCAAGGTGGGCCCAGCAGAGCTCAGCTTGGTTAACACAGCTCAGAGCCAGCAGGCAGCTCCTGCCAGCATCAGCTTGCCAGAAAACAACGAAAAAGCAACCCCAGAAAATAAGATGGCTGACAAAATGTTTTCTCTTGGTGGAAACAAGCACCAAGTTACGTTTCACGGCTGTTTGTGTGCTCTGGAAAGGAGGGGAGGGATTTTCACCTTGTCCTTAGGGCAGCAATTTGCTCACCTTGCTCTTTCTAGCACTGAAAACATTTGTGCAGATTATTGTGTTTTCATTTGATTTGTTCTCCTGTTTCTATAGGGGCTGCTTCTACCTAAAATCCAGTATAATTATTGACACTATTTGTATTATTATACCAATCTGCCTGGGACACACAGCAGAAAATTGGTTTTTTATATTTTTTTGGATACTTCTCCCAGGAACTTATTGGGAAGATTTCTGCAACAGCAGAAACAAAAAGCCCCAAATCAACCAAACACCCAAACCCTGCAAAGCTGTAGTGTTTTACCACACTGCATATATAGCCAGAATTCAAATTTAGGTTTTTTTTCCAGAATATCCTTATTGTAGAAGAGTTTAGGCCACATTCTTACTCTGCTGCATAAACTGGGTGGCAGAGAGGAATCTCCTGGCAGCATTTCACTCACAGTCCCTTCCCTCTGAACTCATGGAAATACAGAACTGAGGCTGTTAAGCTTACAACTACATTCAGGAGAGCACTGGAGATTCTGAAGTGGTTTTTAAAACATTTATTTATTTTTGTGCATTATGTCAGACATATTACCGGGAGGTTTTATGCAATAACTAAATTTAAATGCTGGGAGACTTTTCACATAATTCTGCAGTGAATGGTGACATAAAATACCTCTCAGAATGGCTGAAAACATCTATTCTTTATGTCCAATAACAGTTACACTCCTAGCTGGCACTTTGTGAAGACCTTTTTTAATTTGTGGCTCTCTTTGTGACCTGCAAGAAGAGTGGAAATCATCAGAATGGATTTGCAGCACCAGGCTTCCTGTTTACATTGTTCAGGGGTAGTTGGGGCTTGTTAACATGGGCTTGCTGTTGGTGGCTAATGATACGATTGAGTCATCTCTGTGCAGTTCTCAGTCATTTAAAACTGTCGTAAAATAACCCAAATAATGGCATGATCAAAGCAATGCAGCCGCTCTGCATGAGAGTGTGACTGCAGCATTTGCAACCATTACTATGGAGTACTGTAAATACATTCAGAGTAGCACAAAAGAGAGATTCAGGTTACAAAAACTGCAGTTCAGACCGGGATAGAATCAGAAAATAAATATTCAGCTGTGCTTGAGGTGCTTGAATATTCCCCTAAATGCCTTTGGGTGACTGCTGTGATGTGCCTGACTCCCTGAACAGGTACCCAGCACTGTGTGAGAATGAGCACTCATTAAAGCATCTCAAATCAAGCATACCAAAAGGGAGATTCAAAGAATGATTAGAAGCCTTTGCTGGGTTTTGCTGGGATTTTTTTGTTGTTGTTGTTTTTGGGGTTTTTTTTGTTTGGTTTTTTTTTTTGTTTGTTTGTCTGTTTGTTTTTTTGTTTTTTTTTTTTTTTTGTTTTTGTTTTTTTGTTTTTTTCTCTCCTTCCAGTTGGCTGCTTTAAACAGGTGATTTTGGGTTTCTTTGTCAGAGCTATGGTACTTATGCTTTGCTGGGTCTGGATGATTTCAGAGTGTGTTCTATTTTCCACAAAAAGCTTTTGGTTGTCACTGCACAGAGCGTTGCATAAGTCAATGATAAATCAAACAAATATATTTTAAAAACGAAGCATTAGGAGGTTTTATAGTTTAAAAGAAATCACAAAAAGCAGCAGGGCTGATTTTCTGTCACCTCTCCTTTGAGAGCCAGTTTATTTCATCCCAGATGTGAAGCATGTAGTACAAAACAAGATGACCTGTTTTCATCCCTGCTATAATTCCACTGGAGTAAAAAGCCTTGTGCCAGGCATGGGTTTGTCCCTATGTAAAAAAGGTCTCCACTCCTCCCAGGAGGAGATGAAACTGGCTTCTGTCTGTTTTCATCAAGTCTCTTTATCTCACATCAAGGGGAGCTGATTGAACACAAGGAATTCCTAATCTGAGTCACTTGTCATTCAGGCTGCTCTGGTTGGGGCTGCAGTGTTCCCAGCTGTGTCTGGCACAGCCAGAACCCCCTGGTGCAGCCAGCCCAGCACCGAGGGCAGCCTGGACTGACCCACTGGGCTCTGTGTGTGACAAACCCCTCTGGAGGGGGAGTATCAATACACCAACACTGCCATTCCTGCTCAGTCCGTTTGGTTCCTCATTTCACCGAGGAATCACTCCAGCCAGGCTGCAGCAGCACTGAAACAATGGGACATGGCTTTTAGATTTAGTGAGGAATTGATTGGTGCGTGCTCCAGAACAGCACTGACTCTACAGATCTCTTACACAGAAATTACAGCTATTTTCTAGGCATCAAAGTGATGGACACTAAAATGCTTTTATATATATATTTATATATACTAGCTTTTACTATATATATCTATATAACAATTTTATAGCAACTTTTTGTTACAGGGAGTTTGCTTCTCTAAATAAGTGGAGTTCTTGTAGCTTTCTCTTCATCCTACCACAAAAATTCTTCGAACGTAACTTACAGGTAGACTTCCAGTTTAATTTCTGGCCATCAGCAGGGGAATGCTCAGTAGAAGCAGAGAGTGCCTTTTTAAAATGATCATACAAGAGAAGCAAGAGACAGGAAATATGTAACATGATTGCAGTCATTCTCCTGGTCTCTTTTCCATTGTTTTCATTTCTTGGTATAGTGAGAACCCTTCCAAAACCCTCTGGAAAGGACATTGCTCAAAGGTACTGGGGAAGAGGAACTGCCAACATGTTCAGTACTGGAATTTATTTCAGGTTGAGTTCAGGAATTTAGAGGAGTGACAAATCCTGTAAGTTTGTAATAGATCTGAATATTTTTGTGTTTTCCTTGAGAGGAGCATTGGCAAGAGCAGATGTGAGGGTTGTTATCTCAGTGGCACTGCAGAAGTGTGGGCAGTCACAGAAGATTCTCACACAGTCAGACTGTCCTGGGAGAATCTAATTTGCTGTTGAGGTATAACACCAAACAAATGCTTTTCATTAAGGAGCTGCATGATCCAGGATCAGTCTAACGAGAGACTTTGAAATGTAAACAGAGTGGCTCCTCAAGGTAACATCTCTGCCTTTAATTGAATCTGCCTTGAAAGCAGCACTTTCCTTGGCAGAAGAAAACAAACTTTTCCTGGCACTCTGCTGCACCCCTCCAGCTTCTCCCTGACCACATTGCTATCAGGGGAGTTGTAGGAAAATGAATCCTTTTTTCTAAGTGCTGTAAACTTTATTCTGCTGTCAGGAGGTTTGAGCTCAGCTGAGAGGTGCCAGGCTGTGAGCAGCAGCAGCTCAGTTTGAACCTCACTCCTGCCCTTGCAGCTCCTGCACAGCACCAGGACAGCACATCCTGCCCTTGCAGCTCCTGCACAGCACCAGCCCAAACCTCTGGGTGATTCTGACCCCACAGCCAGGCCCTAAGGTTGTTCCAGGCAGTGCCATTCCATAGCAGGGCTGGTGGCATTTTCTGCTCTGGGACTGTCTGAGGCTTCCCAATAAACAGCTATCCAATCCCTGATATAGGAATAGATATTTATGGGCATTCTTGTGTACAATCACAGCTTTACAGATCTAAAAATAACCAAGCCCAAGTACTTGTACAGAATTATTTTACAAGATTCTGTCTGTACCTTATGACAAAGAAGCACAGATGTTAAAGATAGGATGAATTCCATTTTTTGGATCTGGACACCAAAAGTTTACTCTCATCAGCTGAAGTTTTCTCCTCTGTGGGGATTTTTTGTTCAGTGTGCAGTAAATGCTCCGAGCTCCAAGCCTTGGTGAAGAATGTGTTTTGACTGATTTCAGTTTTATGGGTGTCAGTTAAGAATACCATGTGTCTTGATGGCAGAAGCTGCTTCTTTGTACTTTGTGGCCTTGTGGTTCACAGCTTGTCAGAGCAGGGGTGGTTTTGTCTGTCTGAGCTGTGCCTAATGTTTATTGGAGATTTTACACCTGGACCATGAAAGCTCCCAAACAAACGGGAGCTGATTTCAAGCACAACATCCTCAAAATTTCTGCTTGATTCTTAGACTCCTCTGTAAGCAGCAGAAGGGCACATGCCAAGCCTGACAATGAATTCAAAAAACCATCTAGAACTAAACCCAAATCCCATACATGTAATGGGAAGGGATTTCTTTCTGCTCCCTGCCATGGTTTACATCCTATTATGGATGGGAATGTGCTTTCCCTTTCCTTTAAGTATGCAAAGTCTTGGTAGCAATTTTCTACTTTTTGGTAGTTTCATACTAAACCCAAGAGCTCTCCTGAACAGGCTGGGAAAACAGTTTGGGAGATGTGATTCTCAGTTGAAACCTGAACTGAGAGTGAAGCAGAATCCTTGCTGTGTGTTCCTCAAGCTGTGTGCAAAGGGGCTCCCTTGGATCATTGCTGATGTTCTGGGAGCACCTCTCTTTGCCTGGGAATTTAAACAGTGGAAGTCCACAGGCACCAGAAGGTTCTCAGAGGAAAGAAAGAGAAAATGCCTGAACATTCAGAGCACTCTGGGAGGCACTTCCCAGAGTCTCTGCCTCTCTGGGGCAGCAGGAGCAGACAGAGCTGCTGTGTCTGTGAGGGAGCTGAACTGAGGCAGGTCCTCAGCTCCTCTGAAAGCTGTATCCTCACCTGAGCAGCTTAGAGTCACCCTGGATCATCATGTGTGCTTCCCTCTGCTTGCACAGCCCCTCGGGTGCCCTGTTCTGAGCAGGAGGGCAGCCAGGATGCTTTGCACTGCTCATGTGAGCTCAGCACCCCCAGGCTGGTGTCTGACCCCCAGTGAAGGCTCAGATGCACTGTGCTGTTCCTGGAGTGCTCAGTGGAGCATCAGCTCTGAACCCCAGCTCTGAACCCCAGCTCTGAAGCAGAATCACCCCTCAGTGAAGGCTCAGGTGCACTCTGGTGATCCTGGAGTGCTCTGTGGAACCCCAGCTATGAACCCCAGCTCTGAACCCCAGTCTGAACCAGAATCACCCTAAGTAAAGGCTCAGATGCACTCTGCTGTTCCTGGAGTGCTCAGTGGAACCCCAGTCTGAAGCAGAATCACCCTCAGTAAAGGCTCAGATGCACTCTGATGATCCTGGCCATGCTCTGTGGAACATCAGCTCTGAACCCCAGTCTGGAGCAGAATTACCCCAGTGAAGGCTCAGATGCACTCTGCTGTTCCTGGAGCACTCTGTGGAACCCCAGTCTGGAGCACAGCACCTCCATGGTGTGCTCTGTGCATGCAGTGGGGGAAGGGGATGATCAAAGGAGATGATGATCAAGGATCTTATTTCTCTGCCTTATCTAGTTCTTGTTGCTACATAAATAATGCAAATAGAAGTGCAGTCACAGGGATCCCAGTCTTCCCTCAGCTATGAATATATTCTAATAGATTTAGTCAATTATAATAAAGATACAGAAATGACAGAAGCCTTTCTTCATTACAGCAGAGCTTTTACAACAATTAAACAGCTCCAGTAAACCTAAATTCTTCTTTGAAAGGTTTATTGTATGAACACTAAGCTTTGTACCGTTCTGGGGCCTAAATTAAAACCAGGCGTTGGACTCTGGATCTCGATGGGAAGGTGGCAGCTTGAAAAGAAAGAACAAAGTCCTGAGTCCAGTGGCTTTAATTTGTTAAAGGTCTTGTTAGGGCTGTAAAACTTTACCAGGTACTGAGGTTGCTTAGTTTAAGGAGGGAGGTCTGGTCTGGCCATTCATTCCAAGAGGTTGTTTCAATTCAAGCCTTGAGGTTTATAGGCTGTTGGGTACTGAGCTAGTCCCGAACCACGAGTTTATTGAATATTTGGAGAGTTTGAGGTTGCCTTTTCTTTCTGCCTTAGATTTTCAGTAGCTACTGGAACCTGACACAGTTTGATCAAATCCATAGCAGCATTTTGTGTATTCTTTTGGAAGAGAGAAAAGCTTTTGTTTTCTTTTTCTGCCGTGTAATAATTCAAAAGAACAAAGCAGTCAGGAAGCACAGCATTTTTTTCCTTCTTCTAAGCACCATCTCCTTCTAATAACATGCTTAATATCTCTAGCAGTCATCAAAGGATTATTTAAAAGAAACAGAGCCTGTAGGTGTGATGCTAATTACATATGTGAAGATGGATGTTATGCCAGGGCTAAGTGTCTGGATTACTGGTGATGAATGGGAGAGGGTAAAGCAAAGCCAAGGCCACACCAGGAAAACTTAACTTCTGCATCTCAACTTGCTCAATTTGGCAATTGCACTCCCAGAGCTCACAAATAGACATTTGTCACACCCTGGAGTGGGCATTGAGAGGCTCTGAACTGTGGACAGCTCAAGGAAATGAGGAGACCCTCATTTGAGCAGGACAAAGCCCAAAGGAAAATCTAGTACCCAGACAGGTAGAACACTGAGTCAAACTTCACAAAACCAGAACATTTGCACAAAGATGTGCAGAAAACCAGCCTGACAGGGCTAGCTCCCCAGCAATTGACTCTTTTGGGATGAATTTTGCTGTTCAGTGTCTCAAAAAGAGCATTGTCCCCAGAGCTGTCAGTGCTCTGAGCTGTCCTGCTCTGCAGCAGGGCTGGGCTCCAGGGACAGGGAGACTTTATCTTTGCAAAGTCTGCAAAATCCAGAGTCAGTCTCTGCTCTCACAAATGCAAGGCTTGCAAGGTGCTTCTCATCCTGAGGAAAACATCCAACAAACTTGCTGAGTTTTCCAGGAACTCTGACAAGTTTTGAAATCAGTTCACAGCCAATTAGAGCAAATAGAAAGAGAAATCTCAGAAATTAATTAAAAATTAAAAAAAAACCACCTTCAGAGAAGTCCATACGTGGTCTTTGGAGTGCTTTCCTAAGTTCATGCCTTCTGCAACTAGTGTGGCTTCAGAGGATTTACAGGAAAACTAAGTTGGAGTCATTGTTTAGTAGAGCTTGCAGTGGCATCTTAAGCTGCCACTCTGGTTCCCTTATCACCTGTGTGTAAGGAATCTGACAGTCAGGATTTAAAGTATTATTAATAAGACTTTTAAATTGCACTTGTGCTTGAATGAACTAAGTGCTTCCACATGACAAATTGATATGGATGGATTTAATAAACAGAAGATGAGAAGTAGGCTCACGTGTCCCTGGGGGCTCAGCTGGCTCCATCCATCCTGCTTCTGAAATGTTGTCTGCAGGGCCCTGTGTGCACTGATGGATGAGCTGGCTCCCCCATCCGCTCGGGGTTCTCCTGTGCTCCACCTGCCAGGGCAGGGGCATCCCAGCAATAAAACAATAACAGCCACTCCAGGGAGCACAAGTGTCCCTGCCTGCTCAGAGCTCCTCAGAGGCTGGGCAGCAGCAGGTGAGTCAGAACCACATTCTGTCAGGAGAAAATCCTTCTAGCTCATTCATTTGGCACGAGATTAGAAGCTAAATGAAATTAAATCCACGCTGCTTTTCTTTCCCTCTTGAAGAAGGCCAAACAACCCAAACACTGTAACTTAATAGCAATAAAATCAAACTGAGCTGGAGGAACAAGAGCAAGGATTCCTCTTCCCTTCCCCTGTTACAGACATCCCCCAGCACATAATAGCAGCTTTTTGTGTGCAATGAATGCTATAAAGTTGATGACCTATGTCAGCAAACATTCATCATAAGAGTGAAGAAGGGATCAGTCTGTCCTCTGCTTTACCTTTGACAGAGCATTTTATAAACATTTGTTCCAGAACTGAAAAAAAGATTCTGCAGGAGTACCTGGGGCAAGCACAAATGGGCAGCTGATGGCAACTTCATTCTTTCACTGCTTTGACATGGTCAAGTAAAACTGAGATTAAGTAACCAATTTGATGCTAAATCTGTATTTACTCCAATAATATCAACTATCATCTAATTGAATTTCAAGTTGAATTTTTAATAAATCCAAAGTCAAGGAGAGTGAAAACATTAAAAGCAAATTCTAGAGTCCATAACCTAACAAAATTAGGATTGCTGGAGCAACTTCCCATTTATGTCATGGACTTTGAGTGGCTGCTTTTTAATATATTCTGTTTTCCAGACAGAATTTAAGAGGGACCCATTTTCTTAGGGTGAAATTCTCCCCTGTGCATCACTTTGGCATTACTTAACAAGCTGAAGGGATGCCCAGCTCTCATTCAGGCCTTACAGAGAGATGAATTTACAGTCAGGAGTTGTTCGTGGACTCCAGCAGTCAGTTTTACATCATGGATTGTGTGCCCTGTCTTCTCCTGCCACATCAGGGTGGATGCACATCTGTGTCACAGCAGCTCAGGATGAACTGTCCCACCCAAGTGCACAAACTGAGCTGATTGCACAGGAGGAACACACCAAAGTGACCTCAGATATTGATCTGAACATTGATCAGATCAGGGACTGATGGTAACCATGGAAATGATGTTCATTCCTTAAATCTTATCCATAGGTTAGGGTGGAGACACCACTCTTCCTGCAGGTTGTCAGATAAGCACCCATCCTAAGGCACAGACAGACTCTTGTTTCTGTCTAACAGAGCTCCTGCTCTGCATGCCCTGCTGTGGGATGTCGCCCACCCCAGAGCTGTGGAGACATGCAGGTCCAGAGCTGCATTTGACCATGACCTTTCCAGCTATAAATGCTGGCTCCATGGAAGACAGCAAGAGCTCTGATGTTGGCTTCCATGGCAGCAGCTTCCCCTTTTTGTCTGGAAGGCATCTCAGCTCCTCAGAAAGCTCCTGGGGCTTGCAGAGCTTGTCACACCTCCCTTGGGTCTGCTCCTCACTTCGCTTGGACAAAGAAAACCCTGAATGCTATGAAATCAGAGATTTTGTATTTGACACTCAGAACATTCTCATTCTATATGGGAACACTGAATGAAGCAAGAGGCACAAAGCAGGAGTATCAGGCAGATTGAAAATTAGTGGCTTGAAATCACAACCCTTGGGAGTGAGTGCTTTGATATTTGGGTGGTGGTTTGCCAACCAGTGCAGTGGAATGTTACAATGGAAAGGATGACATCAAGATTGTTGTGACAATGTCTGATTGTTATTTGTGTGTAATTTAAGGAGTAACCTGATCTTCTGTGCTGACACACATCAAAGAAATAGGGAATCAGGAAACAAGGAATCAGTATTGCCAAAGAGGGCAGTTTTATCATTTCCAGACTCTTTCTTGCAGTACAATTATTGTACAAGCAGCCGTTAATTCTGTGTATAAAGTACAGGTTCAACACAGCTCATTTGCCTTCTCTTCACAACTTTTCTCCACTAACCTTCTGCATATCCATTAGTCTCATGCTCTTTATCTGTGTATCAGCAGCAGTTGAAGGATGTCATGTGTCATGATTTATTACACCCATGGAGAGATGCAGCTCAGTTAATATTGCTGAGATAAATGAAACTGCACTTTCAGAGCCATGTCTGTGCAAAGGAGTGACCAGCTATTTTCAAAACACTGTCCTGCCCTTTTAAAATTATATTTACCAGTTTAAAGCTGCAAACCACTTTAATAGGCAACAACATAATCAATCCCAGACCAGCGAGAACTTCAAGTATCTACAAGTAGCTCACCCTTACCAAAAGAGCCTGTGGGCATTTCGGGGCCTGACACATGTGCACATAGGTATTTATTTATAAAACACACATGGCTGTACATATGTTACAGCGTCTACATTGCAGTGTTTAGGTAAACACTTAATTCAGTTAGCCTTTGTGCTGTTGGTGTATAAACAAATCTGCATCCAAGAGCAGGCTTTCCATGGACAGAGGCTGAGAGCTCACAAAAAGGAGTGGAGAGGACTGCCTTTGCTTTGGAGGGATGCACAGTGTGTGCACAGCCACGGGGAATGTCACTGTGTCCCAAAGGTGCATGCTGAACACCCCTGCACAGGTGTCACACACCCTACTCTGTGCCTGGGGTCCCTGGTGGTGCTGAGGGGCTCTGAGCACATTCTGGGTCTTGTGCAGTGACTGCAGCACCCCCAGGAGCTGAGGAGTGAGCCCAGCCTGGCACAGCCTGGAAC
>VRYO01002095.1:3616667-3633423 GCA_009812075.1 Sialia sialis | reverse complement strand
CCAGCTGTGACAGGAGCACTGCAGCAGCCCCAGCCTGGTTCCTCACCTGAGCTGGTCCTGGCTCCTCACCTGATCTGCCCATCCTGGCTCCTCACCTGGGCTGTCCAGCCCAGCTCCTCACCTGATCTGAGATCCTACAATGTAAACTCAGCTCCAGGCAGGGTTTTTGGGGCTCTCCCAACCTGAGCTTGCTCTCTCCCCTGTCTCTTCTACATCTTTACATGAAGGCACCGAGAGCTGAGCGCTGCATTCCAGGCTGTGGGACAGACCAGCAGATTTGTTTGCTTGGCTCTGGGCCTGTCACAACCAAACAATCATCCAGAAAACTCGTCAGGAAGGCTGAGCCTGTGTTTTACCTGTAGCCAGGCTGCAGCAGCTCTCAAAATGATTGAAAGCTTCCCTGTAGCACACAGCCAAGACTTCCCAAGTGCAGAGACTGCTCACAGCACCCATGGCCAGTGCCCTGAGCTCTGCTCAGCTTTGGGACCTGTGTGACAGCAGAGGCTGCTGTGCTGCAGGGGAGCAGCATTCTGCAGGATTCTGTAGGATTCTGCAGGATTCTGTAGGATTCTGCGGGAGTTTCCTTTGTTTTGGTCTCGGGTAGGAACATCAAGAGCGCACCAAATTTGATGTTTCTTTTCACACTGTAATAGCTCCTCAAGAACCTGCTTTGCATATCTAACCGGGAGAGCTGTGGGAAAGAGGCTTGTGGATGTGGATGCTGTAGGGCTGTCTTTGATAGGAATCTCACCAAAGGTGAACCCTGAGCGTGGCTGCACGGAGGGAGATGAACAACTCAACTCCTCCTTTTTGCACATTGATGGAATCTGGTGCAGGTTTGGTTTCCATTGCACTGCTCTGACGCCCTGCCCTCCCCACGGACACAGAAAGGCATCCAGGGTTTCCATTCCATGCTTCTCTGGCTGTCCTGGATACCTGTTCAGTATTTGGAGTGGGATCTGATTATCCAGCTCTAGGCACAGTGTCTGACACCATTACAAGAGTATTACAGTGTGACAATTTTGATAAACTCAATTTGCCAGCGTGTGGTTTTGGAAACACAATCACAATGCAGCGGCAAGAGAAGGTCTGAAGAATAATCAAATTCAGAATTCCAGCCATTACTGGTTTTGTTAATTAACTTATCTGGGGCAACAGGTTCTTCTGCATATTTCTTTGAAAATTCCACCCTAGGAGCCCACAGTCTGGGCTGTGAAGGGGTGTATTACACAGCTCTTTGATCAGTTTTGAAAACTCCTCAAAGCCCTTCATTTGCAGGATATGATAAAACCAAATTTAAGGCACGTCCTTTACTCGTTTTTTTTTTTTTTTTAAACTTCCAGATCTGACTTCTCACAGACTGACTCCCAGAAGCAGCAGGGTGTCCCTGCCAGCGGTGGCAGTGGCAGTTTGGGGTTTGTCTGAGTTTTGGGAGCAGTCTGAAGCGATTCTGGGACAGGAGCTGTCTGGGTTTGGCAGCCCCTGTCCCTGTCCCTGTCCCATCCCTGTCCCATCCCTGTCCCCATCCCTGTCCCTGTCCCGCGGATGCATTCAGAGCATCAGAGGCGCTGTTTGAAATGCAGCCCCGAGCAAACTCCGCGGCACAGCTCGGGATGCAGGGGCTGATGTTGTGCTCCCTGTTTGATGTGTTTAACACAACCGACATCTCTGCAACTTGGCATTTCAAAACAGCAACCAAAACAAACAAGCTGGGCTCGTTTACATAACAAAAAGCTCCTTGGCCTTGCAGGAGGTTCCTTTGAAGTGTCCGCTTGTTTCTGGCACCGAGGAGAGGATCTGCCTGCTCCTGCTCCAAAAGGGACCAAAAGGGACATCTCAGTCACTGGGATCTCTGAGTGACAGCGCTTGGAAAACCAGCCCAAAACCAAACCGGAGCTGCAGGGGCTCCGCTGCTCTGTTTTTTCCTAAAGCAGCCTTTCTGAAGCGCCAGTGCCAGCTTTGCAGCTGATTTTAGCGAGTACAGAATCCGCCGGTGAGTGATGTAGAAGTGTGCAACCCGCAGCAGAGTAACCCGGCTCAGTGCATGAGTGCTCCATGGCTTGCTGCTCATTTCATCCCTTCAGAACCACACAGGACTCGCAGAGTTGCAGTCTGTGAGTAGTGTCATCAGTGTAAATGACAAAGTGTCCTTTTCTAGCACCACAGTCTGCCAAAACACAAAAATCTCACCATGTGAGTATTGAGCATGTTGATATTTCAAGCCAGTAAATAATATTTCAAGGCAAGTTTAATCTTTTAGATTTCTGCTTTAAATGTACAAGCAGCACTTCAAAAAACTGTGTAGTCAGGTGTGGTTTGTTATGATTTTTTTTAACAAGGAAGATCTCTCCTTTTCACTTTGAGTGTTTGCAGAAGCAATGTCTGAAGACCACAAAAACAACCAGCAGAGCAAATTCCCATGTTAATGAGAGCTGTTCATGCTGGAAAGGGAGGCTGGTCCCAGTTTGTTTTCTGTGCTCCCGTGGGATGAGTGGCACACGATCCATGTGTTAGTGGTGTATCCAAACCAAAAATCGATTGGGTACAAAAGTGACAGCGGGGAAATCCTTAAAATCCACCATGGCACGGAGCACAACTCCCATAAATGCTCAGCATTTCATGGCTTTGAGTCTGCTGTCCTGGACTTGTGTGGCTCCTGTTGGGGTCTTGTCTGAGCCCCTCAAACGGTGGGGTTTGTTAAATTTGGGATACAGCACAACTTTGGGATACGGCACGGGTTTGGGGACATAGCACAGGTTTGGGATACAGGACGGGTTTGGGATACACCACAGCTTTGGGACACCACAGGTTTAGGGAGACCTGAGCTTTGGGGTACACCTCAGGTTTGGGACACAGCACAGGTTTAGAGACACCACAGTTTCAGGGACACCACATGTTTGGGATAGCAGAGTTTAGGGACACCCCAGGTTTAGGGACACCACAGGTTCAGGGACACCACATCTTTGGGATAGCAGAGTTTAGGGACAGCATCAGCAGCAGCAGCCCAGAGCTGCACGGAGCCCAGGTTCCCACGGTTTTTTGGGAACAGCAGAGGTGCCTGTGTGTCAGGAGTGTCCCTGATGGGATCTGTGGCTGCAGTGGCAGAACATTCACGAAGCCCCCGGACCCGCTGATGTCTCACTGATTCCTGTGGGCAGAGGAACCTCTGTGCTGCCTCTTTCATCTCCGTGAAGCTTGAACAACCAGTCTGAAACACAGGAGTGAAACAGCCAGAGCAGCAGGGGGATGTGGCTTTGGGGAGAGGTTGAATGGACAGGGCTTGGAAGAGAGAGAGTTTGGGATATTCAACATGGGAATGCCTGGTGACCTACAGAATTCTTGTATTTTATAGAATAAGACATGTCAGTGGGTGGTCAGAGTTCTATTTTCCATTCTGAACTGAAGAAGAGGTAAAATGGAAGGAGTTCAGTGAGTGTGTGGAACACACCATGGCTTAGCACAGCTCACAGGTGGCTGTTCCACCTGGGATTTACAGCTCTCCCCAATGGGCTTGAAAAGCTCTTGGATTCTGCTTCATTTACTGTTCATTTTAACAAACATCAACACTAATGTTCAATTTTTACAAACACCCTCATTTATTGTTAATTTTTTACAAACATGATCATTTAATGTTCATCTTTTTACAAACATGATCATTTAATGTTCATTTTTAACAAACATCACCATTTAATGTTCAATTTTTACAAACATCACCATTTAATGTTCATTTTTTTACAAACATGCTGGTGTATGGATTCTCACTGACTGGAGGAGACAGAAAGGATGTTTTCCATTTTGATGTACACTTTCACCACTTTTTGCCTTGGAGATAACCAAAACTGACTGAAAAACACATTGTTTGGTCATTATTACTTTTTCATTTGGACTGACTATTTTAAACCCTTGAGCATTAATTTTTTTGGTTGTTTTGCTGGTTTGGGTGGGATTTTTAACACTTACAAAATTCCCCTCCTATCCAAAATGAAATCTCATCACATCTCTCTGACAGCAGCTTGCCTAAAACCTCTGGTCCTTTCTTTTCTGAGCAGAGTGCAGTGCAAATATTGTCATCCTCAGGATGTACAAGGTGAATTTTATTTTTTACCTTTTTTTCAGTCTCTAGTTCATCACAGTAAGGCCAGTGGAAGCCCAGGATTTCTCTCTGCCCCTTTCCAAATCCCCTTTTCTCTCCCCAGCCCAGGGTGGGTTTGGCTGAGCTGCTGGAGTCGTGCTCTTGCCTGGCTGGTGAATCTGGCTCCACACCCAGAGCTGGGGCCAGGAAACTGCAATTTTCTCTGGTTAAACTGGCACAGATTTTAGATTTTTTTCTTTCCCCCCTCCTGTATGTGTTGAACTTGCTGCGTGATTTTGGAAGAGCACAAATCACAATTAGAGTTTATCTCTTCTATCCCTCCCTGACAGGGACGTGTCCCCTGGGTGACACTGGGACGTGTCTGGCAAGACAGGGAGTGGCAATTTTGAGAGCCCTTCGTGGATTTGGTGGCTCTGACACTCTTCTCCAGTGAAAAGCTCCCCTGAGACAGCTGATAATTATAATACTGATAATGTCACTGAAGCCAAACAACTGAACTGTTTCTCTTGGATGAAATGAGGTGTTTTGCAGATATAATCTGTTGGCTCTGGGCTCAGATGATAGAGAATTCAGAAGGGCAGGGTGGGGACCCTGAGTCAGCCCTGAAACCTGGAGGGCTCCTCTGTGGTCTCTGCAGAGGTGACATGAGCAGTCCCGTGAGAAATCCCCAATTCCCCCAATTTCCACATCTCTGTGCCACCACAGAGCCCAGGGTGACCCAGGAGAGCTCCAGGTCCTCTGTGCTGGGATTTCCTGGCTCTCAGCACCACAAAAATGAGCTGAGCTGCAGAGATTCCGTCATTTCATATGCAGGCAGGCAATTCACTTGGCAATTGGGCAATCACAAATTCAGATGTGAGCTCCTGGAGATACTGGGACAAATATGAATTCAGATGTGAGCTCCTGGAGATGCTGGGACAATCACAAATTCAGATGTGAGCTTCTGCAGATGCTGGGACAATGTTTTATTCCTTTTCTTTGGAAATGTTCCTTCAGTGCTCAGCCCCACAGACACCTGAGGTGCCACCAGACCCTGAGTCCTGTCCCTCACAGATCATTCCCCACCCGTAATTATGTGCTTCAAATGCATTTTCTGCATCTCCAAGAGTGAACATTGACCTCATTCTAGGGAATAGAACTTCTGTTTTTCTATTCCCCTTCTGTAAAACATAGATTCCTTTTGGGCTTTGATGGATTAAGAGAGCAATATCTCTCCTTTTCATCATTCATAATGATGAATAATAAAAATTCTCTACACCATCTATGTTCTAAGAAGCTGAGCACTTCACACAAGTATTTGTTAAACAAGATTTTTCTAGCAGGTAATTTTTTGTTGGTTTTATCCTCATTAATATTTCATCTGCCAGGTGATTTCTGTATTAATGGGGCATTATGCAGTCCACATAAATAAAACTGGGTTTCAACTGTATTGAGAGAAAAAGAAGAGAAGGATAAAGAGGCAAGCAAAGCATATTTAACTGATGAAAAGCTTCATTGATTTTGTAGGAGGTTCCCCAATTTTCACCACCTGAACTTTTCACTCTGAAACATTTAAATGAATTTTTCATGTGCTTTACTTTGAAAGTAGACACTTACAAATTGCACAGAATCTTCTGCCTTTTTCCCCCTGGCTCTGATTTCCCCAGTAAAGGCACCAGTCAGTAAATAATAATAATAATAATAAAATAAATAATGGTTTGAACTCCTCCCCATGCAGCTGGGACTGTGAGAGGGGAGCAGGATGATTGTCTCCACTTCCTGCATCACCACTGTAATTAAAGCCTGGGTGCAAGATTGTGCTTTCGGTCACAGCCCTGCATCGCTTGATGTCATCAGCACTTGAAAGGCTCTTTTGCAATTAATCATTTTGCATAAGCACAAATAATTGCCCTGTGGTGGGCTGGAGGATGGTGTTGCTGAGGGTGGGTGGCTAAGACAGAAATCATTACCTGGCTCCATTCCCATTCTTGCTTTCTTTAACCAGAATTTCAATTTTCCAGTTGTTTTTTTAGCTCTTACCAAGGAAGGTCCCCTCCTGTCCAAGCTGGAATCTCCACATTGGTTTTTGATGATTGCCTGGAAACTGTGATGCCTCTTCCTCTGCTTTCATCCTTACCAACCTTTTGGGGAAAAACCTGAATTTGACTTTTGTCTTGTTTTTCCTCCATGGATCATCGCATCCAAGTTGTGTGTGATGGTGATGATGGTGATGATGATGGTGATGATAGTGATGATAGTGATGATGATGATGATGATGATGATGATGATGATGATGATGATGATGATGATGATGGTGATGATGGTGATGGTGATGGTGATGATGATGATAATAATTATGGTGATGATGTGCTTACAGAGCACATCTAAAACCCTTCCTTTCTGCCCTGGATTGCGGGTGAAACATGGAATCTCATGTTGTGTTCTGGTAGATAAAACCTCTTTGTGCCCCCTCCAGCAAATTCCATCTCATGCCAGCTTTCTCCTCTCCAGTTCCTGCAGGGATTATGTCCCCGTGTCTGGGTTGTGTGGTGGCACTCTGTGCTTGTGTCCCCCTCTCCTCCTCTGCCAAGGCTCTTGGTGGCTTCACAACTGCTCCTTTCCATGGCTCCTTTACCAGTTCATTATTATTTTTCAGCTAAGCCCCTTTGGCTTTGTTTGTGTTACCTGTGTGAGCAGGTGGAGCATCTCTGAGACATCTCCTAAATAATTGCATTTTAATCCCTGTGATGCTGAAATCCTCTCCAGCGCTGTGGTGTCTGCACAAAAGCAGCATGTCAAACACCTGCTGGAACATGATTGCTGCTTGTTGCGAGGCAGGATCAGTGGCCAGCCCTCTGCTTTCCCTGCCCCTCATCTTCCATTTGGTCTCCTGTGTGCTGGGTCACTGCAAAGTGGGTTCTGATCCACCTCATGAGCACGGCTGCCGTGAAAATAATGCGCCACTGTAATTGTTCAGGTGATTGTGTGACAAGGGCATTGTGTGTTTTAAGCTGGGCAATCAAATCCTCAGGTTCAGGCTTTCAGCTGACAGCCTCGCTTGTGAAAGAATTATTGTTTCGCTTGTGCCCAGCCCTGCAAAAGCAGTCAGGTGCATCCTTTCCCTTTTGCTCCCTCTGAAGTGTTGGTTGTGTTTCTGAGTCACAGCCACGCTCCGTCACATGGGCTGTTTCAGAAGTGACAGCCTCTCGCAGCTCTTCCCCTGCTGCCCAGCCTGGGCCCCTCTCCAATCTGGGAGCTTTAAAAACTTTAAAATCCCACCCTGGGCCAGGGACTTCAATCCTGCTCACGTTCATGGCAACAAACCTTAGATGTGATCCAAATATGAGCCATGAAAACCTGCAAAAATCCTCACACCTGTGTGTGAGTCTTAAGGTTTTGTTCCCTCTTGATTAAATATTTGGGGTTTTTGCTTAACATTCATCAATGGCAGAAAAGCCTTTGATCTTTCTTCCATGAGGGCGTGGAATCTGCCTTTTGTTAGGCAGCACTGAGGCTAAACAGGTACTGAATTACTCGTGATTGCACAGCCAAACCTCTTCAGCAGAAGAAAGAGATTTTGTTTGCTTACCCAGACCCGCACTAACAGTCAGGTGCATTTTATTTCTCAAGGTACAAACTTTAGACAGAGAGAGGCCAGTGCACCTCCAGGGTGGCAGGATGAGCACCCTGAATAAAGAGCTCTGCTGGTTACTACCAGCACAAAACCATTGTAGAGAACAACCCACAGAAAGTTTTCCTCCTTTGTGGAACCACAGATGTGCACAGGCTGGTTCTGAGTCCAGCTCTGCTCAAACCAGCTCCTTCTCAAGAGCTGCTTCTTCTACTGCCTGCCTTAGCACGTGAGATTTCATGTTCTCCCTGAATTTAAAATGAGGTTATTAATGCAAAGATTCTTCACTGCTTCAACCTCTGAGGTCAAATCAGAAAAAAAATCAGCAAATCGTGGCATTACCACAGCAGGACAATTGGGTGGAGTCAGCCAGGAGATGGGAGGAAATCAGGAAATCTGTCAGGAGAGGCTCACATTGGCTCTTTGTGGGTGTCCAACAGAGCTCTGTCATTCTGGCAAACATCTCTGCTTTGCTCTGATGGCTCCGTGTCCTAAACCTCTCTCACAGCAGTCAGCAGCTACACACGGTGTCCCTGGGGGAGTGACATCCCTCCCTGGCGAGCACAGCCTGTTTCACCCGCGAGAGGAGTGAAAGGAGCAGGGATTGAGGGGTTTGCCTCTTGTAACCCTGCAGAGAACCCGGGGTGACCAAGGAGTGACCCCTCAGTGCAGTGTGAGTCCCAGGGCCACCCCTCTGAACTTCTCTGATCACTCTGCAACGGGCACAGAATGATGCTCTCCTTGAAAATATCCTGAAAGTGCTGAGATGATGCTCTCCTTGAAGATATCCTGAAAGTGCTGAGATGATGCTCTCCTTGAAAATATTGTGAAAGTGCTGAGATGATGCTCTCCTTGAAAATATTGTGAAAGTGCTGAGCTCCTGCCCTCCCCACTCGAGGCACAGATCAGATCCAGGGCTCCAAGGATTAATTTGTCCAGAAGAGCAGTGGTACCAGAGCACACAAACGTCTCTCTGCACCCCCTGCACTGCTGGGCAGCATTTTCACACAGGTCCCCTGCAGCACTGCCCAGCAATGGTGAATATTGTGTTTATTTATTTGTTTGTTTGTTTGTTTGTGCTGATGGAGGCTGGCTGGGTCAGCACAGAGGGAATGCAATCAGCCTGGAAGGGATGAGTAGCCCTCACAATGGACGGCACTCGAGGAACTGAGCTCATCCATCTGCCACAGCCACTCAGGCTCACTCTCTCTGACAGAGAAAGGATCTGAGCCTAGCAGGGAACAAAGCTGTGCCACATCCGCAGCCCCATTCAGACCCCCACAAGAGGATGCTGTCTAAATTCCTGGGGCTCTCAAGCTCTTTGGTGAATGCTGTGGATGCAAACAGCCCTTTGATGGCACAGCCCTGCACTGAGGGCAGGCAGCACAACTCTTGAGTTACATGCAACTTCTTCAAACAAAGCTGTTTTTTTTTTTTTTTTTTTTTTTACCTTCACACACAGTTACCCTGTGGTTCTGTGTCCTGTTAGAACAGATTGCAGAAATCCTCATCCCCTTATTCTTGGCCCCTTTATTATTTTCCTCTGAATCACTGCTTTATTTTGGTTGCGTCCCAAAGCAGAAATGTGACATTTTCTGGTTTAAAAATAGCAACTGAGGGGGGTAAAAAAAGTAGAAGCGAGGTTTGCTTTTCCTTGGTTTTGCTTTCAAAATTGCTGCAAGGTCTGGTAGAGAGCAGAGCCCTGACTCAGCAGATGGGACTGCGATGAGCACACAGGAATTGGTGGCTGCTGCAGGGGGAAGCAGGAACAGAAACACAGACACAGGCATGCCTTGTGCTGCCAGGGCTGGCAATTGTCCTCTCTAGGCTCTTTGGAGCACCAGAACTTTTCTGTTTTGGTAAGGTTTTATTGTGGTAATGATTTAAAAATCGGTTCAGTGGATCATTAGCATTGTCACCTTTTGCTAGAGTGAGTAGCTGTGAACAATGCACCAATAACTCAGCAGCAAGAATATTGAGGGTGTAGAGAGGCTGAGGAAGGGGGATATAGAAGGGAAGGTAAAGAAATACAAAATGTCTGAAAAAAGAAAGGGGAGTAGGGTCAGAAATAAAGGCAGTAAACAAACATTTTCTCTTCACATTCCAGATACATTCACATTCTCATTCTCCATATAGAGATATTATATAAATATGTTTAATTCCTGCTGCACTCACATTGTAGCAGCACCTCTGAGTTTCTGTTCTGTCTCAAGACATCTGTGTGCTAACACAGACCAAAAAGACTTTCCCTGCCCTAAATATTTTTTTTTTTTCCCAGACTAGTACAATGTGATATTAGCAGGGCTTTGCAGCCACAAGAATCAGCTGTAAAAGGATGTTAAATCTAGGCCACTGCAAAAGAATCTAGTGAAATAAGGGGAGGGATGGAAAAGGAAGAGTAAAGATTATCACTGGGAAAGTATGTCCCACTTTTGAGGTTTCTTCCTTGTACTCAGAAAAAGGACAAGGTGAGGAGGAACCACAGCACAAAAAATGGCACCGGGACAGGATGGAAAAACACAGCTAAAGGTTTGTGAGAGCATCACTGTGGCCGTGTGTGACACTTGTGCAGACTGCCTGGCACAGCCTGGGGGCTGGGGACATTCCTGCACAACCTGTGAGCTCAGGGATCCCCTGCCTCAGTCACTGTGCATTGTGAAATAAATACCAGCATCCCTCACCTGTGAGCTCAGGGACCACCTTCATAAAATAAATGTCAGCATCCCTGTCCTGTGAGCTCAGGGATCATCTGCTTCAGTCACTGTGCAGATTGTAAAATAAATACCAGCATCCCTGTCCTGTGAGCTCAGGGATCACCTTCATAAAATAAATGTCAGCATCCCTGTCCTGTGAGCTCAGGGATCATCTGCTTCAGTCACTGTGCAGATTGTAACATAAATATCAGCATCCCTGTCCTGTGAGCTCAGGGATCCCCTGCCTCAGTCACTGTGCAGACTGTGAAATAAATCCATTTTCAAGCCTCCCCTGTGCAGATGCAGCCCTGGTGTGCTGGGAAATGCTGCTGTGAGTGAGTGGGTGCAGTGAGTGGGTGCTCAGTGAGGGATGGAGTGCTGGTAACTTATTGAAGCAGAATATTCACATTCAGCAGATTTTCCCCCAGGGCTTGGGTGGGAT
The DNA here is from genome assembly GCA_009812075.1 of Sialia sialis. Lineage (NCBI taxonomy): Eukaryota > Metazoa > Chordata > Aves > Passeriformes > Turdidae > Sialia > Sialia sialis. The sequence goes on along the minus strand of VRYO01002095.1, from coordinate 3,622,585 downwards.
CTGGAGATTGCAGGTGACCTGAGGAGGAGCTGGTTGTTCCCCCAGCACATCCTCACCTCTCCGCAGCTGTCCGGGCTGTGTGACAGTGCCAGCTCCTCCCCGAGCATCCCCAGCGCTGCAGAGCCCGCAGATGCTGCGCGACTTATTGAGTGTCACTTCCAATTCAGCCTGACAAGAACGAGTTAATGGAGGAGCTGGCTTACAATGGCAGACAGGAAAATAAAAGGCACACAGAATCCACTTTCCTTGTCTCCCTTGTTTTCAAAGACAGTGCTCCTGGCATAACACAGAGCGCCCTGTTCATTCATTTGCTGATAATGCTGCTCCTTTGGGCTGAGCGCAGCTCCTTCATGGATATAGAGTCACTTATTCCAGCACAAAGGGAAACCTCTTCCTTCCTCTAAATTGTTCACAGCCTTCCAAAGCAGCTCCTGCCCGTGACCTACATATCGCTGGCTACTTTTCTGCTAATAGCATTGAAAAAGCCAGATAACAATCTTGTTTTTCCAAGTGCTTAAGATCTTATTGCTTCTATCCTTGTTTCTGCCAACTCAAACTGGGGGTTACATTGTGCTCGGAGAGTTCACACCAGGGAATTCTAGAAAGTGCTCGACCTGGGTTCTGATCTCTGTATTTATAGTTATAAATACGAATTAGCAGGTTTAATAAGCCAGAGAGCATCAGACAAAGCTGGTCTTCAGTTTTGTCAATGGAAATGTAGAAATCTTGGACCCAGACCAAGAAGTTCACTACAAAATGGAGCTGAGTAGGATTTCACCCTCTAGTCAAGCTTGGATGAAATTGTGGGGTTCTCTTGTCATTTGTTGTGCTGATTTTAAATCACATGGACTCGTGTCATTGCAGGTTCCTCTCTTACACCTTCCCAAATTGTGCTGGGCAGTGCTTGAGGAGTGGCTGTCTCACACCACTGTCCTGCAAAAGTGTACATCCTTTATTTGATATTTAAATAGTACTTCCAGAGACTTGAGAGAATTCTGTACATGTTTAAAACTGAGTATTTGTGCAAGAATTTAGAAGTGTGTGTGTGTGTATTGTCACGTTTTCCTTTGGCACCCAAGGGTTTTTATGTTTTAAAGTGAGAATTTAGACAGCCAGAATTTCTACAGCCCCTTAGATTCAGCTGTAATTGCAGCGTGGCAAATGGCATGGCAGCGTAATGCAGGAACAAGTGGGTCTTGTTCTGGAAGTTTTCTTCATCTCTCTCACCCCAAAGTTTTCTTTAAAAGACAATTTCCTTCATGGCTGCAGCTTCCCAAAGCTGCTGGTGGAGGGTTAGGAACATACCTGGGCACCAGGTACAAGCACACAGCTCCTTGCTCTGTGTCCTGCACATTTTAAGGACAGTTTTAGGAGCAATTTTAGGAGCAGTTTTAGGAGCAATGTTAAGAACAGTTTTAGGAGCAGTTTTAGGAGCAGTGTTAAGAACAGTTTTAAGAACAGTTTTAAGAACAGTTTTAGGAGCAGTTTTAGGAGCAGTTGCCACCCCTGGATCTTTGTCCATTGCTACAACACTGAGCACCTTGGCACCAGCTTCTCTTCTCTTCTCTGGTATTTCACAGATGAAGTAAAATCCTTGGAATATCTCCATCCTCTCTGGCCTTCCCTTGGTGATGCCCTGTCCTTTGGCATCTCTACAGGTGTTTCTGTGTCTCTGAGCTTTCTGGCTCTCTGTCTGAAGGAGCTGCACATCTGCTGAGCCATTAAATCAGCATCATGCACAGTCCCACCTACACCACTTGCTGCAGGTGCTTCTTAAATTTCAAAGAGCGCCTGACAGGACTTCTTAACAACTGCCCTTCAGTTCCCAGCTAAAACTCATTTTCATCTCCTAGTTCTTTCGGAGGCTCAGCCCACTGGAGGATTTTTCTGGGGGCGATGTGTATTCAAAAGCCTGAAAAAATGTGAATTCTTTTGAAGGCAGCAACACCCCTCATTGCCCTCAGAAGTAAGTACATATAGATTCAAAGCCATGTGCTTTTAAAACTCTCTTTAGTCCCATTCTTGCCTTCCACGTTGCCCTTGATTTTGCCTCTTCGTTGCTGGTCCCACCCTGCTCCCTTCAGCACTGTCCCTGATTTATTTGTCAGTGCTGAGAGCATCTGATCAAAACGTGGCAAAGCTGCTGCTTCAGCACTGCAGGAGGGGCTGCAGGAGTGGGCTGTGGCTGATCACTGTGCTCCTGCCACAGCCCCTGAGCTGTCCCTAGCACAGGGAGCTCAGGGAAATCCCAGTGTGCTCCTGCCACAGCCCCTGAACTGGCACAGGGAGCTCAGGGAAATCCAACCCTGTGCTCCTGCTACAGCCCCTGAGCTGCCCCTGGCTCAGGGAAATCTCTCTGTGCTCCTGCCACAGCCCCTGAGCTGCACTGGGATCTCAGGAAAATCCCACTGTGCTCCTGCCACAGCCCCTGAGCTGGGACAGGGATCTCAGGAAAATCCAACCCTGTTCTCCTGCTACAGCCCCTGAGCTGCCCCTGGCTCAGGGAAATTTCTCTGTGCTCCTGCCACAGCTCCTGACCTGGCACAGTTCCTAAACTGTATCTGGCACTGGAATATCAGGAAAATCCCACTCTGTGCTCCTGCCACAGCCCCTGAGCTGGCACTGGGATCTCAGGGAGAAATTGGGGGAATTTGGGAGGGACATGTCAGGTGCTCAGGGCTCACCGAGGGTGCAAACCCAGCTCCTCACCAGCCTGCCCAGGCTGTAAAACTCAAAGCACTTTGGTTCCAGCACAAACCTGCACTGAGGAGTGTGCAGGGCACTGCAAGCAGCGGGAAAACCGAGCAGAGCCACGTCTGGGGATGTGATTGCACTAAATTATATCTATATTCAGTTCTGCTTAGTATGGAGTGGCTCTAAGAAGCTGAACTAGGTAGGGTGGTGGTTTTTTTTTTCAACTTCAGCCCAAGAAAATTTTGTGGGAGGAGTCACTTTGGAAAGGTGGGGAAGCCTTTACCCTCAGGTTGCCTCAGTAAGAAGCTCCCGCTGTGATACTTGAAAGCCCAATAGACATGTCTGAATTTATAATACACTCTTGAAGTATTCATTCATAATCCTGTAGGGATTTTCAAAGCCACAAAAAGGATGTATTTCTTTTAACTGGCTACAGGAAAAATATTAGTTCCTGCTGTAATAAACAAATAGTCTATTTTGGTGCAAGAGGAAAAATTTGAAGAGTCAGAGCAATGAAAGGGGAGCAGTTCTGACACTCATGGAAGTTCCTGTTTTTTCTGAAATATTTGATACACCATGAGCTATTTTCCCCTTTCTTTACTCCTTGAAACTGCAGTTTTACCCTGGTGTGAATCAGACACTCCATCCCTACCAGGTAAATGCTTTGGCCAGATGGCTGTGCCATTCAAGGCAATACTGAGATATAAAAAAGAAAAATGGAATGGAAGGATTGCTTTTCCCCTTTACGGTTTGTTTCCCGGTCTCCAGGCACATCACAAAGGAGGATTTGTGGCACTGCACCTGTGCTCCATGCAGCCACTTCTGTTTGCCTGGGCTTGTGCAGAGCAGGGAGCGTGGCCAGCAAGCACAGCAAGAGCAGGGCCAGGAGGGGCTGAGCAGGGGCTGGGAGCTGCAGAGTCCTCATTCACCAGGATTCTGCTGCCACCAGGGTAAAACTGAGCTTTTGTTATTAAAAAAACCGAATTAAAGTAGCCATTCCTAATCAGTCATCCCATTCCTAACTCTCAGCACAGAACTCCTGCACATTTACCTCTCTTGCAGCATGCTGGGACAAGCCCTGAGTGCACACTGTGGATGTTGGAATTTCAGCAGGACCCATCCTTTGTGCACATCAAGTGGATTTATGAGCAGGCACAGCCCCTTGCTAGGGCTGGGCTGGCTGCAAACACTTCAGCCCCACTCACCCATTCTGAAAGAAAGGCTCTGTCCCACTTGTTGGGAATGATGAGATTTGCCTTTAGAAACAGGAAAGGAGACAAATCTCAATTTATTCTTAAACTTGTCTTCTTTGTCTTTTCTCTACCATTTCATACACTTCTTACTGTGTATATCAGGTGAGGCACAATGTTTAAATTCAGCAGCCAGGGGAGGGGATGGAAAGAGCAGGTCACCTGAGGGCAGCCAAAGGAAGGGAAAGCAGGCAGGGTGTAAATTCACCCATTCTGGGGAGGAGAACCCAAAAAGCTCTGCTCAGGAGGGGTGGGCAGCAGCCAGTTCCTGCAGAGAGCACCAGGAACCTCTGGTGAGTGTGTGTGAGCAGCACCAAGCTGAGCCTGTTGTGTCCCCACTGCTCCTGCAGCGCTAGTTGGTTTTACTAGAGGTCTGTGAATCCATTGTGGAGTCAATCCAGTTCTGCCAAGCTTGTGAAATCAGAGCCTGCGGTGGAATAGATGCAGATCCTGCATGGCCACATCAGAGATCCTCCCCAGATACCCATCTGGGAGAAGGGGCTGGGGAGAGAATCGCCCTGCCCGAGTAACTCCTGCTTTATACTCGGGATTACAAAAGGTTTCCCTGCAAAAGGGAATTGGGGTTTCCCTGGATGGCCGTGCTCTAATTACACACCAGAACAGGGCCAGCATTCTCATTGCTGTGCTGTAATTTTACATTTCAGCCTCGATGAATTAACGTGCACTGCTGCCAGCGTGAGGGCAACAAACAAAGATATTGCATTGCCCAAAAGAAATGTGACTTCAGAAAAGCCTGGGGAGGCACGGGGGAAATTGGTGGGCTAAGCTGAGCACGGAAACTCCTTATCAACAGAGGGCAAGGTTTGTTAAATGTGCAGGAAATAACAAAGCAAGCAGGTGGAGGCTGCAGTGCAGGCTGCAGTGTAAGCACCTCAAATCCAGCACGGCAAATTCCCTCCGAGCCCCTCTGCCTTGCCTCATCTGGGGGCTGAGAACAGCAGGGCCTTGTCTAGGGCACTCAGCTCAGCTCAGCTCAGCTGGAGCAGCACACTGGCAGCAGCATTTTCCTCTGTGAGCTCATTAAATGGAGCTCATTTCCCTGCTCTGCAGAAGCTGCAGTGCTGGTGGGTTTGTCATCTCTCTGCACGTTTGTCATCTCTCTGCATGTTTGTCATCCTGCAAACTTCCCTCCCTGGGCACAGCCAGCTCAGCTGCTTCCCCTCATGCACACCCTCACACACAGCTTCTCCTCCTGGAAAATAAAGTTCTTACTTCTGCATTAATGCAGGGATTGGGATCAAACCTGGTCTGTCAGGCCAGGTCCAAAACGTTCAAAATGCCTTTGCTGGCTGGAACAAAAGACAGAACCAGGCTGTTGAGATTCTCATACTTGCAGCACTGAACTTTATCAATTAGAATGGACAATGAGGAAAATGGGATTTTAGTTAGAAGACAGTAGAGGTCAGTACATATTTTTTATATTGCAGAAATCAGTGCTTTTGCCATGACATTATAAAGTGATGCATCAGACTTCACTGTGGATTTCACAGTATTTTGGATGAGCAGCATGTTGAAAGGGGTCATGAAAACACAGGCACAGGAAATTTACAGATATTAGGTATTAGGTGTTTATTCTGCTGCAGGTTTTGTTTGCAAACCCCACTGAAAGAGAAGTTGGTGATTATGTGGAGTCCCAGACAAATTGCATACACCAACTTGGCTTCATTTTAGGAGATACAGAGACATTTTACAGCTCTGAATTTCACCCTGGCCTGTTTTTCTGGTCTTTATAAACTGCCACTTATCCTGAATACCCAAACATTTAAACCATTTCTTAGTTAGCAGTAAATTGTGCTTGTTTGTGAGCAGCTTCAATCCTCATGTATATTTTATGCAATCATTTTCCACCTCAGACAACTTAAGTCCACACTGAAATCCTCTAATATGAATTCTTCTATTTAACCTTCATCAGGGAGTCTTTTTTTTCTTCTCTCTCCTTTAAACCACAGTGGA
>VRYO01002095.1:3602757-3615667 GCA_009812075.1 Sialia sialis | reverse complement strand
TTAGTATGTGATCAGAGCCTCACCTGTCCCTGCAGGTGATGTGACACTGCCCAGGTCAGTGATTCTCAGGAGATGTCCTGGCTGTCCCCAGCCCCGTGGGGCTCCCCCTATCTCAGCAGCAGCAGGAACACAGCAAACAGCAAACAACCAGCAACCAGCAATGATGAATCACTCACTCCCTGAGCAGAGCCCCAGATCCCTCAGAGCTCCAGAGCCTCACATCTCACTGCAAAGTCCTGCTCAGCAGGAGCAGCCTCTGCTCCTTCCCCAAACTCCTGATCAGCTTTAGGATCCCCCCTTTCCCCAGACTGCCCCTGTCACTTCCCTCACTAATCCCCTTCTAGGCTGCCTTAGGTTAACACCTCTTCATTTCAGAAATTGCCTTTTTTACATTTATACTGCCGTAATTGGCTTTTTCACCCTCTGAACCTTTCTGCTTCCTCCTGTTTGTGCCCCAGCCCCATTCACCACCTAATCCCCTCTCTCACACCTCAGTCCCACCATTCTCCTTTCCCCTCTTTTGATTTCCTCCCCAAATGAGCTCGCACTCTTTTGCTACAACCCCTGAGGCTCTGGTGTTGAAAATCTCTGACTTAGGTTTTGCTGTTAAAGATTTTTGACTTTCCCTGACTTTCATTGCCTGCCATTGTAAAAAAGCTCAGAACTGAGAACGTGTGTGGACACGCCAGGCTCAGGCTGGAGGCTCTGAGACCAGAGCCTGTGCTGCCAGATTTTATGGTTTTAGCAAGACTTGAACCATATTTGTTTCTGCTTCTGAAAATCCCAATTTAAGGAACCTGTGCTAGAAAGGTTCTGCTTCACATAGAAAAAAAGAAAAAAAAGAAAAAAAAGAAAACAAACAGAAGCAATAATTTCTAGTCCTCCTGTTGTAGAAGTAGATTGGAAGTGTAAATCATATAAATCTGAGAGTCAGAGGGGTAAATAAAAATAACTCAATTGTGTCTCTATATATTTCAAATCTCTTCCCTGTAATCTCATAATCTTATTGAAGCTGATCCAAATTTTGAATACCTGCAGTTGGCAATGCTGAGCATGCAGTTAAAGGTTTGCAATTATTTGCACTCACTTATTAGGTTATCACTGGCTTTTTCTAAACAGAAACCGAATCAGTCAGGAAGATGGATTGCCCATACAGTACCAGAACAAAGACTCAGAGAGAGGAAAACAGAGCACCAGAGCTGTGCTGCTCCAAAGGGGATTTTCTGCTCTCTACTGGAAGAAGTATTTCTCCAAAAAATGGGGGAAAAAATCAAACAAAAAAGTAAAATCTTTACATGTATTCAAAAGCAAAACTTTAACGAACAGGCTTTGATCTGCAAATGTAATTAGCATTAGAATTAGAGATGGAATGGAGATTTGTCTAAAAGCATTAATTCAAATCCCACGCCTGATATTTCCTTATCACTGCTGTAATTCTAACAGTGCCTGTGGCAGATTCAGAAATCAGAAGAAAGGGACAAGGGCAGTAGGTCTCCCACTAGCAAAAAAAAAAAAAAAAAGAGGCGGGGGGAGTGAGGAAAAGGAGTATGAGATGGAATTAATCTGTAATATCCCAACCCAAGTGCATTTCCAGTGTATGAATTATTTATCTGCCAATCTCCAAACACCAATACATCTGTGAGAATTGTTCCTTTGATCTCAGAGCTGCCCAGCACTGCCCTCCTGACATGTGGCACCATGGGCTGCAGGTGAGGCTCCTGTTACCCCACACACCCTGTGTGGGATCAGCTCTGGGACCAGCTCTGGGATCAGCTCTAGGACCAGCTCTGGGATCGGCTCTGGGATCAGCTCTGGGATCGGCTCTGGGATCAGCTCTAGGACCAGCTCTGGGATCAGCTCTGGGACCGGCTCTGGAATCGGCTCTGGGATCAGCTCTGGGACCAGCTCTGGGATCGGCTCTGGGATCGGCTCTGGGATCGGCTCTGGCCTCTCTCAGCCCATCCTGGGCTGGATGAGCCCAGGGACAGTGACAGGGCAGGGACACAGCTCAGGGCAGCAGGGTCACAGGGTCCCAGCCTGGGATATCCCAGGTTAAATTCACTCTGTGATATCCATGGATTTCCCAGCTCAGATTCACTCTGTGATATCCATGGATTGTTCCAGGTCAGACTCACTCTATGATATCCATGGATTTTCCCAGGTCACTCTGTGATATCCATGGATTATCCCAGGTCAGACTCACACTGTGATATCCATGGGATATCCCAGGTTAAATTCACTCTGTGCCATCCATGGATTGTCCCAGGTCAGACTCACTCTGTGATATCCATGGATTATCCCAGGTCAGACTCACTCTGGGAGAGGTGCCCAGGCTGCTGCTGCCAAAGCTCACGTTCTCACCTCTCAGACTCTTCTGGCCAATGCTTTTTGTGAACTGTGCTCTCTGTGGAACTGCAAGAAGGCACAGGGTGATTGTGCACTTACCTGAGGGATTGGACCAAGCATTTATAGTTTTCAAGTCAATATTTTAAATTGTTATTACTATTATTAAAATTGCACTTTGGCTTGATCTTGTTGCAGTTTTCACCTTCTTTTTTCGTTGCCTAAGAAAGAAAATAACTTTAGCAGGAACAAAGGCTGAAAGGCTGAGCAAAAGGCAGCCACAAGAGCCTTATCAAAGCCCCAGCAGAGTGGGAATAATTATTCACACTCTGCTGGGGGTTCTAGGAACACCATCTGAGGAAAAGGATCACTCAGGCTTTTCAACATGTGAAATTAAAGAAAAGCGCTGGAAATTCAGTGCAGGATTGGGAGGGGAAGCAAAGCAGGGGCAGCTGAGAGAAAGCTGTGGCTGCTCCTGGCCCAGCCTGGGCTGCCCAGTGGCAGAGCTGGGCAGTGTCACCTCAGTGCCACCTCAGTGCCACCTCAGTGCCACCTCAGTGTCACCTCAATGTCACCTCAGTGACACCACAGTGTCACCACAGCTCTGCAGGGACTCACTGAGAGGAGAAGAGCAGAGCTGAACACACCTGCACTGTGACCCTGCACCTGATGGGCTCTGCAGATGTAAAAATAATCCAAACTTTACCAAATCAACCCGTTTGTTTAATTTCAAACACCTTTCTGTTATGTCCCACACTCTTGGAAGAGGCATGTCTTAAATATTCATGGTACAGCCTTGCACTGCACTGCTGAAAACTCTCATTTTTAACTGTTTTGGAGATTATAACGTGCCACAACGATGAACGTTGTTTCATTATTTAGCTGGACTCTCCCATCTGTTGTACCCATTTCTTATTCCAAATGGATGCTCTCTGAGACCAAGTGTCTCCTTTTCTTCTGTTTCGCATAAACTCTGTGGAATCCTGACCACACACCTTCCTGGACCTGTCCCACACAGATCACAGAGATCGTCCCTGTGTCCCCAGGAGTCAGGGAACTGCTTTTATCTCCAGTACACAAATGGGAACTGAGGCAGGGTGCTGTGAAATGATTTACCAGGGTCACACACCAGGTTTGAGCAGAGAAAAATTTGAATACAGCTTTTACAAACCCAGAGCTAATATACTGACCACACTGTCAATTTTGGCTTTATTAAAACAATAATTATATATACATATATATTATTAAAACTATTGAAAATCTGTAATTAGGGTTGAGATTTTACATGGTGCCAGGAGTTGAATCAGCTCTAGTCTCTCATAAAGCAGGCTTACCTCACTGACTGGAGATAGCCTGGGGCACTTCAGGGCCATCCCCAACTGCTGGGGAGTGTTTCTGCTCCTGAATTGCCTCTCTGGAGTTCACCTCAGGGTAGAGTAACAAAATGCCTGTTGGGCAATGCTGTGGTTTGGGTGAGAGCTCCCAGAGCTCCCGGAGCCCTGTGCCCCTGCCAGGACCTGAGGGACAGAGGGGATGGCAGAGTTAGAGTGGGTATGGAGAGAGAGGATGGCAGTGTCACAATGGGGACAGAGAGGATGGCAGAGTCAGAATGGGCATGGAGAGGATGGAAGAATTAGAATGGGCACTGAGGGGATGGCAGTGTCAGAATGGGCACAGAGAGAGGGGATGGCAGAGTCAGAGTGGACACAGAGGGGTATGGCAGTACCAGAGTGGACACAGAAAGGTTGGTTTGTGACCTGAGTGGGCATGGAGACAGAGGATGGGTTTGTGATGTGAATGGGCTCAGAGAGGATGGGTTTGTGATCTCAGTGGGCACAGAAAGTTTGGATTTGTGATCTGAATGGGCACAGATATTTGGGCTTGTGGTGTACATGGGCACAGACAGTTGGATTTGTGATGTACATGGGCACAGAGTTGGATTTGTGATGTACATGGGTACAGAAGGGTTGGGTTTGTGATCTCAGTGGGTGCAGAAAGTTTGGTTTGTGATCTGAATGGGCACAGAAGGGTTGGTCTGTGATGTACATGGGCACAGATATTTGGGTTTGTGGTGTTCATGGGCACAGAAGGGTTGTTTTGTGATCTGAATGGGCACAGATTCGGAGTTGTGATGTACATGGGCACAGATATTTGGGTTTGTGGAGTTCATGGGCACAGATATTTGGTCTGTGATGTGCTGAAGGAAGGTGCTGGTGCTGGTGCAGGCTGGGCTGAGCACTCCACACCAGTCATGCCAGCAGCTCACCCTTTGCTGCCTCAGCACATTGCTTCACTCTGGCTTTTGTTTAGGAATTATTAACGAGGGGCTTGCAAGGCTGGCTTTATTGCAAGCCAACACTGGCAGGATTCAAACCTCCATTCAGAACCAAAACCTGTAATTGGTTCTTGCTTGCTTGGCAGGAGGTTTTACAGGAGCTTTGCAGCAGGATTTGGGTTAGAGATGAGGCTGGTCCTGCCCAGGTGACACCTCACCTGCAGCTACAGCCACACCAAGGGCTGCTCTTGCCCAAGCACCCTCTGACTGAAGGGGACATGTCAAATCAGATTGAATTAGCACATGTCGAATCAAACTGAATTAGCATATGTCAAATCAAACTGAATTAGCACATGTACAATCAAAGGATCTCTCTGCCTTCCTGAAAGTGTTAAGCAAAAGACACTGCATGGTTTTCTGGCCTGGAGTTTTAAACCATTTGTTGAGCAGCAAGTTTAAAACCTGCAGGCTGAGTGCACAGATAAATGCCCAGGTCTCTGAGTCACTGCTTCATCCCTGGCCAGCTCCTGGAGATAAAGGATCCTCGTTATTCTTCAGGGACAGCAGTGTCCCAGGGAGCCTGCACAGAGCCAAACCTTGCCTCCTTGGCACCCTTGTCCCAGGTGAAAATCCCTTTTCCATCTCCTGCAGGGAATCTTTGGGAAGGAGCATCCAGCTAAGGCAGGTGCCCAGCTCAGGATTTAGTTCACGTGGTGTGGGGAGGGAAGTTTCCAGTCTGAACTGATGAAAAAGAAGCCAGAGCAGAGCCTAAAACCAGTCCCACACTGGCCAAGAACACTGAAAGAGGTGATGGAGTTTTTTACCTGCTCACGTTTTGCAGCCCTATGAGCAAACACTGATCTGTGCCTCACGTTACAGAATATTTTACTGCTCCTCTCTGCGCATTTTGCTGCTCTGCTGGGCTTGCCAAGGCAGTGACAAACAGAGGAGACAAAACCAGGGCTTGGGGAATGTTTGTGGAGGTGGAGGCAGAGGAGAGCCCAGCGTGCCTGAATGTCACCTGCCTGTGCCATGCGATGGACTCAATCTGCTGGGGTTTGTCTTGGGAAAATTGCAGAGCCCCAGCACAAAATTTTACCCGCAGGGCTAGCTGAGCTGTGTTATAAATGTGCTGTATACCAAGGGAAAAGTATTCTCTGGTGTCAAAAAATTGTTGCTGTTGCTTTGATTATTTTTAAAAAAAAACACTTTCAAAGTGAAGAAGAGGATTTTTTTTTTTTTAATCTTAAAGGGATAAAAAGCAGCAGGGAGTTGCTTTCCTTAGTCTATATGCCCTTTAAAATCCAGCACAGAAGTCCCCATTAATTCATTTTCTCTCTCCCAGCATCACGTTTTGAGAAGTGCCCGTCACACTGCAGATGTGCAGTTTTACCAGACCCGGGGTGTGCTGCAGGAATTAGGGATGTAATTAGGAATTAGGGATATTTTGGGGATATAATTAGGAATGAGGGATATTTTAGGGATATAATTAAGATTTAGGGATATTTTAGGGATATTTTCCCCCCCAAACAGGGCATTCCCCGTGCAGGAGGGGCAGAGGCAGAACAGGCTGTGCTCAGTGCAGATGTGCAGTGTTACCAGACCTGAGCTGGTGCTGCAGAAATTTGGCATATTTTAGGGATATAATTAGGAATTAGGGATATTTTGGGGATGTTTCCCCTCAAACAGGGCGCTCCCCGTGGCAGAGGGGCAGAGGCAGAGCAGGCTGTGCTCACTGCAGATAGGCAGTGTTACCAGACCCAGGGTGGTGCTGCAGAAATTAGGGATGTAGTTAGGAATGAGGGATATTTTATGGATATAATTAGGAACTGGGGATATTTTGGGGATATTTCCACCAAACAGGGCGCTCCCCATGCAGGAGGGGCAGAGGCAGAGCAGGCTGTGCTCACAAGGCAGGGATGTGTCACCCTGCCATGGCCATTGTCACCGGGTCACAGCTCTGAATTTCAATGCCCTCATTGCCTCCCCTGCACGATGCTCGTTCCGTGGCACAGGCTCACCTCTGGCCTCGCCAGCTCCCAGGCTCCTGCTTCAAAGGCACTGCAAAATGCCTGATGGAAGCAATGGTCACACGGCACAATTATTTCAGAAAAACTCCACATTATGTTTCAGCCGAGCACGGGAGAACTGGCCAAAGTCGGAATCGCTTTCAAGGTTCAGAGCTAAATCCCGAGGTTTAGAAATATGAAAGTCAAAGCCACAATGGTCCAAACACACAGCGCCCATTCTTTGCACCTTGAAATGTGGAAAATTAAAGACCTGCTCTCAGTTTGACTACTCACCTTTCCGTTTTCTGAGGCACCCAACAAAGTTCCCTCTGCTAATGAATACAGGTTTGGATTGTTGGATTACACAGATTATTTTCTGTCGTCTTCAAGCCCTTTAAACAATTGCTGCCTTTGAAATCCCTTATGCAAGAAGCATATGACCTTACAACACTCCTATTCCTCTTTTGTGTTTAACATCAGAGCCCTGTCTGTGGTTGCACACAATGTGGGGAAAGCTGCAGGTCAGGGCTGGGAGGTGAGAGCTGGAAACCCAGCTATTGAAGTGACACAAAATACACACAAGAAAAGAGCCTGCATGGAGAAGGTCTTAAAAGTAAACATTATTTTTTATATCACATTTTGTTACCGTTCCAAAAACCGAGGAGCAGATGGCTGTGCACAGGGCAGGGTATAAATCAAGGGACAACAGAAAATTAAACAGAATGTAAACTCGAGTGCTGAAACAATCTCAAATTAAAACTTGCTTGAAGTGTGGTCAATATACAGTAATTTCACGATTCTAAGCCACACCTTTTTCATTGAAGAATCCAGCCTACCCCAGCAGTGCGGCTAATCATCAGGTGCGGCTTATCTATGGACAAATCCCCGTGAAATGTCAACCTGGAAGTGAGAGCCAGCCGGGGAGGGTGCCTGGGGCTGCCTTTAAAGGCTTGGCTGGTCGATGAAAGCTGTTTGCAACTTGAGCACCTGACACCAAACCCCGCGCTGGCGCCATTCTGTTACTAACTCATTACTTTGTCCCACATGGATCCTCGCTTTAAAAATGAAAAAATTTTAAAAATTGCGGCTTATATTCGGGTGCGGCTTATATATGGACACATCCCGTGGTCTACCCAGATGTGCAGCTTATAATCAGGTGTGGCTTATAATTGTGAAATTGCTGTATCTATCCTGGGTGGAATTTGCCCTGGAACACCATTCCTGCCCCCCAGCCTTTCCCTTTCCCTCTCTCTTCTCTTTTCTCTGCTCCCTGCCATGTTCTCCTTCTGCACTGACACCAACCTCTCATGATTTTTCCATAAGTGTTTCAGATTTCCACAAAATCTTCCATTTCAACACAACACTGAAGCTCACAAAGAGAATTACCTGGTTTGGGGATGTGTGTGAGACACTGAGAGAAACTGAGATGGCACCAAGAAACATCAATGCTGAGGAGCTGGGGAGTTTCCCATTGCCTGCGTTCAATTCCCTGGCTCAAACACAAGGAAACTTTCACCCAGGATGGATCTTTGGGGAGTGTTTATTGGGAGCTTTGTTGTGCAGCCCAGCTCCTGCACTGGGGTTTGAATGCAGAAAATGCTGTGGGCACAACAGGCTTGAGACAATAAACTCAACCTGACTCTGCCTAACTCAGCACTTGGGAATTTTATTGGCAGAGACACACAGAAAGGAATGAGAAATCATAATTCAGCAAATTCCTTCTCTCACTGCTCAGCTTTCGGAGTGAATTACTCACCTCAGCCATGAGTCAGTGGCAGATTAACTGGATTCTGGCTCTTGCTGCTCTTGGTGCAGCTCCCTGAATGCCACAAACACATTCTCCAGGCTGGGACCTCTCTATTGACAAAGGCAAAAATGAAATTGCAGTCTAATCAGACAGGTGCAAGTCTCCCACTAAATAAATAAACCCCGTGAAACTACAATTATTGAACTAAACTCCACAAGCTGTTCATGAACTGGATGCCAGTGTACACTGATAATTCTTTGCATGGAAAATTGCAGCAATAATATTTCTCTTCCTGCTAACAAGGCCTGAAAAAACAGCATGGCGCTGATATTCTGTCAGTGTACCTGGATCTGTAAATTCAACAGGTGAAAGATAAAGTGATAAAATTCCCAGAGAACATTTTGGAACTCAGAACTGTCAGGCAGCTCACAGAAAACAACTCGTATGTAGGCACTGATGTTTCATCTCTCACTTCTCTCCTGAGCTGAGAGTTATCATTTCAGCTCACTGGAAAGCACTTGGTGCAGTTCCTTTTAAAATACATTTTGTTGGAAGTTGTTAGAAAATTCAATAAAGAGACTTTGATCATGATCCGTTCATTGACTTTCTTGGACTAACTTTTATATGGGATTTAAAGTGGATTTGAAGCTTCTGTTTCAAAAGCAAAGCATATTTTCCAAATTCCCGCGGTGCCTCATGGCATCAGCTTTGCTTTTGAAATAGAGAATGAGGATGCAGAGATATTAAAGCTAAGCTCAGAGAAACATGATTTTCACCCCTCTAGAAAAACAGGAACATCCTTGCTCTGCCTTTGAATACATAATTAGTGTTAATTGCAGGCACATGTCAGAAATGCATGCAGCAGGACAGAATGCAGAGCAGAATTTTCCTCTCAATGCCAGGGACAAGCAAATGCATTTTTTCCTCCTCCTGGGTCAAATCCTTCTCACAGTGAAGGCTCTGCACAGATCCTAAATTCCAAATTAGCTGTACATGCACATGCTTTTTGGACAGCTGGCCAAATTTCCATTGAATTGTCAGATTTGTATTCTTAATAAAAAAGGATGTCTCTCCTGGACTGAGATCTGAATTCTGGAGCCAGCTTTGGTATGGGGCTTGCAGTGGCTCCTTCAGAACTATTTCAATTTGTTTAAAATACTTATCCTGAAATTGCAAAGTCCTCCTACTCACTTTCCATCCTTTAAATATCGTTGTTTAAATAATATTGGAACTGCTACCCAATCTCAGATTGTCGAAATACATAGAATACTTTTCAGAAAAATTCATCAATAATTACTTGAAACAAGTTACTATTTTTCCATTTTCCCCTGAAATTACATTTTCATGCCTAAAACCAAGAAAGTGTGGAACGTAAATCCAAATTTTTACTCCCATTAATGCATGTTTTGTCCCAGCTCTACCTTCCCATGTCCAGTCTGATTAATTCAGCTCTTCCCTTGCCATTGAACCAAGCTCCCAGCACAGCAATGATGGGATTTTTTTTTGAGGGAGGGAATTTTGTCCTGAATTGCAGTGCCCAGGAGCCTCCAGAGCCCCTCAGAATGTTCACAACTGTTTGTGCTACCCAGCTAAAAAACGGACAAAACAAAACAAAAAGCTGCTGAAAGAGACAATTAAATGGCTTAGGTTGAGATGCTCCATAATTTATTGAGATCTACGAGAGAACACTTGTAGAACCCATTTAATTCATTTAATAGTAATGCAAACATTGATATAAATTAAAACTCCAGAACGCTTTCTCACATCTTTCCTCTCCCCATGAGAGGTGAGCAAAAATGATTTATTACCCATAGATTATAATTGCTTAAAATAGGTTATGATGTAAGAAAAAAATCTAATCCCTTCTACCAGGCAGGAGCAAAATTCTACAGACAGAGAAATTACATCTAACACCAGTGTGTTAAGGAAGAAACATTCTTCTTCTCCCTTTGGGGAAACTCTAAGAACATCTTTTTAGAACTGTCAAAATTCACAAGCTGTAATAAATTATTCTTTTTCATTACCCATTTATTAAGCAGGCTGTTTGGTATAATAGCAGGAAAATTCTGTCTAATTTTCACAGCATTCCAGCACTGTGATTTCTCATTTGAAGCAGGGTTCTCAGGAGCAGGGATGTGTTTCCTCCCTACACTGGGAGCAGCTTAGCTCTGAATTCTGATCAACACGACTCCTGAAGTGTGTCAGGGCTGGGGGCACTGCCACAGGAAAAGTTCTTTATTAAAGTGGGCATCAAGTGACACTTAAACCAAAATTCTGGAGAAAAGCAGATCGCCAGAAATTTGGGAGTTTTGTAGGTGCTGGCTACAAAATGCTGCAGGGATCTCATTAGCTGCAATGCTAATGTGAAATTCTGAAACTTTACACTGGATAAATGCATAAAGTGCTGGTCATGGAGATGAGAAACCTGGAACAGGGTTCTGGCTCTCTCACCAAGCTCTGCATCCTTCTGAGAGAGCAATTTATTGAATGATAATTTGATAATCATTTAATAGATCATTTAATAGATCATAAGCATATGTGTACTGTCATTATATGGCTATGGTTTGTATTTTACATATATATATATATGTTTGTATGTATGTAATGGCAAAGGTGCACTCAGGGTAAATCTGCCTCAGCCCTGGTGCTGAAACACCAATGACTTTTCTTTCATTACATGAAAGTAAAAATAGAGGTTCTTTTCCTTCTGGTTTGCTGAAGCTGTAGTGAAAATGCACACTCTGCCCTAGGTTTATTGTGTGGAGAGGGATCTGGTGATTACAATGGCATTATTTAGAGCATTATTGTTTTTATTTTTATTTATATTATTATTATTATTATATTTTTAATTTTATTTTTATTTTTAATTTTAATTGTAGCTTTCATTTTATTTTTATATTTATTCCTATTTTTAATTTTATTTTAATTTTTAATTTTATTTTTATTTTTATTTTTATTTTTATTTTTATTTTTATTTTTATTTTTATTTTATTATCATAATCAGTTGTCATGGTCCTCACTGCATTCATCCTCCCCATGTTCCAGACCCAACTCTGAGCTCCAGAAAACAGAAGTGCACTTCCCCATTGGCTGCTGAGCAGTCAGGGAGCTCTGGCCAAGGAAATTTCAGGTTTTTCAGCTCCCCTCGTGCCTCATCTGGGGCTCCCAGAGCAGCCCAAAACCAGGGCAGCAGCGGGAGGAGCAGAGGGCTGCAAACACAATTTGGGGAGGCATTTGTGAGCCTGGAAGGGACAGGCAGAGAGAAAATCCAAGAACCCCATGTCCTGCAGCTGGGATGGCAGCAGCAGGGCAGGGATCTGGAAATCCATAAAAAACGCGGCTCTAAAGCCCACATTGTATCGCCACAGTCAGCAGCGACACAAAGCTCCTTCTCCAGCTAGGATTACATTTTTATAACTAATCCCAGCTCTTGCACTGAAAAGATTTGCTAAGCCCCCTTTGCTGCCTTTTCTTTTTGGGTCTGTGCATCCCAAAGCTTTCTTCCACCTTCCTCCTGCTGCTTCCCAAAAGTAAATGCAGGGCTGGCTTTTTTTTTTGAACTTACAGTACATAACTTGTTTGTGCCTTGCATTGTAAAACAGGATTCAGACAGGAAAAAAAAAATCCAACACCCAAACAACTCAGTGCTTCACTGATCCATAAAATCATTATAGGCAACATTTCAGTTTCAACAAGTGCCAAAAATTCTCCCCCCTCCCCGAATATAAAAATAAAGCAGAAACAAAAATAACAAGGCTATTAATCTTTCATTAAGTTAAAGGGATGAAAAGGAATCGCTTAAAGTATCATTCTTTACTTGCACCACAAGATTGGATGCCCCCTGCTAACTTCAAAGGCTCTAAAAGAAGCTGGTTAATATTGTTGGCACAGAACCAGATTGTGGTTTATTTTAGTTTTTCTGATTTTTTTTTCCCAACAAAAGAAAACATTAAGGGTTGGACACTGATTGCTGAGGAGCAGTTATTGGCAGAGGGGCCTTTTGTGCTGCTACCAGCAATATGTCAATGTTCAGACACGTACAGGCTGCTCCAGAAATGGTGTCAGGGGCTGGAGCCTGCACCTCTGCTCCTGTTTGCTCTGTCTTCCAGCTCAGACACAAATCACTGCTTCTCCCTGTGTGCCACAGCGCTGGCACCCGCAGCAGCCCTGCAGAAATATGGATTTATGCACCCCCAGAGAAGGCACAGATCCCCAAAGCCACAAATCCCCTCACCTGCTGCCCCACACTATTGCTGCTCCATTTGCCTTCCTCCCTAGAGTTTGTGTCCATGGCAAACAAAGCTGTGACACAATGGTGTGGTCCATGTGTTTGTGCAGGGCTTTGTGCCAGGGCAGTGCCAGGGTGAGGGACAGGGACAGGGACAGGGGCAGGGACAGGGGCAGGGACAGGGACAGGAGGGTCTGGGCTGGGTGAGGAAATGCAGCTGGGACCAAACAAAGTGGGGGCTCCTGTGGGTTTGAGCTCCTCAATTCCTTGGGTTGGAGCTCTGTGATTCCTTGGGTTGGAGCTCCTCA
>VRYO01002095.1:3581904-3597820 GCA_009812075.1 Sialia sialis | reverse complement strand
GAAAAATAAATTCTTCATTGTAACTTTTCAGAAAGTTGCCTAGCTAAGTCTCCATTTTTTTATTTGGAATAAGTCTGAGTTTCTACACTCCTGAGAGATTGTTTAAGCAACCATCTCACTTACCTGCTGTAAAAATACTTTAAAGATGCAATTTGCTGTGAAGGAAGCTGGTTGAACGTCTTTGTCAACATTCTCTTGTGTCTTTGATGGATCATTTGCTCAGACATAATGAATTCTGCTGCATCTGATAACTTTATTGCCCATGAAGCAATCACAGTGAAATAATGAGTTACTATATCATCATTTTTGCTTTGTTTCTCATTGCTTGCCTTTTACACTCGAGAAAAGTCCTTGAGTTCTTGATGAGTCTTCTTGGCTTCAAGGACCTGTCTTTTACCAGGCTGAGAGTAAAAACTATTCAGATTCTTCACTTTTGATTCACCATGGCTCTGAAATAATGAATGGTCTCCCTCCTTATAATGACCCAAAACATCGAGGGTGGCTTCCCACTCCCCATGAGAAGTCCAGCTTTTTCAGTGGGATAAAAACTTGTTAATAAAATCAGCACCATGGCTCAGCTGCATTCCCCTGTTAGGCTTCTGACAGAGCCACACATCTTAGGAAGAAGAAGAAAGGGAAGAAGGAACAGAGATTTGTGGGAGAAAAAAAAGGGGGAAATGTGATTTCAGAAAAGAATGTTCTCATCAGTCCTCTCCCACCAAATTTGCCTCTGCCCAGTTCAGTGCTGGGCACTGCTCAGGTCGGGGATTCATTAAAATGCAATAAAGTGACAATATTTCTGAAAATGTGGAGCCATCGTGGAGCTACTTGAAGAATTGTCCTTCAAGGGACTGATTCAAACCCAACCAGGATTTTCTGCAAAGATTTCAAGAGGCTTTCAATCACACAGAGCCCTGCAGGGCTGAAACAAATGCTGAGCAGGTTTGGGAAGGTGTGAGAGGGCAGGAACACTGCTGCTCTAAAAGAGATTAAAATGGACAGGAGCACACCAGCACTGCTCTGAAAGAGATTTAAATGGACAGGAACACACCAGCACTGCTCTGACAGAATTTATCACACACAGGAACACACCAGCACTGCTCTAAAAGAGTTTATCACACACAGGAACACACCAGCACTGTTCTAAAAGAGATTAAAATGAACAGGAACACACCAGCACTGCTCTAAAAGAGTTTATCACACACAAGAACACACCAGCACTGCTCTATAAGAGATTATAACACACAGGAACACACCAGCATTGCTCTAAAAGACATTTAAATGGACAGGAACACACCAGCACTGCTCTGACAGAACTTATCACACACAAGAACACACCAGCACTGCAATCCCTGGCACAGGAACAGAATCCTCTTCCCAGGAACTCTGTTCCAGGAAAGCAGGCACAGGCGTGAGTTTTGTGAAATGGTTGAAGAGTTCAAATTCATCAAAAGTTTCAGACTTTACCAAAACCCCCAGAAAAGGCTTGTGTTTCCCTCTCCCCCAGCACATTTTACAAGTTCTTGCCTTTTTCAGAGTCCCTTGCTGGTCCTGTTCCAGCACTGACCTCTGCTGCCTATGCTGGACTTGGGCATTATTTTTTACTGAAATGAGATCTCTTTAATCAGCTTTCACAACATTGTGAACTGAAACTGCTCTTATTTAAAAGTTTAACTTTACTTTCATCAATTTATAATCAGAGTTCTTCTGGTATGTTTGATTCCTGACAAACAAGGATAAAAGTCTTGTGCCCCCATTGCTAATGAGATGATAAAACAGCAGGGATCAAGTTTTTAATTACTACAGGCTATGCACTGGAGAGGTACCAGTGATATTTTCTATTGCATGTCTAAGTTGTAACTTCAGGCTTATGACAGTCATGCTGTGCTCCTCTGCCTTTGATGATCACTCATCTTTGTCTCCTGAGAACACACAAAAATTTCTGAGCTGGGCTCCTGGGGGCTTGCAATTATTGCTGTAACCTGGCCCAGGTTCCAGGGCAGCTCAGCCAGGATCCCATGTCTGAGCACAGCACACACAAAACATCAGCACTCTGCTTCTCACACAATCTAGAGTCTCAATCTAGTGTTCCTGGAATAATTATGCTTTTAATTAAGCGGGAGAATAATTTAATATTGTTCCCTTTTTGCTTTTAGGAGCACAATCCATTACCTTCTCATACATAAAGCATCAGGCCACAGGCACACAGCAGTGCAGGATTTTGGCACTAGGGGACCAGGCCTTGGAAAATTGGCAATACAGGCATGTTTTTGGAAATTCATCACTCCTGCCCATGTTTGTAAGCTCGCTGAGAGAGTTTTGTTTCCTTGAATAAAATTAATATTGATGCAAGAGATTAAATTCGTTTCTAAGTAATGAATGGTTTCATTATTAGAAAGAGATGAGGTTGGCAATGCTGCAGACCTGTCCTGAACTCTGTGAGTTTTTTCTCTGAATATAAAGCTCATCCTCTCCAGGAGGAGTTTGGGAAATGTGAACATGAACCCAGCAGGTTTCTCAAATGGAGCAGAGGCTGTTTCCACTCAGGCCAGGTTCCCCCAAACCTTCCCTGAACCCAGCACTGCCTTTCTGCCAGAGCTGCACAGCTCTGCCACTGCCCATGGCATCCTACAGACACAATTTCCTTCAAATCCCTTTGTGCTGAGACAGCACTCTGTGGAAATTATTCCATCCCTATTCTGTGTTGCCTTCTCTGTTTAATCTGTGCCTGATGTGAGAGAGAGGTGTCTCAGCCTTTTCCCCAGCTGAAGTGAAGCTGCCTTTGCTTTCCTCAGTTCCTGCAGCTCACCCTGCAGCCACATCCCACCCAGGAGAGTTCTGCCTCTGGGGAAGGAGGGAAGAGCTGAGAAATGGACTCAGCAAGGGGAGGAAGATGAGCCTGGGTCCAGGAGAACGAGGTCCCCTGAGTGCTGAAATACAGAAGTAAAAACTACAGTAATTTCACAATTATAAGCCACAACTGATTATAAGCCGCACATCCGGGCAGACTACGGGATGTGTCCATATATAAGCCACACCCGAATATAAGCCGCACTTTTTTTTTTTTTTTAAAGCAAGGATCCATGTGTGACAAAGTAACAAGTTAGTAACAGAATGGCGCCAGCGCGGGGTTTGCTGTCAGGTGCTCAAGTTGCAAACAGTTTTCATCGACCAGCCAAGCCTTTAAAGGCAGCCCCAGGCGCCCTCCCCGGCCGTCTCTCACTTCCAGGTTGGCATTTCACTGGGATTTGTCCATAGATAAGCCGCACCTGATGATTAGCCACACTGCTGGGGTAGGCTGGATTCTTCCATGGAAAAGGTACGGCTTAGAATAGTGAAATTACTGCCTGAACTGAGATTGTAGAGCTCATCATTTGTGTGAGGTAAAACACCAAAGCCGTGCTTTTGTGCAGAGCTATTGCAAACAGAGCAAGCCAGGCTGAGTAATGAATTCATTGCTGTGAGCTCTGGGAGCTGAGATCTGGCTGGGCTCTCCAGGGACTGTGTGTCACTCAGATGCTGCACAAACCAAGAGCCCAGCTGAGCACTTCTCCCTGGCTCCAGCACAAACCCCACTTGGGTTTATCCTTGGGCAGCCCCATCCAGCCTGGCTGCAAACTATCATCCCTAAAACACGGGGTAACACTCACTTCAAAAAGTCCTTCACAAATCCGAAACTTCTGCTCAGGAACCAGCCATGATTAATGCACTTGGCTGTAGAAATCAATGATGATTTAAAAGCAGATCATGAAGGAGACTTCATCCTTGTTTTCTTTCCCAGATCAGAAATGCTCACGCTGCAAATGCTGCACTGACTGGAGCCCAGACAGAGCTGGCTGCTCGGATTCATTTCACAAATGTGGGACACCCAAGTGCCACGCTGCTGCTGTGTGCAGGCAATCAGTGGCACTGCAGAGCTCACAGCTCATCCCAACACCAAACACTGCACTGACACAACCAAGAGACACCCAATGTGCTGCATAACACAACTTGAAATGAGGCTGACCATAAAATGTGTATAATCTAAACTGCAGAAATCCCTCCACTCTAATGATCTGTTCCCTAAAAAGAAAAACGTAAAGTGTTTAAAAGATTTAGCAAAATCTGTGCATGGATTTAATAAATCATCGTGGGTATCAATTATATCTTAAAAACGGTGTACAGCTCTTGTAACATCAAGGACTGGTTTTAATTACAGCTTCAGAGTAACTAACATTTTCTTAATTTTAATGAATGTTGTCCTGTTATAGGATTAACTTATGATGAAGCTGAAGAAGCCCAAAGAATTTTCAATTACAAGAATTGCAGACATTTGACAGGTACACCAATAACTGCAGATTGTTTTGGAGTACTCTGGATTTTGGCCCAAATGCTGTTCCACTTCCACTGAGCATGGCAAGGGACACTTGGCCTTTTGTCCAGAAGGGTAAAAAGTGAATATTGCAATGGGCTGCAGTGAATTCCTGTGTGTGCATGAGAAATCTGCAGAACTGAAATGATCCAAGTACATCCAATGATCCCAATACATCCCAGTGATCCCAGTACACCCAGTGATCCCAGGACATCCCAGCAATCCCAGTATATCCCAGTGATCCCAGTACATCCCAATGATCCCCGTACACCCAGTGATCCCAGTCCATCCCCATATATCCCAGTACATCCCAGTACACCCAGTGATCCCAGTCCATCCCAGCAATCCCAGTCCATTCCAGTGATCTCAATACATCCCAGCAATCCCAGTCCATCCCAGTGATCCCAGTCCATCCCAGCAATCCCAGTACACCCAGTGATCCCAGTGCATCCCAGTGATCCCGGTGCTGTAGTGTGTACTGAGAACGTTATTTTGCTTCTACAAAAGGAAAACTGGATAATAGGTGCTTTTCATGTCTCCTGCTGCTGGAGAGCCACAATATTTGAGTCATAAATGGGCAAATGTCAAAGCAGGTCTCCTGCTGTGCCTGACTCCCTCAATAATTAGGTGCTGGTTTATTGTTCTGGGACTGAGCTGTGAGTCCAGCTCGCAGTGACAGAGCTGGAAATGGAAGGAGCACATTCCTCATCAGCAGACATTCCCTTCAAAATCCAGGGAATATCCACAGCCCTCACATGGCAGCATCAGGGTTCAGGCCACGGCTGTGCACAAGAAAATAACATCTGAGCTTGTGTGAATGCACTCCTGAACACATGGGTTAGACAAAAAATTACATTCATATTGAAATTTTGTATTCATATTTAAAATTAATATTCATATTTAATTTCTATATTCATATTTAGAATTTATATTCATATTTAAATTTTATATTCATATTTAAATTTTATATTCACACAGAACAAGGGGCTGAGAGCAGAGCCAGCTGTGAGTGGGCCTTGCCTTTTTCTCCCTGTACATGGCATCAGAAGGAACTCCCCTGGAAAGAGGAGCACCACAGTAAACACTGGCACCAGCAACCCACCAAAAAAAATTACCAGCTTGTGAAAAAGCGAGAAAAAAATGAAAAAATCACATGCCGAGGTTGTTGGGAGCATGGGTTGGTGGGAATGAGGGGTTGGTGTCTGTGGGAATTGTCACAAAAAGGGGAAGAAATCAGAGCTTTTGATAGGAAATTTATCTGCCATGGCATTCTCTTGGACATAGAAATGATATTTTAAAATGTGACTGGAAAGAAAGGTGGTCACTAACTCAGTGAATTCCAGGGGTTCACTAACAGCCATGCATTGACCCTGCTGAGGATGTTAATTCACTTCAGTGGTTCTAGGAACAGGAAAAAAGCAAAGTGGAAAAAAAGAAAAGGAAAAATGAGGAAACAACATAAGATATTTTTGTGCTTTCTAAACACTAACTAATCAGTCAGTTGAGTTTTTGCTAGATAAGAAAGTTCCAGGGGTGGCTATTTGTGAGATACTTAATGCACAGAGACTTTTTCAAAAATTATTTTTGCCCAGGAGACAAATGTGTAACCATATGATTTTTCCCCCTGCTATGTTAAAAATGCATTTGTATTTTTTCAAGCACACCCCGATTAAAGAGGGCACATCTGTTTTAAGTCCTTCTTTATGAAAATTACTGAGCTTCCTCTGAAAGCTTATCTTTTAATTTCAAAATTCTTTGTAGCAATAACTTAGATAATAACCAACCATATTTCTGTCTTCTTTAGAGGAGGGAAAAAAAAAAAAAGAGAGAGAGAGAAAGAAAGAAAGAACCATTTTGAGCTTTGAACTCCCCCTCCCTCCCCTGGCTGGGTCTCCTTTGAAAGGCCCCCCTCATTTGCGTTTAAAATGGATGTTCCATAGTGCTTGATTAGTGTTGGTGTGGGATAGCAGGGCTGGGAGCGGGGCTCAGCTTGAGCCCTGCGGATTATTCATCAATTCCCCGGCAGGGGGGACCCTGCCCTGCCTCTGCTCGGCACACTGCAGCTCTGCTGCTTTTTAAATGCTTTTTCCCCCTTTTTTTTCCCTTTTCGCAAAGTTTTTTTTCTCCCTTTTTTTCCCCTTTTTTTTTTTTAATTTTTTTTTAATTTTTTTTAATTTTTTTTTTTTTATATTTGTTTTTTAATTTTTTTTCTTTTTCTTTTTTATTTTCCCCAGTGCTTCTTCCCCAGGGAGGGTTCCCTGAGTGCCCAGGATGGCTTGCAGCTCCCGGGCTGTATTTACCATATGTCTGTCTGCCCCAGCCTTTGTGTGAGACACAGATCATTCAAATCCCCAAAGTGGGAGCTGGGCAGGCTCAGGGTTCCTGCCCAGCATCTCCAGAGCGATGTTTTGTTTCTCTCTGCTCGGTTGGGACTGCGGGGCTGTGTGTGCACTGCCAGGGTTTCAGTTCCATTTGTCCATTTGCCAGCTCTGAGCAGATTTCACACGGCTGTTCTTTGCTGGTGATCCCTGTGCTGCTCATCCTCGCAGGGCCAGGGAAGGGTTTGTGCTGGTGCAGGACAGCAATGAGCAGCAATTGTGCTGCCTCTGCTGCTCTGAGCTCACAGCACAGCAGTTCCCTGCAATCCTGAGCCACTCTGGGCTCAGCAGCACCAGAGCTTTCCCAGTGAGGGACACGCTTCCCTCTGAGCAATCCCCCTCTTGAACATGGAAATTATCTACAGAAACAGAATGGTGTCTTTCAACCCGACCCAGCTAGGGCAGGAATTGGGGGATTGGTTTGGAGAATCTGTTGTTGGTGGGAAGGAACCAGCAGCTGCAGAATGTGGCCATGCACATCAACACTCAATATCCCGTGTCTGTGGTGTGTCCTGCTCCCACTGATGGAATACAGATACCTGCTCTGGATCAAACTCCCAAATTTCACTGAGCAGAGGCTGGGTGAGAATCTTCACACTCAGCAAGACACAGCATGGTTTGGTAATGCTCACAATCATTAATTCTTAAAATTAACAGCTGCCATGAGCTGAATTTTGGGTTTTGTTTCCTTCTGCCACCCCTGAAAGTTCTGAAAAAAAATATTTATTTTCTTTGGTACTTTTAATGAACTGTGCTTCTCCTTTGGGACATCTCTAACCTGCTTACAAGGAGGTTGGTGGGAGTAGGAGGCACAGAGCAGCACCAAGCAGGCTTTGAAAACAAGAACTTCTTCAACCCCCGTGGCACCCACAGCTCCCTCCTCCTCTGAATGCAAATCAATGACACATTTTCTCTCTCTGCTGTCTCATTTTTGGGTTTGAGCCTCTGCCTCCTGTCTCCCCATGAAACCCCTGCATGTGGAAATGCTTTAAATCCCTTCACACTGTGCAACCAGGATTCCTGCAGGAGCTGGTGCCTGGCTGCTCCCCAGGCCATTCCAGATGTGTCCAGCTGCACACCCTCCTCTGCCAGCTCAGACCTGGAGGGATCTGCAAACCCAGAGAATCACTTGGGGTCTGTCCAGTCTAAAGAGATCGTGCAGCCTGACGACTGAGGTGTCTGAATCTCTCACACTGACAGAGTGCTGCTTTACAGGGGTGCAGGGCTCAGCAAACACCTGGGAACACCCCAGGAACATCCTTGGGAATATCCCAGGAACATCCCAGGGACATCCCAGGAACATCCTTGGGAACATCCCAGGGGAACATCCCAGGAGCACCCCAGGGACATCTCAGGAATACCCCAGGATCTGTAATATTCAATATATCTGGTGGCACACCTGCAATATTCAGTATATCTGTTAATACACCTGCAATATTCAGTGTATCTGGTAGCACACCTGAAATATTCAATATACCTGATGGCACACCTGCAATGTTCAGTTTATCTGGTAGCACATGTGCAATATTCAGTGTATCTGGTGGCACACCTGCAATATTCAATACATCTGGTGGCACACCCATGGCTGGCACATGCCAGGGCAGCAGCACGGATCAGAATTCAGGCCAGAACAGATTTTAAATAAAATGCAGTGATTACATCTTGAGATTCCTGTTCCTGACACCAGGATCTTCACCACCACAACCACCCTCCCTCCCTCACAGAATTCCATGAGAAAACCCATCCAGCAGGATCGTTTGTAACATGGGCCAAGTTGACATTTCAGAAGTTAAACAAAGCAGAATTTTTTAAAATCAGTATCCACAAATATTCCACTGGAAGCAAGCAAAAAGAAAAGTGACAGATATTCTGCATGCAGGCAAATACAAACTTCAGCACAACATAAAATGTGTGAGAATGATTTAAACTCAAATGCAAAATTAATTATTGGAGGCTTAAAATTATAAAGCACTGTTTGGGCCTTAAAGAATGTTCAAAATAAAGAAAATAACTCAGGTATTTATTGTTTTGCTTCAATTTACATTGATGCTATAAATAGCTGACAAGGAATGATGACAAATAAGCTATTGTAAGCCTTTGGGAGTTTATTAGGTCATTTGTGAGGGGGCTGAATAGAGTCATTTGTTGCCCTCAGGTGTTTGAGAGTCTCTTTACCCTTGGGAAAGGAATTTAACAAAGGAGTGTATTTCAAAGCAGGCACTCTGTGTTTTCCACCCTTTTTCTGAAGTGTTTTCAAACACACTCGGAGCTGGAAATTCTCAGAAGTGAGGAATGGAGGTGTGCACAGATGACCCCGAGGCAGCTGACGAGCCCAGGAGCAGAAGATGGGGTCACATTTCAGATGCTTGAATCCCAAATACATTTTCACTGCAGGAGCCCTTGATTTATTTTCGCCCCACCCACTGGGTGCAAACTTTGAAATGCACAATCCAGAAGTGTTGGACTAATGCCCCACTTGCATCTTTTTATTTGGCTGAGATGTGACACGTCTTAGTTCTTCCAAAGGACATTGCATCTGCCCTGATCTGTGGATCCTGATCAGATGGAGCATTAGCATTTTTTCCAAGCTGGAATGGAACAGCCTGTCAGGAACAGCAGTGCAGCCAGCAAATGAACCTGCCAGAGCTGCTTGGAGCTACAAACCAGCTGCAGGGAGCAGCAGGTAACCTCTGCTCCAAAAGCTACCAGGGGACGAGGGTGGAGAGGCAGGCCAGGAGAAAGGAAAAATGGGATTTCATCTGTGTCTGTGGTTTCTTTTCAGTGCAAAATCCCAGACTCAGAGAACATTCTGCAGTGCTGGAATCCAGGAGTCCCAGACTCAGAGAAAATCCTGCAGTGCTGGAATCCTGGAGTCCCAGACTCAGTGAGCATTCTGCAGTGCTGGAATCCCCTGTGCCCATCCCAGAATCAGTGAAGATCCTGCACTGCTGGAATTCCCCTGTCCCCATCCCAGACTCTGAACATCCTGCACTCCTGGAATCCCCCGTGCCCATCCCATCCTGGTGGGTCCAGGCTGGCACTGCCAGGGAGGCTCTGCAGAGCAGCAGCAGCTCCTGAGGCTGCACTGGCTCCAGCCCTGCTCCCAGCACTCTCAGAAATGATTTCCTGCCCTTTTCCAGGGCTTCAAGAGCCTAGTGTCATCCACTTAGACTCCACTTGAACCCTCTCTCAAGTGAATGCCCTGCAGCTCTTGTCTTCAAACAGTGCTGTCCATCCTTTTTGATCATCCAAGTCATGCAGATTTTTCAAAGGCAGAGCTGATGCTCAGGGCCCCTCTGCTCTCCCGCTCTCTGATTTCTTGACTGCACTCACTGTGCATTCAGTTCACAAGTCACCCATGCAAATAAGGCACTGCATTCTCAAAAGATGTCCAGGGTGAGGAACAGCTGAGATCAGGCTGCCCCTGCTGGAATCATTCATGTAGCCCACGTTTCTTTTGCTCAGGATAAATTTGAGAGCGTACAAAAGCTTGCTTCTCAGTAGGCAAATATTTTAACAGTGACTGCAGCTTGTTCTGGCTGCCACTCATTCTTCATGGGGCTTTCCCCACCTTGCCCATATTGTCCTGGATGTGCCCACAGACCTCGTGCATCCAGCTTGGACACAATTACTGCTTCCTAAGCAGCTTCTGCTGCAAAGAACCTGAGGAGCTTTGTCAAGACAGTTTTGCTCTGGAAAAGTAAGGAAGAGTGACTTGGAGTGCCTGAGGAAATCTATAATCAGAAAGTTCAGTGCATGTGAAATCAGGCACCTGCAAGAATGGAGAGCATCTGAGCAGGAGATTCCAGCAGCAGCTCGGTGCCAGGTCAGGGCAATGCAAGGTGACAAATGTGACTTCAGGAGGGAGAAATAAGAAACTTTTGAATGGCTTTGACACTCTGCAGCTCTGAGCTCTCAAAGAAATCCTGGAACTGGTGGCCAGGGTCGGAGAGCATCCAGCAGCCTGGAATCCCGCAGAGCTGAGGGTGGCTCAGGAGGGAGTTCAGCGCTCACCCCTAAAATGTTTTGGTGTTGCTGTATTCACAAGGAATCCACAGGTACCTGAATGAAAAGCTCACACTTTAGAGGCAGCCTGGGACACAGTGTGACACAGGAGCGTATCTGGGACCCTACAGTGTGACACAGGGGTGTGTGTGCTGTGTCTGCAGTGTGACACAGGAGTGTGTGCTGTGTCTGCAGTGTGACACAGGTGTGCTTGGGACACGGTGTGACACAGGAATGTCAGGGCTGAACTCTCTTCAGCACTTCTGTGGATGGAGCAGTGGGACACGAGGAAGTTCTGTCACCCTGAAAGAAGCACAGGTTGAAATGGAAATTCCTGTGGAAAAGGTCAGGGAGCACCAAGTGCTGGGATTTTCTTTTCCTCCTGAACACAAACCCAGGTGCCCTCACTCAGTGAAACGTTCAGATGAAAGAAGCTGCTATGGAAACGGAGGGTGTGTGGTTTGGTGGGTGCAGGTAGCCAGGTGCACAGAGCAAGCACAAACGTGTCTGAGCTCTGCTTTTCCACCCTCCCAGCACACTGCAGGAGCCAGGGGCAAACTGCTTGGTGTGACACCTCACTGCTGCACCGAGGAATTCACTTCTGAACTCCACACATCACTCTGAGCACTGACCCTGGCAACTGCCTTGCCCTGGTGTGGCTGTGGCTCTGGGCACAAAGCTGAGCCTGGTGTGGCTCTGAGCACAAAGCTGAGCCTGGTGCTGGCTGTGGCTGGTGTGGTTCTGGGCACAGAGCTGAGCCTGGTGTGGCTCTGAGCACAAAGCTGAGCCTGGTGGTGGCTCTGGGCACAAAGCTGAGCCTGGTGGTGGCTCTGGATCTCAGCACAAAGCTGAGCCTGGTGTGGCTCTGGGCACAAAGCTGAGCCTGGTGTGGCTCTGGGCACAAAGCTGAGCCTGGTGCTGGCTGTGGCTGGTGTGGCTCTGAGCACAAAGCTGAGCCTGGTGGTGGCTCTGAGCACAAAGCTGAGCCTGGTGCTGGCTCTGGGCACAAAGCTGAGCCTGGTGCTGGCTCTGGATCTCAGCACAAAGCTGAGCCTGGTGCTGGCTGTGGCTGGTGCTGGTTCCGGGCACAAAGCTGAGCCTGGTTCTGGCTCTGGCTCTGGGCACAAAGCTGTCCCCACCTCGGTGCCCACTCAGTGCCACCAGCCCACTCATCCTCATGCACGGCACTGACAGATTTCCACGAAAACATTTCAAAAATGATTTTGCAACTTAAGAAAACATACTTGAGCAATTACCATTTCCTTTACCATGAAACCAAATTCACTGTACATTACAGCTTTAAAGCTGAGATCTAAGGTTCAGATCAACCCTTTAATCCTGACTGTGGCTTCGGGTACTTCCTGATATTTATGAGAAATGCTCCAGGCCTGCAGCTGGGCTTTGAACAAAAAAATAATGAACTTCGTTGACTGTGAACAAAGTTCTGCACTATTTTAAAGAAAGTTAAGCTGTGACATTTTTTAATCCAACACTAAATCACATAACCCAAATCCTCTGCATAATTCAGGAATGTTTCACAGCAATAAAAAGACAATTAGATCAAACTGGGTTGCTAAATGAGCTGAAATCAATCTATCTAAACCTGAGAATTCTTGTTAAGCTTTCTCCTGAAATACTCCTATTTTACTATATAATATCTGAATTAATACTGCTCTATTCTAACATACTCCATACAGTAACTCTCCATCTCCTCTTGCTAATTAAAAATATGGGCAATAAAGGATATCTTACAGAATACACACCTTACAGGATTTGATATTATTTATTGAATATGGTTCACAAATCTATTTGCAGTTTTAGCTTCTTGTTCCAGTCTGCATAATGTGACCTGTCCATTTAATAGAGCTGCCATTGAGAAATCACTTCTTGCTCACTCCACACAGGATTTGTACACAGAATAAATGTCAGCTAGGACTGATCTGACTTTTTAATGGGCAGAATTTAACAGGAAGCGTCAGGCTGATAGAGTGCAGAGATTTCAGCAGGGGTAGGATGGTGGTGTGTAAAGAAGAGGCTGTTTTCAGGAAAAGGGGGCACAGGGTGGGCAGAGAGGAGCAGGGATCAGACCTGGGGAGCAGGAACACACAACCCAGAGTCAGGTGAGGAGGAACACAGAGCCCAGAGCCAGGTGAGCAGGAGCACAGAGCCAGGTGAGCAGGAACACAGCCCAGAGCCAAGTGAGCACGAACACAGAACACAGAGCCAGGTGAGCAGGAACACAGAGCCAGGTGAGCAGAAACACACAACACAGAGCCAGGTGAGCAGGAGCAGAGCCCAGAGCCAGGTGAGCACGACATCCAGCCCAGAGCCAGGATCACCTGTGACAAGCCAGCAGCAGAAATTCCTACACCTGCTCCAGTACAGGCCTAGGAGAAGAGACACAAAGAATGAGGGCTCAGACAAAAGAATCTGAAGGAAAAAATCAGAAATTAGGGCTGAAAAGAGTGGCCTAGAGAATAGCAGGGAATACAAGTTGGCACATTTATTTTCTTTCTTTTTGGGAGAAAGTATTTCCCTGATATTTGTTATGCAGTTGTGTGTATCTCCGTCGTGGCAATGTTTTTTTCTTTTCCATCAGATGCCGTTTGCTCTCTGTTTTGGGATGTAAATGCTGCCTTGCCTGTCCCCACACTGCAGCCAGGACAGTAAATCAGGGACATCAGTTCTTCCATCCTCAGCTCCGTCCCAGGAAATGAAATGTGACCCCAAAGCTTGCCCTGGGAAGAAGCAAGGCTGTCAGCTCCTCAGACAGTGTTTCACACACCATGGCCTCTAAAACTTCGCCTCTCTCACTTTAGGAAAACACTAGTTAAGAATGTAAAAATACTGTGGTACAGAATCATAACTAGTTAATACCTACCACAGCAACGTGAACTCCAATGCTTGGGTTTGAGAAATCCCCATTTGAAAATTTCTTAGCAAATATTTAGTGAGATTCGGGAGCAAGCTGGGCTTCTATGAACCCAGCTGTGGATGGAAGTTGGAGATCATTTCTGGAGGGTTCCTGGTTCCTCCTGCTCCAGCACAGCAATGATGGGGTTTGTTCTGCTGCTCTGGGCAGTGCCACTCCTGGGGTTAGGACAAGAGCTGGGCACACCTGGCCATGGTGTTACCTGGAACACATGAAGGGAAGAGCTTCACTGGGAGGTGTTAGCAGCACACTCACACATGGCACTGCAGGCAGGGAAGCGCTTTCCTCACCCTCACTGCAGTCTCTTGTTTATTTACCAGCCAGGATCCCCAAGAGCTGCGCTCTGCACAGCTCACAGCTGTCTGCAGTTCCTGCCTCCTGCCTCCCCAGGCATCTTTTTCCTGTTTATACTTGTACATCAAATGGGCCTTTGGAAAAAATCCCCGCTTTTCTTTTGTTCCGTGCTCTTTGTTCTGTTTCCACGCGGTCTTTTCCCCTTTGGAGATGACATGGATGGGAAATGGCTCATTGTAGCAACAGGAGACAGAAGGCAAAAACAATTGCATCACGGGCAAAGCAAACATCAAAGCAGAGCCCAAGCCAAAGAGCTGGGGGAAAAAAAAAATCATGTGTGATATTTTGACGTGTTGCAGTCCAGTTTGGGAGGGATTTTGGCAACACGAAAAATAAAGTGCAAACAGTTCCCACTTTCCAAAGCTGTCCTGGTGTTGGTGTGAACCAGCCCGGGCTAGGGACAGGATGGACCTGCTGCTTTTCCAATTCCCTCTGAGTGTGAAAATCCTCCAAGGCCACCTGCACAGCCAGTTCTAACTGGGTGAATTGGTCAAAAAGAGCAGACTCTGAACCAAACTGGAAACTATCTTTCACTAAGCACTAATTAACTGTCTGACAGCCCACGTATAAAAATTAGAGAGCTTATTGTTGATGTTTGTTTTCACTTTAATAAGGGGTTGCTGTAGGTAGCCAGCCTGATTAAGTACTTTTCAAAACTCCCTTCTAAAGATAATTAAGTTCTGCAGGGAAATGCAAGGAATTTGGCATTAAGAAAACCATTAGACAGGCAGATATTTTAAATGAATAAACAAACATAACTCTTTCCAACACACACATTCTGCTTTCTCATGATTTACATAACGCAAATGACTTTGACAACATCTTTATGTGCTGTTTATCTTAAAATATCGCTGAGCCAAAAAAAAAAAAACTTGCATATTGTGTTTCTGCAGCGTCAAACCTCTGACCTGCTGGAGAGTTCTGCAGGCTAGAGAGCAATAAAAGTTGCCACTGTGGGTGAAGAGCCCATGGCAAGGAGTAATCACTGCTCTTAAAAGCACTGAACACGCCACATCTAAGCGAGTTTGTTAAATATTTATCCAGATTTCTATGTGAATAATGGAAATCACATGCTGGAAGTACTTCAGCTGTCTTTGAGCAGCAACATCCACACTTTCACAGACTGAGAGCTCTTCTTTTTAACTTCAGAAAGAGAATCTGGCTTCCCCCGTGGGTTGCTGTGCTGACATAGAAAACATGAGAAAACTGGCTTTGAGGACAGACTGACAAAACAAATTAAACAAAAAGACATATTCCTATTATTTGTTAATGTTAACAGTGTCACCCACTTCTACCTGGAATAGCAGAGAACAAGAGTTTTAATAGATCTTTTCATGGCAAGAAGTGTGTTTCATTGTTTCATAGTTCCATGTCAGTCTGATTAGTCAGTTAAGAACTCACAGTTTCTAAAGACCGATATTTATCTTATTGCTGTGAGATACAGAGCATTAAACACACACATGTGAATTGGAAGCACTTTGAAATATTTTAAACCTTATCAATAGTTTTTCATAGACCGCATCTGATTGATTTTAAATTTCCCAAATACTTTGAATTTCCCAAATTTCCCAAAATGTATCAGTTTGGTAAATGCAGATACTGTTGACAGAAATGAACTCGGGGCTGATAAAAAGGCCAGCGGGAGTTTCTGGAGTGTGTGAACTGCAGGAAATGCAGCCCTGGATGTAACGCTGCCCTTATGAACACCGAGCTCTATTCCTTGTTTGACTGCTCCACCTCCTGGTGAAATTAAACTCATTTTTCAGGGAACAGGCTGGGACAGGAGGAGATCGCTCACTCCCCGTTACCCCCGGTCCGTCCCGGCTCAGTCCCTGCCTATTCCCGATCCATCCCGGGCTCATTCCCCGCTACCCCCGGGCTCAGTCCCCGCTATCC
>VRYO01002095.1:3556191-3574019 GCA_009812075.1 Sialia sialis | reverse complement strand
GCAGCTTCCCCGCCGGCCGGCTCACACTTCCGGGTCAGCATTTTGCCGGAATTTGTCCACAAATAAGCCGCACCTGATGATTAGCCGCACCAGTGGGGAAGGCTGCATTCTTCAGTGAAAAAGGTGCGGCTTATATTCGTGAAACTACTCTAGTTTGTATTTCTGATACAGCAATACAACATAGAAATTGGTGATTGGATGCAGCCCGTCCTGATCAGCCAGATGAAGAGGAGGAGAGGGAACATACAAGGACCTGTGGCTCTGATTCCAGAGCTGTGCTCCCTAACAGGTACTGTAGTGGTTTTCTGTGTCAAAGCATCTGTGAAACCATAATGCCTACTGAGAGAGCTATTCTGGCAGCAGCTTTTTGCCGAGTTCAGGAGAGCTGGTTTGGCTGTATAAATGTGAACACGTTTTAGGAACACATTTTGTAGCTAAGAGATTGGATGTTTAAATGGGACTGGAAAGTTCCAGGGGGTTTGTTGCTGCCTGTTGTTTAGGTATGGTATTCAGCATCAGCACTGATAACTTTTCGAGTTTTGGTGGTAGCACTTCTGTTGAAAGAGCAATTTAGTAGAAAGTGATGATAAATTTGTAAGACACATAAAAGCATGTTTTGCTCTGAGATACTCACTGTGCACTAGCAGTACCTGTCCATCTCAGCACTGCTTTGTTTTGATTTGAAAACAGAGCTGAAGAGCTGCAGTGCCTTGTGTGGTTTCTCCTCAAGTGCAAAACTCCAGGGTTTCTTTTCAGTGCCATGGGGGTGTATGTGCAGGAAGCAACTGACAACTTTGGCTACTACTGCCAGCAGGACTTAGATCTTCACGAGTGCAGGTTGAATTTCTTAGTCCTTAGTGTTCCCTGTGACTGAGAGAGGCTTTGCTTGGCAGGACTGACTGACAAGATGCGCAGTGATTTCAATATGATGAAGGACCTGGCCATCCACACACGGCTGCCCCCCGAGCAGAGACAGCGCGAGCTCGGCCGGCTCCTCAACTACATCCAAAAGTGAGCACCTCAGTGTCCTGGCTCATGAAATATCTGTGTATCAAACCCGTGGCAACCAAACTGCTGAGATCTTGCTAGTGTTAAAATATTCTTGGTTTTAATTCAGATCTTGTTTTTAAACAGAGATGACAACGTTCAGAAGGAGCTCCGAAACTGGGGTTTGAGCTTTGATTATAAATCAGTGTCCTTTACAGGAAGAACTGTTCAAGGAGAAAAGATCTACCAATCAGGAACCGTGGTAAATAATAAATTACCTTCTAAAATCTTCTGGGTATTTCACTAATGAAACAAGTTCTTAAGGAAGGAAGTAGTACTTTTTGGTTGATAAGTGAAGGATAAAGAGTGGAGACCTATAAATTTTGTAAACTGTTGCCGAGTTGTGGTTGGAAACCCTTGAAGGCACTCGATTACAGTAGTGTTGTCCTTGCAGAACAGTCCTGGTCAGATACAGACTTGGAGACCAGAGATGTTTCTCATGAGTTTCCACCTACTAAGGTACCAAGGCTTTCAGACAGAAAGCATGAATGGTTTCAGTTCAGTACTGGAACACAGACAGTGTGTGTTCAGTCACAGTAGGGTGACCGAAGTGAATAACGGGGGTTTGAATGAACTCAGAGCTTGCTGTAAGTGTGGAATGTTTTGAATGAACTCTGAGCTTGCTATAAATGCAGAATATTTTGAATGAACCCCGAGCTTGCTGTAAATGCAGAATATTTTGAATTAACCCCGAGCTTGCTGTAAATGCGGAATGTTTTGAATGAACCCTGAGCTGCTGTAAGTGTACAATATTTTGAATGAACCCCGAGCTTGCTGTAAATGCAGAAGATTTTGAATGAACCCTGAGCTTGCAGTGCGCAGGGACTCTCAGCATGCACTGGGCTCTGCTGAGCAGTGCTGTTCCCCGCAGTTCGATTACAACCCGCAGTTTGCTGACTGGACCAAGGAGACGCGGGGCGTGCCGCTGATCCGCGCCATGCCCATGGACAGCTGGCTGCTCATCTACACACGCCGCAACTACGACGTGGCCAACACGCTGCTGCAGAGCCTCTTCAAGGTCACCCCCTCCATGGGCATCCGCATGAGCAAGCCCAACATGTGAGTGTGCTCTGGGCAGGGATCCTGTTGTGGGGGCTGCTCAGTGGGGAGGGTGTTGTGTGTCACAGCCAGTGTCACAGCTGCAGTGCAGCACTTTGTTCAGCTGTCTCTCATGAGTGAATTTTCTCACTCATGCTGCTATTTCTGAGAGCTTTTCACATGCCCAAAGTAAGGAGCATTAGACAGACAGTCATTGAGCAAAACCTTCTCCAAGGAGTATTTTCTGCTGACTTAGGATGTATTCTGATTCTGCCTGATGTGTTCTCCTTGCAAATATCCTCCCTTGAGTGCCTGTACTTGCCTTTAATTTTGAATTTCATTGTGTTTGGAAACCTAAGTTTGGAGTTGATTCCTTTTAATCTGGAGATATGTGCAAGTTATATGTTTGTTAATAGCTGTAAATGACATTTCACACACTACTGATGCATAGTGAGCTTTTATGCTTTTGCCGAAGTTTCAATAGCTGTTAGTTGGTTTTGTTTTTTTTTCTGTAAGCATTTTCTCTATTTCTTTTCAGGATTGAAGTAGATGACAGAACAGAAACTTATTTAAGGGTTTTACAGCAAAGGGTTACCCCTGAAACAAACATAGTATGTATTTGAATCCATAACTTCAAGTCCTTTTTATCTCTTTAATTGGTGTTTAGTGGTGTTTGCTCTCAGAAATGCAACTCTGGGCTTCTGAGAATCCCCCTGTTCATCCTCCTGTGCAAACCTAACCCTGACCATGGGTATCCTACTGGGTAAGAGCCTTTGGTTCTGAAGTACACACACTGACACTTGCTCTTCTTTCTTTCACTCTGAAAATGTCAATGTTTCTCTTGAGCATAAGCAGCTTTTCCTAAAGAACTCTAAGTGCTGTATAACTCTGAGAATGCAGCTTCTAACAAAGATTCTTTTTTCTTCGAAGGTAGTTTGCATTTTGTCTAGCTCCCGAAAGGATAAGTACGATGCCATCAAGAAATACTTGTGTACAGACTGTCCCATCCCCAGCCAGTGCGTGCTGGCTCGCACCTTGAGCAAGCCTCAGACCATCATGACTGTAGCCACAAAAATCGCCTTGCAAATGAACTGTAAAATGGGGGGAGAGCTCTGGAGCGTGGAGATCCCGGTGAGTGTTGTGTTCTGAATGTCAGCTCCTCTGTGCTGGGCTCAGTTTGAAAGGCAGGCCCTGTGTGCAGGGTGCAGCCATGCTGTGTGTTGCTTTGCAGCTGAAGCAGGTGATGATTGTGGGCATTGACTGTTACCATGACACCGTGTCCGGGAAGCAATCCATCGCCGGCTTTGTGGCCAGCCTCAACCAGACAGTGACACGGTAAGAGAAGAGCCCCAGAGCTGTCAACAACCAGCCTTTCCTTTGCCAAAGAGCAGCTCCAAGGTGCTCCCTCAGGAAAATTCAGAATTGGTTTACTGTAATTGTTAATAAGAAATATATTCTGATACTGTCCAGTGCATCCCTTTTCCCACATTGCTTGAGAGAGGGATCAAGTGGTGGGGACAGGGCTGGGATGAAGAGAGGCCATTAGGGTGACAGGTCCTTTCCCCTTTTGATTGACTTGTGTGAAAGGCTCTCCTTGCTTGAGAAGACTCGTAAGTCATGCTACAGCACTTTCACCATGGGGGAATATTCTAGAACCCCAACTCTTCCTTGGCTGCATTGACCCCCAACACCCAGAAAGATGAAGTGGTCATGGGCATCTTAAAGGTGACTTCATTGCCGTAAGCCTGGGAAGTGTTTGAAGGTCTCTCCTCTTGTTCTTCCCAGGTGGTTCTCCCGCTGTGTGGTTCAGAGTCGTGGGCAAGAACTTGTGGATGGAATCAAAGCCTGCTTGCAGAGTAAGGGAAGGAAAGGGAAGGAGCTCTGCTCTTGTGGAGCCACATCTAAGAACTGACAATTCAGCTTTCTCAAAAGCCTCCCCCCCTGCTGCCCTCGGGGAGGTGTTACCAACCTGCACTTGGGTAACCTCAGATGAAACATTCTGGTGTAAATCCTGCTGAAAACGAGCAGCATTTTGTGTCAACCTTTCACTGATTGCCACACCTCTTTGCAATAATTCAAAACTACTTAGTGCACTTCCAAGAATGCTTTAGGGCAGTGTGATTTGAAGGAGGCAGCTCCTGCCAGGAGAGTCCAGCAGAGCAGGTGTGTCCTTGGGTGCTTTGTGTTTGTGTGGGTGCACAGGCAGCCAGAGCTCTTCCTGCAGATGTGTTTGTGTGGCATGGTGCTGACCATTTCACCTTCTTGAAGGATTGAGGGCCTCAGTTCTCCACCCTACTGCTCTTTTTCTAGCAATAAAAATCCTTTTTTGTTTTGGAATGAATTGTCATTACAGCTAATGGCTTTTACTGTTTTTTTTCAGCTGCTCTGAGGAACTGGTCCAAGTGGAACAAGTGTTTGCCCTCTCGTATTTTTGTGTATCGTGATGGTGTTGGAGATGGACAGCTCAATACTTTGGTTAATTATGAAGTGCCTCAGTTTCTGGATTGCTTGAAGAGTATTGGCACTGACTACAGGTAAATCTGTTTCTGCCAACCCTCTCTACACTGCAGAGGAGTAAACACTGGGATACAAAATGAGGCCATGGGTGAAGAGTCCCATCCTTACTGAGTTTCACCTGGGCTCAGATAACTGCTTTTCTGATGATTATTTACTGATTTCAGATACTTGAATAGGAGAATTCTTAGCACATGCACCACATACACGTGTGCACATCCACTCTTTGGGCATTCTTGATGGATGTGATAATTTACTTTTGTCCCACTGCTTGATCATAGCCTGACTGTTGTGTCTGGTAAGGCCGTTTTTTTTCTTTCCATTTCTTAAAGGAAGTTGTTCAGTCTCTTACATTTTCAACATTCTGCTTTGAAACGTGCCAACTGCAGTGACTTAATCTACTCTGAAAAATAAAAATATTTCCTTACACTGCAGGCAAGCAGAGCAGTTGAGGTGCTCAGTTCTTCTGTTTAGCTTTTGTTAATGGCTTTACCAAAAATGCTGTTGAGCCACAGGGTTTGTATAGGAAACAATGAGGTAGAAAGTAGAATTGCAGTCTTTATTTAGAAGATCCCCTTTTGATCCATTTTCTACTTCTCATGAAGTTAAAGGAAAGCTGAGTTGGTGAAAAACAATGAGTGTTGTAACAATGTTGTGAACAATGTCTTGTTCAATCTGAGTCGCATGTGAAGACTTAGATGTGAATTTAAGGCCTGGAACTCCAGTAGATCTTGTCCTGCAATGCTCTCAGTGCAGTTTTTTGCCTTTTCCTGTTTTCAGCCCAAGACTCACTGTGATTGTGGTGAAGAAACGAGTGGGTGCCAGGTTCTTTGCAGAGATCGGTGGAGGACTCAGAAACCCACCCCCTGGGACTGTGGTTGATACAGTGGTGACCAGACCAGAGTGGTGAGTTCCTGCTCAGGTAACACTTACTGCTCCTGCC
This sequence comes from Sialia sialis, assembly GCA_009812075.1. Lineage (NCBI taxonomy): Eukaryota > Metazoa > Chordata > Aves > Passeriformes > Turdidae > Sialia > Sialia sialis. The sequence continues at coordinate 3,568,477 of VRYO01002095.1, read as the reverse complement.
AGCAGCCTGGCCTTGGAGGAAATGTATCCAGTACTGTATGGACTGCAGATCAGTGCAGAAATCCCTGCCACACTTCTGGGGACAGAAGATGAGATGGAACAAATAAAATCCAAGGTTGTTGTAGAAGAAGACCTGTTGAAGACCTGGTCCATGTAATGTGATCACTGGAGTTCCTCCAGGGCTCCTGGCCTTTCAGACACACAGGAAGTTTTGTGGCCAAAGCCTGGCCATCCTCCTGGGGTTTAGCAGTACGCACAAGTGGCCAGTCCATGGGCAGTTGGATGTTTGTGAGGCACTGTGTGACAGGCTGTATGATGGGGCAGTGGCACTGTGTGACAGGCACTGTGTGATGGGGCAGAGGCACTGTGTGACAGGCTGTGGGGTGGGACACATGCACAGTGTGACAGGCACTGTGTGATGGCACACACACACACTGTGTCACAGCCTGGGGCTCCTCCCTGCAGGTATGATTTCTTCATCGTGAGCCAGACGGTGAAGAACGGCTGCGTGGCACCCACGCACTACAACGTGGTGTACGACACGAGCCAGCTGAAACCCGACCACGTGCAGCGCCTCACCTACAAGCTGTGCCACATGTACTACAACTGGTCGGTGAGTGCTGCTGCTGCTGCTGTCTCAGAAGCAAAACTAAATTCTTACCACAGAAATACCCGCTTCATTGGAGGTGAAGGGTGTTGTGCACTCAGCCTCTGTTGTGGAGGTGAAGGGTGTTGTGCACTGAGGGGTGCTGCAGCTTTGGCACTCCAGCAGACACACACATCAGCCCTGGCTGAGCCCTTGTCCACCTCCTGCAAGGCCCAGCACTGACTGAAACCTGGCAGAGGTGTCACAAAGGCACTGCGCTTGGGAATTTGGGTTTTTTTCATCTCTTCTTCTGTTGTGTTGGGTGTATGTGAAGTTATTTTCACAAATCTGGGAATACAGATTTTACAGGTGTGCAGACTTTGGAGGTCAGGGGTCTTTGTTACAGTGACTCTATGTTTATTTAAATGACTTGAAAATAATTATCTTTTTCTTTTTTCCTTTTTCTTCAGGGCATTATCAGAGTGCCTGCTCCTTGCCAGTACGCTCACAAATTGGCTTTCCTTGTTGGTCAGAGCATTCACAGAGAACCAAACCTGATGCTCTCAGACAGACTGTACTACCTTTGAAGCTGAGCACCAACACAAGAGTGTAGTTCTTGTCTAGAGAATGTAGAATTGTCTGCACTTTTGGTTTAGTTTTGGCTTTTCGTAAGAGATGTGCACAGGAGATGTGCAGTTGTGGAAATAATTTTCTTTTCAATGTACCAGGGAAAAGCTTGAGATGGCTGATTTGCATTTGGAACAGGTGTCTGCTTGCTAGAATAACTACACAAATTTTTATGATTTTTGATACTTATTTACTAAAGTTTTTCTGTGATTCTTTCCAGAAGTTTATTGGTTGTTCTTCTTTACATTTTGAGGAGTCTTGCATGTGAGAGAGAGAGAGAGTTATGCAGACCAGAATCCAGACTCTTTCAGCTAGTACTTTACCCTTCTAATTTTCAAAATGCTTCAGTATTGTTGATTCCTTGTTTTTCTTGGCTGTTAAAGTGAGGGTCAGATTTGTCTCCTGAACTGTTTCTCACATTTGAGGGAGGTGCTCAGGTGCTCTTGGTTAGCAAGGCTTTGTTTTCAGGCTGTGCAGTGATGCAGAACCTCTGGAAGGGTTTTTCACAGTTGTCCATGTGAGGGATTTGCAAACCCTGGAGGGAGTGAGGGGGCTGAGCTGTAGGGGACAGGGACTGCCTGCACCTGCTCTGGGCTTTAGACACAGCAGCTCCATCAGCGAGGGCAGCTGGGCTGGGCTGGGCTCTCCAACCCCAGAAACACAATTTCCATCAGGAACAGCAGTGCCCTGCCAGCTCGCGGTTTGTTTTGTAGTTCCAGGCAATGGCAAGCAGCCCTGCTTTGTTCATGTCTGAGGTGTTCATTGTCACTGTTCTGCAGCCCAGTTTGATTTCAGATTTTTACAGTAGCAGAGTCAATCTACTACATGTGGAGAAATTTAAATTCGTGCTGGTTTTCTTAACCACCTTCTTGTGAAACTTGTTGCTTTTCTTTTTGAATTTAAATAAAGTTGTTGCTGTGATCCTTGCTTGTTTGGGCCTGCTCTGTGTATTTTGTACTTCACCAGATGGGACAATTGCTGGGGTAACTTTGCCACCCTGGGAAAGCTCCTGCAGTCTTGCAGATTCTGCAGAAAACTGAAAATAGGCTGACACAAGGAGCCAGAACTGACACAGTGGATTGATGAAACATACTGCACTCTACAAAATATCAAATTATTTATTTATATAAAATATAATACACAACGATTGTACACATGCACACACCCACACAGTACTTTACCACAACTGTAGGCCAGTTATTTTCTTTAATTAAATGTATCATCTAGCACACGGTATTTTACAGTAATTTACATTGTTATCTGAAGACACAATGGGGAAGCTTTGATCATTCATTTATAAACCTTCCATAAATTACAAAAAGAAAGGCAGTCTGAAAAGTATGTATAAACAGTAAAAACAATTTACAAATGGACAAGAATTACAAAAGAGTAACAGCCAATGACTGCCATCAGCGCGGGGTTGTTTTTGTGAAATGCCAGTGGTGCAGTTGGGGTTGCTGTGCTGGACACGCTTTGTCCCTTCCCTTTGCACAAACACAGCAGGGAGATGCCCTGGGCCTGGCACTGACTCCACAGAAACAATCTGGGGCTCGGGGTGCACTCGGGCTTGGCCCAGAAGCTCCGAGGGAGGAGCAGGAGCCCAGAGCCAGAGCAGGGATGTTGGAACTGGAGGCTCTGAGCTCCTCACCCTGCCTGGCTGCAGGGAGCAGTGACAAAGCAGCACAGCTGCTGCCTTCACTGGGGAGCAGAAACTGAAAAGAAACCTTTAGCACAGCACTTGCACACTGCCAGCATGGAGGGGATGGGACAGGGACAGAGGTCTCACCTGGATGCCGTGGGGGAGGATGGAGACAGCTGACACACAGTACATACAAAGGATACGCTGCATATTTATTAGACAGTACAAATCATTGTGCATTAATAAGGCAGAACATCAAGGCTGATTCAACTAGGAGTTTCAAGACCATTTTTAAATGACAATGACTGGGTACAGTGATCTCTCTGAGCCAGCAATCAGGGAAGATTTTCTCCCCCACTCCTACTTAAAGGAGACAAGGCTGAGATTTTTCCAATGGAGTTGCAGGTGTTGACTTCAAATAAAACCATGTTCTTCTGGTCTTAATCCCACAACATTTTTTTTTTTCTTTACTTTTTAAAAAATGTTTTTGCAACAACAAATCCACTTCCTTATTTTTTTTTCCCTTGCTGTTTCGATTAAGGGAGTCACATGATTCTATTGATGTCAGAGTTAAAAATGCAAAGGTCTGGTAAAGTACTGCATAGTCATGAAAGCCCTAGTTCTGAGTTTAAAAAAAAAAAAAAGTACACAGACTGGAAGCTTTACAAGTTGTCCAGGAGCACATGACTCATTTCACTGCACCAAGCTTTTTCAGCAGTTTCTTGCCTTTGGAAAGCAGCCCCTTTTTCTTTTTCGAGGACAAGTCCCTGCCTCTCCCGGGGCTCCCGGAGCCGCCGAGAGGTGACGGAGGTGACCCGGGGTGCAGATGAGCTGGGGGGGATGCTGCTCTCCGGGCTGTACCTGTATTCTCGGGAGGAACCTAAGGTACATTGTTATCATTTATTCAATCTTTGAAAGCGTCAAAGCCATCAGCAGCAAGAAACTCGGCAACATCACCTGTCCTGTTCCCCACTAAAACAAAAGGGCTGGTTTCTTTCTGCTCTCTGCCCTCAAAAACTGCCTGGGCTCATGGAAAATACATCAATTTAGAGAAAAAAATGATAGAAATAGAAAACCCACCGATAAAGCCCAGTTCTGTTCATACCTTTTTAAAAGAAACATTGGATACACTTACTCTGCCAGAATTCTGGCCATAAAAGCCACAAAACTGGCTTTGGTTTTTCATTTCAGTACTCTGATAGTACCAAAATGGAGAGGAATACTTTTAGCTATAGATTTAAGAAAAATAAATTTAATTACTACAGATTAGCAATCTATAGAAGCCAAACTCTTTTCAGAAGAAATTACTTAAAATGCTACATGATCACTTATTTTTTAATGTCCTTTAAATGCCTTTTCTTTAAAATTGGCTAGCAAACTTTATGTACAGATTAGAGAAGATGGCACACTGGCTTAAAAAAAAAAAAAAGGAAAAAGAAAAAGCTAAAATGAACCTTAATTGCAATCAAAGAAAGCTTAAAGGCCCTGAGTGCTTGATGTGTATGCTGCAGCTATGAGGTTGTTAGATGACAGCATTCCTAAATATTTTGAACAGCTTTTTTTTTTTTTTCAGTCATCAAAAGCACTTGGATGAAAATGCTAAAATTACGTATACTCAGCTATCCTAAGTACAGTGCCCAGCTGGCAAGATGGTTGCTATCAATTGAGATGATATTTTCATAGCAGAATCCATGCTGCAGGGAGGCCTTGCAGTTCAAGGTAAAACATCAGCAATTTACTGGCTCGTTGTGCAACAGAGAGTTCAGCAAAGGGGCTTCAAGCCTACTTTGATTTTAAATCAAGGTCTAATTCTAATGAAAAAAACAAAAAACAAAAAACAAAACAACTTGGTAAAGCACCCCAACGTACACCTGAAGATACCAGATCTCGAGTCTAATGCATTCATTCATGAGCTGCATGGTTCAGGTCAGACTTTTATTGCATTGGTAAACCAAACAGTTAATAATTGCAAATTACACTGCCAGGAAAATCCCAGCAGGTTGTTCCACAGGGAGGGCTTTTTCAGATGTGTTGAATAGCTGCTCTTAGGCAGACTGGGGTAGAATCGAGTGTGGAAAGCACAATTTAAGGCAGACAATTGCAGAAGCTGTGTCTGAGTGCAGGGAGTTTCAGAACCAACTATCCCCGTGTAAACTGCTGTTCCTGCAGGGCTGCAGCTGTTGTGCTTTTCTCTGCACACAGGAGCTTGGAATTTTTACATCCCAGCTTGGCTAGCAATGCAATATGCAGCTTTGCTTGTAGGGCAGTTAGACATCAAACTCTCCTCTCTATGTAAACATAAACACTGAGCTCGGGAAGAAATATGTTCCAAACTCTGACCTGCACCAAGGGAGGTGGGATGCAGTTCAGGATTTGTCTCCTAAGCAAGGAGTGGATTTGCCTGGGTACAGGAAAGGCAGGCAGGCAGCCCGTTCTTCTGTGGCCAAGGGGTTTGGAGACATATTTCTTTTCTGTTCCCCACAATTAAGTTTCAAGACTTGCATTAGATAGCCAGGTAGCTTTAATTGAAATCTCTATTGGTATCTTCAGTTGCTCACTTACGTGAAGGCTACATTGCCTTATTAAGGTGTGAAATGAACACTCTTCTTCTGTTTCCAAGCAGATGAGCAAAGAAATAAAAATATATATAAAATATATAATATAGAAAAGTATTGCAGTGATGAAACAAAACCAAAAATGAGATACTCTAAACATGATTAATTCTTTCATAAGAGAGAAGTCTCTGAGCAATTAATTAGCGCCAGTTGGAACAGGAAGATGTGAGGATTAAGAGAGGACCACTGTCAGTCCACCAGCTGCAGTTACAGTTTGTATTTGGAGGAACACTGGTACCAGTCTTGTGCTTTTTCAGTAAGAGCAGTTTAGAAGCTTTGGGAAATACCTGTCCCCAGGAAAGAGCTGCCTAAATTCAGACTCTAGTGGTTGGTACTGCAATGACTGAACCAGTGCACTCAGCTCCTCCATTTACAAACCTAACGAGCCAGCCAAGGCCAAAGTCATTTCTCCTGTTTGATTTATAGACTTGAAAGGTCATTTTAAATGGGCAAATGAATGTAAAAGAAGGTTAAAAGTAATGCCTAGATGGCAGATGAGGCAGGGGGGGGTGGCACAGGGAGGCTTTCTCAGGGGTGCTTACCCTCTTTGCCTTGGAGCGCGCGGGGGTGTCCTGGGCGTAGCACGAGGGTGCGTCCGACAGAAACACTTCTACATCATCAGGCACTTCTTCTAGGAAGTTGGAAGGGACCAGCCCCTTCTGTCCATTGAGCTCCCCCTGTGAGCAGAGGGAGGCCACAGTGAACATCTCCATTCCATCCCCAGGCAGGCAGGGAAATATTCCTGCCCATCCCAAAGCTGGAAATTCCCGTCTGAGGGCCCTGTGGAGCTGAGGGCTCACACATTTCATGATTTCCATGTCCCCTCCCCAGGCTGGTGTTTGGTGGCTGCTGCTGGTGGGGCTGGGAGCAGGCTGAGTGCCCCAGCACACCCAACTTACGTAGTAAAATCCATCTTCATCGATCTCACCAAAGACAGTGATGATGTCCCCAGTGCAGAACGTCAGCTCGGCCTGCAGGGAGGAGCAGGAGAGCAGACATCAAACCTTCCCTTTATCCACACAAAATCCATTCTGATTTCCCCCATTCCTTCATGCTAAGGCACTGGTGAAACCAAACTCATCTTTGAGAACCAAACCTTTTTATTTTATTTTCCCTTGGGGATTTTTCCTCAGCCAAACCCTGGGACATGCCTGCCCTGGAGCTGTCCTGGGTGCTCCTCAGTAAAACCTGCACAAAGGCAGCTCCACTCTGATCAGCAAACAGTGCGCTGCGCTCTTTTCAATTGTCTGTGGCTTAAACGTAATTAGGGTGGGGTTTTAAAATTATTTCTAATTTCCTGTGGTCATGGGAGAGAGAACAAACAAAATCTTTGCAATACAGCAGCACAGTTTATTTGATTGTTGGCTAAGCGACTTTGAAACACCATAATTTAGAATATTTGGTTCCATAAGAAGCAGAAAACAACCCTGGCTGTGTTCTAAAGTCCCACACTTTTGAAAATTCTCTTTCTCCCTTGAATAAATTCCAGAGTGTTGTACAACTCAGCAGTTACAAAGTGAGCAAAATGACATTTTAAAGGGCGACTGAGGGTCCTGAGCCCACCCTGACCAGCCCCACAGCCCAGCCCTGGCCCTACCTCCACGTCCACGTTGGGGGAGCTCTCCCTGGGGTCGTAGTCATAGAGGGCCACCATCCTCCTGGTGGTCACGGGCTGCTGGCGGCCACCGCGCCGGCCCCGCTCTGCTCGGGCCAGCAGGGCAGGGCAGGGCAAGGAGAGCACTGTTAGTGACAGCCAGGGACAGTCAGGGACAGTCAGGGACAGTTAGGGACAGCCAGGGACAGTTAGGGACAATTAGGGACAGTTAGGGACAGTTATGGACAATCAGTGACAGTTAGGGACAGTTAGGGACAGTTAGTGATAGTCAGGGACAGTTAGGGACAATAAGTGACAGTTATGGACAGTTAGGGACACTTAGAGTCAGTTATGGACAATCAGTGATACTTAGTGACAGTTATGGAAGTTATGGACAGTTATTCACACAATTACTGACAGTTATTGCCTATTATTTCTGATTATTGCCAATTATTTCCAATTTTTCTGATTATTTCTGATTATTTCCGCTTTGTTCTAATTATTTCCAATTATTTCTCTCTCATTCCGACTCCAGTCCTGATGTAGCTGCTCTCACATTCCCAGCAGTGCAGGAGCAGCCTGGGCACAGCTCTGGCACAGGGGTGACAGTCACAGAGGAGCAGGAACAGCCCCACTCACAGACAGAGGCTCTGGGACCACCCACGGCTCAGGTATAATAATAATAATAATAATAATAATAATAATAATAATAATAATAATAATAATTCCCTGTGCTCTGGTTCTCTTTATCCTAAGGCACAGAATCCTCAGCTCACTGTGCACTCCACAGCTCAGGGATTGTGTTCTGTGCCCAGAAATACTGCAGGAGACAAACCCCACTTTTTTATTGTTTATTTTTTTTAATGAAAAGAAAGTAACAAGTGCAGGTCCCCGTTTGCAGCTGTCTCCAGGGTTAAATTTGAGCTGTATAAACATCCAGACACTGGCACAGGATGTTCCCTGGGGCAGTGAATGATGCAGGATGCAGAATGCTCATAGAAAACAGAGGTGAAGGGGATGCAGCCAAGTGAACAGACCCAGGAGTCTGAAGTGAAATTCTGATTTTCTCACCGATTTTCTCGATTGGAGTGTTCAAAGGAAGGAAACCTTGTTTGAGAAGCTGCTCCATCATCTCCTCATCATCTGCTTGTATCTCTGAGACCATATTGCACGGGATAAGGCCAATTCTTGTGCAGGTTTCTCCACGGTAGAACCCATCAGCATCCTTGTCCCCATAAACCTGGTGTCCAAAGAGTGACAGATTGCCAGAAAGGCTGGAGCATTTGGGAATTTTAGTGCAGGCCAAGGCTTACTAAAGCATAGATGAAAACTGCATTTTAAGTGTGCAATTATGTTAGTTTGGGCCACTCTGACTTAGTTACAAAACTGGAATTGCTATATTTATTTTATTTATTTGAATAGTGACTTCAGATACATAAAGAGAATTTGGACTATTTTTTTTGTTTGTTGTTAGCAGTGAAAGGGACAAAAAGTGCATTAAAAGTCAACAGTTTCTCCCTGTGCTGAGCCAGATGTTTATGGAATTATTATGGCACTATATTCAAAATGAAACATTTGCAAAATTGTACCAAAATGTTATTTTTTTGATTCAAACAACTTTTATAGGATCAAAAGTGCTTATCTCATACATAATGTACTTAAGCTCTGCTACTGTCTTTTGATTTAATTTTAAAACATGACTTAAGGTATAAAAAAACACCTGAATGAAATGCACATTCTTGCACAGGAAAAAACCTCTTAAATAAGTTCTTTTCTTTGGCATAAACCATGTAACGTGAGGTTGGTGGCAATGCACACAGGGAGCTTCAGAGTCACAATTTTGGGCTTAACCTAACTCTTTAATTAAGACTGGGCCTAACTATCAATTGGAGATTTTTGCCCATTGCGTGATTGTTTTTGAGCCATTAGCACTGACATTAATCACCAGGTGCAGTGAGATTTAGAAGCTCTGAAGGAAAACCCTGTATTTGATCACACAGAGCACAAAGCAGACCCTGCTGTGACATTGCCATTTGTCACTTGCCATTTGTTGGCTTGGTTTTCCGTCTCACCTTGATGATCTGTCCTTCCTTAAAGGGCAGCTCCTCCTCTGCAGCATCGGGGTTTGGGGACATGGTCAGCGGGTCGTAGTCAAAAAGTGCAACAAATATTCGAGTGGGGAGATCTTCTGTGCCAGGGTCTGTTTCAGATTCCTCATAAATATCTGGAGAAAGATGGTCATGACCACCGTAGCCATCTGGGAAAGTTCAGAAAAGAACAATTCAGCAACACGAGTTGCCCTCACTATCCAAATATCCCAGTTAATATTTGAGACACGTTTGGCATTTCAGTGAGAAAAGCCCCAAACCTCGCTGCCTGTCCTACAAAGCTTAAGTGGGTTGGGTTGCTTTTTTTGGTTGTTTTTTTGTTGTTGTTGTTTTTGGTGTTTGTTTTTTTTTTTTTCAATTAGGAAGCTGCTATTTAAAAAAAAAAAGCTTATAAAACCTGCACTGGAAGTTGGGCCAATTCCTTGTACCACACTGACGTTTGCACTGCTCACACAGGAAAGCCATTTTTGTTAGGCTTGCAAGAGTTTGCCATGAATGAATGAAAAAAGGAGTCCAGAGAATGGCAAGGGAGCACAGGATGATGTTTGATGAGTGGCAGGCTCGTGGCTGATGGGTGCTGAGTGGGCACATGGATTTCACTGAGCAGGAATAACCTGCCAGCAGATTTCCTCCCCGGTGAGACCTAAGGCAGCTCACTAATGTCAGCAGCAGCAGCAGCGCAGGGCCAGGCAGGGCTGGCTCTGCCCCTGAGCAGCCCCAGCACAGTGAGTGCAGCAGAGCTGCCTCAGCCCACTGCCCCCCACTGCAACCACAGGCAGCCTGGCTCCACACCAGCATCTGCTGCTCTGTGCTTCAGGATTTCCTTCCCTCCCTGGAACAGGAGTGCAGGGTGTGTCCAACTGACCAATGGAAGGGACCAGCAGGGCCCTAGCCCTTGATGGCACCGAGGACCTTCGCCCGTGCTCCGCCCTGTCAGGCCGTCCTGCAGAGGCTGGGTTACCTAAAAGCTAAAAAACAACAACAGAGAGAACAGGGGGTCAGTTCCAGGCATGGCACATGGTGGTACACGGCTGGACATTCATCAGCTCAGTCACAGCACAAGCTCTAAAGGCAACTAAACTTAAGTTTTTAACTGAAAGGTTAGCTGAAAAGTGAGTGCTGCTGCCTGGCAAACCTGCAAAAGGAAAAAAAAAAAATGGTTCCCTGATTTATGGCAGAGTTTTGTAACCAGCAGTCACACACCAGAACGGAACGAAAAGAAAAGAATAATTTCTGAAATATTCTTTTGCCTTTGTCGTTGCTGCTAGGGGGACATTTGAGTGTCCTGGAGAGTGGCCCGGGCAGGCTGGGAGCTGTGCATGGCCAGCCCTGCAGCTCCCTCCTGCAGCAGGGCAGCCAGGGCATCCTTGTGGCTCTGAGCACTCTGGGCCTGGCACACACAGCTGGGTGCGCTCAGTGCAGGCACTGCAACCCCTGCAGGCACTGCAACTCCTGCAGACACTGCAACCTCTGCAGACACTGCAACCCCTGCAGACACTGCAACCCTGCAGGCACTGCAACCCCTGCAAACCTGCAACTCCTGCAGACACTGCAACCCCTGCAGACACTGCAGACACTGCAACCCTGCAGACATTGCAACCCTGCAGACACCGCAACTCTGCAATCCTGAAACTCCTGCAAACCTGCAACAAACCCTGCAACCCCGCAAACTCTGAAATCCCTGCAACAAACCCTGCAACTCCTGCAGGCCCTGAAAACCTGCAAGCCTGGCTGCTGCCTCCCTGCAGGGCACTCAGAGCTCCGCAGAGCCCGTGCTGCCCTGGCACTGTCACTGTCACTGTCACTGTCACTGTCACTGGCACAGCCTGGGCACAGCTGTGCTGGCAGCCGTTTGGAGGGATCCTTTCAGCCAGAGCTGCTCTCTGCTCTCTGAGGAACGTGTCCCAGTGGGGTTTGCACTCTGGGCTGCTGCAGGCACAGGGTGAAGAGCTGGCTCGGGGCCCTGGGGGTGCAGCCCCCGCACTGGAGGCTCCTCTGGGATGGATGGGCAGAAATGCAAAGAGCCAAGGTGGTGCAGACATCCTGGGCAGGCTGGAACAGCCCTGGGCTCCCTTTGGAAGCAGCTCTGGGCCTGCATTCTCCTGCAGAGATGCAGTCTGCAACTTCAAAGGCAAGAAGAGATGGTCCACAAAGGACAGCAAAGGAGTGAGAGCGCAGAGATAAGGCAGAAAATGGAAATGATGAAGCTGTGACTCCACAGATCTGGGTCACTGTCACACTGGGGGAGAATCTTGATTCTTGTCTTGAGATGTTCCATGATAGAGAGTATATCCTGAAAATTCTGGGAATGAGATGAATAAAAACAACATGATGAAATGAATTCCTTGACAATAATAATAATTAAAAAAAATTAAAAATACCAATGAAACATTTCTCCAGTTAAAAATGCAGCTTTTTTTTTTTTTTTTTTTTTTTTTTTTAGCAACATTCAGATGGGCAAAATAAAGAAAAACAAGCTTTTGGAAAAATTATAGTTCAGCTAACCCTTAATTAAAATTTAGATTCAGTTGTCCTTTAACAAAAGCAGCCATTATTGTAATTTGTTCTGGGTGAAAATCATTGCAAAGCAAATTAATCTGATTTCAGCATGACACAAAAGAGGACCATAAACGAAAATGCAGAGTAATAAAAAAAAATAAATGGGGAAGAAAAAACAAAAGAAGAAAATAGGAAATGTAGCAGATGGGTCCAAAGGATGGACTTTAAAAATCAATTTTGGGAAAAAAATAATGAAATAAGAACAAAAAAAAAAAAAAAAGAAAATAAGAGACTAGAGTGATTTGGCAAGCAGATGTTATTAGAAGATAGTTCACACACCAGAGAGTCTCGTGCATCTCTGAGGGGTGGCTGTGCTGCCCTAGGCCCAGCCCCAGAGCCCTGCGGTGCTGCCAGTGCTGCCCTCCTGTCCCGGGGCTGCCCCAGCTCCCCGCAATCCTCCTCGATGCTGCTCTGCCGGGTCAGGGCTCTCCTGCGGGCCAGCCCTGCCCTGCAGCCCCCGCGGGGCCCGGCCCGGCCGCGGGGCCTGGGGCTGTGCCAGGGCTCATCCTGGGGGCCAGGCGTGGGCCTGGGGCTGTGCCAGGGCTCATCCTCTTCCTCA
>VRYO01002095.1:3536899-3556111 GCA_009812075.1 Sialia sialis | reverse complement strand
CTGCTGCTCCCCAGTGCCAGGCGTGGGTGTGAAATTGTGCCAGGGCTGCTCCTCAGGGTCCCTTAGGGGCCTGTGCCTGTGCCGATCCTCAGTGCCCCTTCGGGGTCCGACACCAAACCATGACTGCTCTTCCTCAGTGCACCGCTGGTGCCTGGAACCATGCTGGGACTGCTCATCCTCGCTGCCAGGTGTGTGTCTGGAACTGTGCCAGGGCTGCTCCTCCATGCCAGGAGTGTGTCTGAAACTGTGCCAGAGATGTTCCTCTTCCTTATTGCCCCGCATGTGTCTGACACCGAACCGTGGCTCCTCTTCCTTGCTGCCCCATTGGGGTCTGGAATTGTGCCAGGGCTGCTCTTCCTCAGTGCCCCACTGGGGTCTGGAATTGTGCCAGGGCTCCTCTTCCTCGCTGCCCCACTGGTGTCTGAGCCCAGGCCGTGGTTCCTCCTCCTCGCTGCCGCAGTCCAGCCCGCTGTCGGGGCTCCGGGACTGTCTGGATTTGCATCCTCTCTCATCCAGGACAAACTCCTCCATGCCTGGCACTGCCCTGGCCTTGGCTGTGTGCCTGGGGCTGTGCTGCTGCTCCTGCCTGCAGGGCCTGCGTGCTCTGCAGCCTCTAGCTACTCTGGGGTTCTTTCTATGGGCCGTACCTAAACCCTGCTTGTGCAGCAGCTCAGAGTGTTCACCGTCCTCTTCAGCCACTTCTGGAATACTGAAAAGCCTTTTACTGTGCTGTGTCTGCTGGGGAAAGTCAGGCTGTTCCCAGAAAGGGCCTTCAGTGGTCTTATTCTTATCGTACTCCTTAAGATTATGTAATGTTAAAAACCAGACAGGGAACAAAGAGTGTGTGACAAAAATAAAATGGGAGGGAAAAGGGAGAAAAGAAAAATAAAGACAGAATTAGTTTTAGAGCAATGGCAAATGTAAGACATGCAGCTTATATAGTGAAAAGGATGTCATGCTTTGAATGAGGATCTGTGAAAAATAAAGACATGATTAAGAAGTTGCTGGGTGCAGATGCAACATGAGAGGTCAGTACAAACAACTGAGTGATGCTCTTAACAAGAATAAACTCATTCATTTGAAATGGGGTAATGAAAGTCACATACAGGCTCCAGCATGGTGAATGGGAATGGAAATAAAACTCCTTCCTTGCCCATGCCAAGCTGCCACCTGATTTTCTTTGTGACCAGAACAACATCTGGGAATGATGGCTCTGCCCTGGCAAGCTTTCTTGCTTTGCATCTCAAAGCTGCCTCTATAAGGAGTAACAGTCTTCAGTCTCCTGTCAGAGGAGAGCTGTTCCACAGCCATCATTAGAGGAGTTCTGGTTTCCTTTCTAACGTTTCAAAACCTGCACCATTTTTAAAGCTTGGCTTCCAGGAAAAGCCCCCTGGGACACCTGGCTGCTCCCTGATGTCCCTTGGTCTACACTGCCATCAGATCTCTCATCAGAGCTTGGACCTGCCTCACCAAACCAGTGTTTGAAAAGCAGCCTATGAGCAGAAGTGAAAGTGCCAGAAGCAGGTAAAAACTCTGCCAGCCTGGGTAAAAGAAGCTTTCTGGACATGCAGATACAATTTGCAATTTTCCTATTCCCTTTGCACAGAGCACAGGTCTGACACAGACTCCTGCTTGAGTCCTGGCTGGGCTCTGGGAGCAGGGCACGGAGCAGCAGGTGCTGGCTCTGCCTGCCAGGATTTATTGATTCTGCACCCTGGATTTCATCTCTCCTTGTGCTCAATGCCCACACCAGGGCACCCTGGGCCCAAGAGCCCCATAAATAACAACAGATCACCCTGGAAATGTCAGCAAGGTCTCCCTGAGCATTCCAAACTCAGCTGTGGTCTGGACATCATCCCCTTTCGGGCAGAGGGAACTTTCTGAGTTACTGCAGGCTCTTTCACCTATTCCCCTTTGTTGTTAAAATGTGTGTAACACCTGTGAAACTTGAGATGAAGCCACAGAAGTGGCAAAAAGATCAGTAAGCACGAACTATCACAGTTTTTATAGGCTCCTACATCAAGAGAAGCCTGCAATCCTTAGCAGGTCAGAAAATATTTCCTACACCAGTGAAGGTTCTGGAACCTTCTCAATACTGATTTAAATCCAAGAAGCAAATACACCTTTGATGCATAAAGAACAAGAATAGTCTGGGGATTATTCTTTTTGCCAGGGGAAGGGGATAGAAGGAGCATGCAGAAGGATTTGGGTTTCAACTTAATGCTGGTGCAGGAATAGAAACACTGTAATTTCTTCTTGTGAAAAAGTACCTGTCTCGTTTCTGACAGTATCAGAATAAAAGGACTGAATTTACAGCACATGAAAGCCATCACAAGAATGGTCAGAATTCTCGTGTGCATCAGAAAATAGCACTGATTTTAGTTAATTAACAATCTACTGAAAAAACAGTTAACCTGTGTGTTTGTGCTTTCTAAGAAAACACAGCTTGTGCAATTACTACACACATAAAGAAGTAAATACAATTCACATGTACAAATATTCTGTGGCAGATATACATTCAGTATTGGGTGCGTTTAGTGTTCTGCATGTACTTCAGTTGTCATACTGAGGTTGTCTTTCACGGTGAGAATTCCTGTATTTAAGCATTATTTCTGGAATGTATTTCCTGCTCCCTCTGGTGATTCCCTGATGCTCAGAGCACAAGGAGTTCTGATAAAGCATTGCTCAAACAAAGCTGGAACATCTCCCTTTCTTACAGGAGTGCTGTGGCAGGGATGGGACCAGCACTGGATACTTGGACAAATCACTCAGACAGGAAAAACACAAGTTGTTTTATAAATTTGTACAAATCTCCTTGCTCAGAAACTCGTTTTTGGGGTAGCACATGCAGAGTATCTTCACAGAGACAGCTGCAGAGCAGGAGCTGCAGCTGCAGGGATCACACACAGGAAAACACTCGGGCAGTTAGCAGCTCATCTATCAAATAATGGTAAAAATAAAGCAAGTTCTAGCTGTGTATGCCAGAGTGAGTGTGAAGGTGTGCAGGGCCCGTGGTGGTGCAGAAGGCTCTGGAGCCTCCCCACAGGTGGCTGCTCACTCCTCTCACCTTGAGCGCGCCGTGCGAGGTGAGGCTGAGGCGCCGCCGGCCGCCCTCCTCCAGCTGCATCTCTGAGTACAGCTCCTCCTCATCCTCCTCCAGGATGTCTGACAGGTCTGAGCCACGGCTGCTCTCCGTGTGGTACTCATCCCCAGGGCAGTAGTGAGCCTGGGACAGAGAGGGAAAACTTACTGAGAAACCTTACTGAGAAACCTTACAGAAAACCTTACTGAGAAACCTTACTGAGAAACCCTACTGAGAAACCCTACTGAGAAACCTTACAGAAAACCTTACTGAGAAACCCTACTGAGAAACCCTACTGAGAAACCTTACAGAAAACCTTACTGAGAAACCTTGCTGAGAAACCTTACAGAAAACCTTACTGAGACACTGAGAAACTCATCCCCAGGACAGTAGCGAGCCTGGGGCAGAGAGGGGAACCTTAATGAGAAACCTTACAGGAAACCTTACTGAGAAACCTTACTGAGAAACCTTACTGAGAAACTCTTCCCAGGGCAGTAGTGAGCCTGGGGCAGAGAGGGAAAACTTACTGAGAAACAGAAACTGAGAAATGGAGAAACTCATCCCCAGGGAAGTCATGAGCCTGGGACAGCCAGGGGAAACCAAACTGAGAAACCTTATGGAGAAATCTTACTGAGAAACCTCATTGAGAAACCTTACTGAGAAATCCTACTGAAAACCTTACTGAAAACCTTACTGCTGCTAGAGCTGCTAGTCTGGAAAGCACTGCCTGAGCTGAGGTGGCACACTGGCAATCACAGAGAGTTTAACACTGATAATTCTGGCCCTGGCCTGGGGTGGCACACTGGCAATCACAGAGAGTTTAACACTGATAATTCTGGCCCTGGCCTGGGGTGGCACACTGGCATCCACAGGGAGTTACATCACCAGGCTTGGGCTCTGCTCTAGTGGAGACATCCTGTGGAAATTTCCTTTTGCTCATTTATGATCATAATTCAAGAAATCTAATCTCAGTCCCAGGTGATACAAAAAATGTTATCTCCATTCACAGCATCAAATCTAGTTTTAGTCTTGATTAAATTCCCCTTATTAAAGAGGTCCTTCATGCCTCCATGGACTTGCTGACCAAATTGTAAAAGCCTTAGGATAATTCACATATCATCTGTTCTTCACAGCTGTCTGTTACATCACATTATAATTTAAAAGTGATCAGTTCTTGCAGCATTGTTGGCCCTCAACACAGGAGGTCAAGTCTTCGACTAAAATGTTTTAAACCATGCCAGGACATAAGAAAACATCTCTTTTCTAGAATTTACACCTCTCTTGAAAGTAATGTAATGAATTATTTAATATTTGTTTTCAGTAGGATCATACTAAAAGCTGTGCAACTGTGGAAATTCTTCTGGCAACATCTTCCCACGCCTTGGAGCCAATGCCATGCCAGGATTGTTTCCTGCCATTAGGTTATTGATGCCTTCATGGCACACAGGAGCCCTCCCACCTGCCCTTTCCCACAGCAGCTCCTCGCAGGCACACAGGCACCAGTCCAGTCCCATTTTCTACATGGGAACAAAAGAAAGAAATATTCTTTTCCATCTTCATGTTTCCAGTGCCTGGGGCTGCTGGAAGGGAGGATCCCTGTGCCCAGCCCCAGGTGCTGTCAGCCCCAGGAGCAGGAGCATCCCCTGCCCACAGCTCAGCCTGGTGCCACCAGCACAGCCACAGCCAGAGGTGACAGAGCTGAGCCTCAGAACACCCCGAGACAACAACAAAGCCAGGCTACTCACTTGCTTCCCAAGCTCTGACTCTTTGAGGAAATCATCCACCGAGGCTCCCCTTCTCTTGACCTTGGGGGAGTCGTAGCCATCCTCCTCCTCATCAGAGTACGGGGCCACGCTGCTCCTGTCGCTGAACACGCTCCTCCTCTCCATCTGCCAGGACAGAGCACAGGGCTGTGGGTGTCCCTGCTCCAGGGACAGAGCACAGACATGTGGGACACCCTGATCCCTGTGGGACCCCCTGCTCCAGGGACAGGGCAGAGGGATTTGGGACACCCTGCTCCCCATGGGACACCCTTGTCTATACAGGACCCCCTGCTCCCCCTGCTCCCCCTGCTCCCTGTGCTCCCTGTACCCAGGCACTCATGGCAAACACAAAGACTCAAGCACACAACATTTAAATGTACTCAGGGTTTAAAGCACTGTTAGTGCAGCCCTTAACCAAAATTCTCAGGGCTCTGCAGTCGGAGGCTGCCAGCAGAGATCTCCTTTACCCTGGCAGAGGCAGTGGATGATCAAACCACAGCATTTTTGACCCCAGTACACAAAATAGAACGAGGCCGTGGGCTCTGCCCTGCTCTAAGGAGCCCCTTGGCCCCAGCAGCTGCTGCTGGCTCTGGTGACAGGGCAGGGCAGGGCAGCTCCTCCTGCAGCACCTACCACGGGTGAGGAATTCACACCACTAAACGTGACAAATATCCCCGGCAGAATCTGATTTAATTTAGAATCAATTCATCTATAAACTTCAGTCTAGAATCCTGAATAAAACACTTCAAGCATCACTTAATCTAATGCAATCAAACGTGGTTCAGAGCACATTATGTCAGCAATCTTCCAAACCAGAAAAAGTATTCCTGTTCTCTTTCCCTAAACAATTCTTAAATCAACTTTCACTTCACAGGGCCAAAGAAACCAATTGCCCTTTCTCCCTCTATGACATTCCAGTCTTCTTTATTTATAAACAAAAAGAAGATATATACAGATGCATAAATATGTATTTATCAGACCTCATTGATCCAGCATTAATCAGGTTCTCAAAGCTGGCTCAACTTACCCACTGTATCAAATGCATCCCAAAACAGGAACAGTCAATAAGGTGGGGTTGCTAAGACATGCGTGAACTGTCAGAATTAATGGAGTGATTTTGGAGATACAATGGGAGACTAAAAACTGGACATGACTGGTGACTGCCAGATGCAGGACCAGGAAAATGTATGAGATGTGTGACACCTCAGCTTGCAAGAAATAACAGAGTTGTGAGCAGCTTGTGAAGAGGAAGTGACTGCCCAGGGCACAGGGAGTATTTAAATATTGCATGTTTGTGTGGGAAACCCACAGCACGTTGTCAGGATGCATCCCCATCAGCTGCACTGGCTCCAGAGCCCCAGATGTGGGATTTAAATTAACTGGCAAAGAGCTGAGGCAGTGCAGCAGCCCTGGGTCACGGTGCTGCCCAAAGCAGGGGTGTCCTGGGCAGTGACTGTGCTGCAGCTCCAGGAGGAGCTGGAGTGAAAAGCAGCTGCAAACACAGCAGTGAGAAGGGTAAAAATGTGAAATTCCCTGTGGATCCAGGAGAGCAGACACAGAGTCCCAGCACAGTGCTTCTCAAGCTGTGGCTCTGCACTTTGGGAATGATTACCTGTGCTCTTTGGGAACGATTAGCTGCTCCTCAAAGCACAAGATGAAACCCGTTGATGCCCGAGTCGCAGTGAACAGACCACCCAAAAAGCCCAGAAGGAGTTTGCCTTTACCCTGTTGCTCTCTGCCACTCTCTGTGCAGCCTCTCTTGCCATGGCTTTAGCGACGGTGTTGGGGACTGGAGCGCCCTGGGGCTGGGGCAGGATCCTGTTGGGGGATGGAGATCTCCTGCCCTGCAGAGGGCCATGGAAGCTGGGGGGCTCCAGCATGTGTCCGTGCACGGGGGACAGCGAACGAGTCTGCTCCCACGACTCATCTCTCTTCAGCTGGGGGCCCAAGTGTTCTTCTTTGGTTTCTGCGGCTCCGGCACTTGCTAATGGCTTAGATTTGGGAGCAGTTCTGGGGTGGGGGGTTGGAGGCACCAGGAGGTCAGGTGGAATGGCAGCAGCAGCAGAGTCCAGGGACTCCCCCTGTGCAGAGAGCGTCCGGACTGTCACCTCCCTGGCATCCAGGCTGCGCAGCCTCAGCAGCTCCAGCGGCGAGCCCTCTGCTGCTGGGAACATCACCTCTGCCACCTGCACAGAGAGAGAGCAGCCGCTGTGAGCACCAAACCCTGCAACCTGCCCTCTGCCACCTGCACAGAGAGAGTACATAGAGAACTGACCCCTGCAACCTGCCCTGTGAGCACCAAACCCTGCAACCTGCCACCTGCACAGAAAGAGCAGCCACCATGAGAACTGACCCTGGAACCTCCCCTGTGAGCACCAAACCCCTGGAACCTCCCCTCTGCCACCTGGGCACAGAGCTCCCACCTGTGAGCACCAAGCCCTGCATCCTCCCCTGAGCCCCACATCTTTCAGAGCCTTGTCAGAGTGAGCTGCTGCAGCACAGAGCCCCACCAGGCTCCACACCTCCTACACCCGCTGTCCCCCGTCCTTCCAACCCCTGTGGCCCCAAGGGCTCCCAGGAAGGGAGCGCTGTGTCCCGAGCACAGCCAGGCTGCCCTGGAGCCCAGCAGCCCTGCAGGGCTGAGCAGCTGCACTCCCTGCAGCACAGCTGGCTCTGGCAGGAGGGACTCACCCGCTGCCCTTTGGCATAGACCCCGTAGCCTGTGACGCTGGCACCGTGCGATGTCCCTGTGGCCGACAGGGCCGGGGGCTTCCAGCACACCTGGAGGGTCCCTGGCGTGGAGCCTGCCCGGACAGCCACGTCCTGGGGAGGAGCTGGAGGACCTAGGAGAGATGGCACTGGTCACCCTGAGCCGCGGGGCAGGGGCCTGCAGCCCATGGAAGGACAGGGGTCCCAGAGTCCCCTGTGCTCCCAGTGACCTCTGCAGGCTCTGAGTGTGTCAGTGTAACACACACCTAATGCCTCCTGCATTAAAAGGCATCACCCCACTATAAATAGCTCTGCTTGGCCACAAAGCCAAAGTAAAAATACCACCGAGGTTATTGGTTCATACATTTTTCAGCATCCTGTTGTGTTGGTTTAACCACCGAGCCCTGGGCAGAGTCTGTGAGAGGAGTCAGGAGCAGGGCTCAGCTGCAGAGCAGAGCACAGACCTTGCTGCTGTGACACTGCTTCTCAGTGAGCCAAACACAGCCAGTCCCTGCTCATCCAGCAAAGGGCTCCAAACCCTTTAACCGTGTGCAGGACATGTGCCAGTGTCACACAGGATCACTGCAAACTGCCACTGCATGTCACTGCTTTGCTGCCACTGAGTTTCATCCTCTGTGGACATGGCAATAAAATCAGCTGATGCTCAGGACAGAACAGCACAACAGGAAGATTTTGCCTGTACCAGCTCTGCATCTGTAAAGTATTTTTGCCTTGCAGGTTGAGAGTATGCAAATTAACATAATACTATTCTTGGCCAAGAGAGACTCTGGTTCAGGATTGAATTTCAGCTTTCCTGATCACCCTGTTTATTGCCAGCCAGCATTCCCAATTCAGCAGGGCTGCTCAGCTTACAGGAAACAATGCATCTGCTCTAGCAGCATCTTGCCAGTGGCAATGCCATCATCTGCTCCTGTAGAAGTCACCTTCCCTTCATTGTCCCTAAACTGAGCCATCCCTAGGGTGTCTGTCCCGACCTTCACAGGCTGTGCAGAGATGGGTTTCACAAACTGCAGCGCCTGAGGCTCAGCATGGTTTCTATTTCCTCCCCATCATTAACTGAGAAATTATTCCTGATCATTTTCGATGGTCTTGGTCATCAACATAAATGTTTCTTTGGGAGTTCTGCTACATTTCGCTCCTCATGTTTTTTGGGGTTTTTTTACATAAATTAGCTGCAAAAACAGCAGCAGCACCACTGGTCCTGATGCTGTACTTATTTCTATTTTTAGATCTGACTGCTCAAGAGAGAAACACTTCTGTTTTTATTTAGCAATTCAATTGCTTTGATGAATCAAGATGAGTTCAATGGCATGGCACACCAGGATGGTAACTCCCATCAGTGACTCCAAATTCATCCTTTTCCTTTGCCCCAGTGGCTCTGAAATCAGGCATCATCAGCCTCTAATGTCTTCAGTAGTTTTCTTTTCCCTACAGCAGTGAAAAGCTGGCTGGTTTCTGTAGAAGTGCTCCCAGTGAAGTGGAGCCGTGGGGAAGCTTCTGGGATCTCTGCCTCTAAAAGCTGAGGCTCCACTGCACTTCAGAGCTCACACTAGAGGGAGATACAGCATGGCAATGTTTGCCCAGGATCAACCCTCCCTCCAAAGGCCTTTCCTAAACAGAAAGGTGAAATGGGTTCAAGCGTCCAGGCAGTGCCTCCCAGCTGCCCAGGACATCCCAGCTCTGAAATTCCCTCCTCCCAGCACAAGGCACAGCAGCACCACCCCAGCCCCTGCAGAGATTCCAGTCTGAAATCATCTGTGAGCTGAGAGAGCTCCACTGGAGCTCTGCTGGCATCACAACAGGAGCCACAGGAGCTTCACCCCCTGCCCCCTCCACACCTCCTTTGATAAAAGTCACAGTGAAAGGGCCAGGGAGGAGAGCAGAATGAATTCCTGCCCCTCTCTGCAATCAGCCCCAGTGGGGGTGAGCAAAGCCCAGCTCAGAACACGCTGCTGATGTTTCACTCAGCACTTGTATCTGCATGTCCCTGCAGAGGCACCCAGGGACCTCAAACATTGAGTATTTAAGGGCTCTCCCACTTGGGATGATGACCTTGGCTGGGTGAATCTGTAAGCCACTCACATGTGCCACACCCCCCCAAAATGATGAGATTATCCTTCAAATTCACTGCATTATTTCTTCTCTAGTTTTCAACAAAACTTCAATGTTCTTGAATAACGGCAAATGACTGACAGCACTTACCAGGTGGGAAAAAACCTTTCCAAAACACAACAAATCTGTTGACTTTACAAATTCAAATCGTATAAAGAAGTTGATTACAGCTTCACAACCAAAACACATTTACATCTCCTAAATGCTGTGGTGGTGAAAATATTTTATCTAGTATTTTCAGAGAAATTCAGCTGAAGAGTTTTGGGGTAGGGAGGAAAGTATCAAACCTGCTGGCAATGTAGAAAATTCCACAAAGGCTTCCTTTTTTTCTCGCTGCTCCAAGGGAAGCTGCCAGGGCATCTGGTGGGGCTTTGCCATGACCTTCACCTTGTAGGCCATGTTGGGCTTCAAATTAAAAAAATGGTACTTGTAGCTAGCAGCCTTGACAATGTCAAACTCCTCCTCGTTGAGGAAGATGACGTGGCTGTAGTTGCTGTTGGTGGGGAGCCAGGAGAGCTCGGCAGAGATCTGGGTGATGTTGTCCACGCGCAGGTTGGAGGGGGCCACGATGACATCCTTGCCCACCAGCAAGGTGCACTGCAGCTCGTCGGAGCTGCCCTTGCTGGTGATGCTCTGGATGGAGATCCTGTACGTGCAGCTGGAGATGTTGAGCTTCTCGATGAGAGCTTTGGTCCTGCTGCCCAGGCCCACGTTCATCCTGACCTCCCTGTCCACCAGCACGTTGTAGCTGCTGACGGTGCCCCAGCCCGGCGGCACCAGCGGCGGCTCCCAGCCCACAATGACACTTTTGGCGAGTTGTTTGATGAGGGTGATTTTCCTGGGGTAAGGCACGATGTCTTCTCCGATCTCGTCGATGTTGACGTCCAGGGTGGGCGCGCCGTTGCTGAGCAGGGCCTGGCCGTGCCCGGGGGGGCTGATGTCCAGCGCGTCCCCGTCCAGCGCGGGCCCCGCACGGTTCAGCTTCTGCTCCTGCTCGCTGCCCTGCGGCCGCGAGTCGTTGTCCTGCACAAAATCCACAAAGTTGGAGGGGACCAGGCCTCTCTGTCCGTCCAGCAGCTCTCCTGTGGGAAAGAGCAATGGCATCAGAGCCCTGGGCTGTGTTGGGATGAGGGAGCAGAAGTGATTTACTAAAATATGAGTATTGGTCTGACACCAATACTCAACTGAGACGGACAAAAGAGTCTCTAACAATTTAAATTAGAAAGTGTATGTTTATTCAACACTGGGCAGCAGTGTGGGGTAACCCTCTAACACACACTGCAAAATTAGAGTCTATTTATTGACAAAAAGTTCAAACAAATCCATATTCATAACACCAGCCCCTCCCATTCCCTGCTTTCTATGATAATTACCTTGATTGGCTATTAAGCATGCATAAATGGCTTCTTAAATTAAGTCTGGGGTTGTTTTTTATGAGGAGGGGTCTTAAAAGGAGGAAGTAAGGCGAGTCTTCAGAAGGGAATACAGCAGCTGTTGGGAAGGATAGGGATGTGACAGGAAGGGCTCACAGATATTTGTGTATAACAGAAACATCTTTGAATGG
This sequence comes from Sialia sialis, assembly GCA_009812075.1. Classification (NCBI taxonomy): domain Eukaryota; kingdom Metazoa; phylum Chordata; class Aves; order Passeriformes; family Turdidae; genus Sialia; species Sialia sialis. Next base: position 3,544,860 of record VRYO01002095.1, on the reverse strand, counting down.
AGAATCTGAAGAAGGAATAGAAATGAGAGCAATTTTTGATATAGAAAAGAATTGCTGAGCCAGTCTTACTGGGTAACTAAGAAAGCAAAGGGCGAGTGAGTTGTTTTTACCAAGCAAAAAGATTTTCACAGGCAAACAAGAAAACCAAAGTTGCAAGTAGAGGAAAGATGTCAAAAATTTCCAGTGCAAGAAAACTGAAAAACAATTTCTAACTTAAACTGTAACCCACTAACTTTTAGTGATTGGAAAATACTAACATGAATATGGTAATGTTGGTAGCTAGGATAGGCTCTAGGTAATAGTAAAAATGGTGATTGGTTGTTATGTAATAAGATGCACAGCACAAAAGAAATGTAATGCTGTGTAGCATGGATGGAACAGAGCTCCGGGGCACACAGCTTGCCTACAGCCAGCAGCTCTGGGCTCACCCATGAGCCACAGCTCCTGTAACCTTGTCTGTGCAATGAACAGCCTCTTGGGAGTCAGCTCGAGCTTCCATCTCTCCATCAGCTCTTACAGAAACAAGTTCCTCCGTGCAGAAGGGAAGCAAAAAGCCCTTTATTCAAACAAACTCCACTTTACAGCAGTTCATGGAGGGAGCACAGAGATGATCTGGTGGGTGCAAGGAAGGTAACACCCCTGTAAACATGCTTTTGTGAAAACAACACCTCTCTCACGGATCCAGCAGCTGTTTAATCTTTGTTATCATTTTCTCTCTCGTGTTGTCCTTGAGGATCCTGAGAAAAATCTCAGACTGCTTCCCTGCCTCGCAGCAGCTCTCCCTGAAGGAGAACACCTCTGCCATGGCAAGATAAGGGGCAGGGATGATGGAAACACACAAACAACATCCCCAGTTTGGGAACAGAGAGGCTGATTAAGGGAAACACCAGAACTGCCAGCAAGCTTTTTTGTCAGCTTAAATCTTGCCAGTAGGAAAGCTGACACTATAAAATATCTTATAATTAGCTCTGCCTGCAAGGAGCGGCTTTGCTGGTGCAGAAACTCTTTTAATTAACACACGGTGATCAAGCTAATTTTAACAGGCGATTTAGGGAAGGATTTGGAGCGTGTCTGACAGGGGGATGATTCCAGTCTGCATGAATTAGCATGAATTCAGGACCAAGCAGAAATACCTTCGTAGAAGCCGTCCTCGTCCATGTCCCCATACACGTACAGGTATTTTCCTGCTGTGAGAGGCAGCTCTGCCTCCGGGTTCTCGTTTGGTCCATCGAAGGGGTTGTAGCTGTGGGGACACAGATGGTGCTCAGGGCAGGGCACAGCCCACTGAGGGCTTTGCCCAGGCACTGCTTTGCTTCCCTGCTGGCCCATTTGGGAGTGGGCTCAGGGCAGTGTGTGCCTCCCTGTGCCCCCAAACCCACCGCCCTGCCTGCAGGATTTACTCTGACACTTCTCACTCAGGGCTCCTGAAAAACACTGGCCAAAATTCTCTCTATTTCTAAAGCCAACTCGGTTGTGGGGGGATTTTCCAGTCTCTGTGTTCAATTTTATGTTCCTTCTACACAAGTTCATTAAGCTGCTAGAGAGGCAAGGTAAAAGAAGACAAGACCAGTGAGCTATATCTACGAGAAGCTGCTGAGAGACACAAAGTACAAACCCATATCCACCCTGAGAGAAACTGCCAGTCACTGAAATTTTTATCACCACACTTGTTCATGCCTGAAATTTTAATGTGCAAAGAGAGGGATTCAAATCTTTCCCTGCTATAAAAAGTGATTGCTAAGAACAGAGTGAGAGCTGCTCTTCAGGGCAGCAGGCTCCATTTAATCTGATTTAGGCACTGGTTTAGCCAGGCTGGGCTCAGCTCCCCCTGCCAGAACATCCATTCCAACAACCTGGAATTCCAGTAACACGGGGAGGGGAAGCCAAAGCTGATGTGAATATTCCATTTATTTATTCCATGTATTTATTGTGTCTGCAATGAAATGGGAGTTTCACCTGTAACGGGCAATGCAAAGATGGACTTTCCCAGAATATCTCTGCTTTGAGGTATTGGAATTCTGATCATTATCCATCTGTAGAGGGAGGGGAGAGAAGAGATTACAAAAAAAGAAGAATGAGCAGTTTTCCTGACAGGTGAGATAAATCAGTGAGCACACAATATCAAGGAAAATAAAATTAAATTCTAACAGGGAACATCAACCCAGACTCTGCCCATTTATCTCTTTCTTAGAGGTTTTGAAGTGAGGGATGAACTTCCCTCCACTTACTGTACAGTTTGCTGGGAGCCATTTCAGAAAAATGACCAACTTTTTGCCTGAGCTTGAGAAAACTTTAATTAAGGCAGAAATATTGGGTTAACAGTGGGATCACATAAAATAAATTTTCCAAACGCTGAGAAAAATTTTACAATCCAGACAGAGTGAACACTGAACTGCAGCTCCCAGGTCTGAAGTGATCCTTGCCAAAAGCACACCAGGAGAATTCAGAGTTAACTGCTGAATTAACTGCTGAGGGCTGGCTTAGCCCAGCACTCAGCTCCAGCAGCAGCTCCCAGGGAATCCCCAGGGATCACTGGGGATCCAGGAAAATCTGCCAGGATTATCCCCTGACACCTTTATATGGGCACCTCATGAGCAGGAGTGGCTCTCCTAGAAGGATTTTTCATAGGAACAACCAGGGCAGCTGCAGGTATATTTTTTGCAGAGTGTCACTGATTTATTGGTTTGTTTATTTATTTCAGTTTCCCCAGCATTATGCTCCATCTTTTAGATTTAATTCATACACCCTCCCCTGGGTCTGGGTTCTCTAAAAGGGAATGGAGCTCCATTTCTGTGAGCTTGCACAGTGCAAGAGTGGATCACAAAATTCTCTGTGGAAGGCACAAAATGAACAGTTCTGCAAGGGAGAGCTTGACATCCTCAGTGAGAGATAACTCAGAAATAACGGAAAAGGGGAATTAAATCTGACATGTGCTGCTCCTGCTCCTTGCTGCCAGCTCTGCTTCCCAAGTCTCCCTGCTAAGCTGCTTTTCCTGTGGCCTCTTCAGAAAGCAGTGACTGTCCCCACTTTTCAGTAGTGGTGCCACACCAGCACACACAAACATTTCCTGTGGATAACCCTCGGATGGAATTCCCACTGCACATAAATCCAGCATTTTACCCCCAATCAGTTTGTCAGTAAAAAGTTCCAAAGGACTCACGTCTGAATCAAACCTGCATCTTGGGGTGCCAGCTCTTGCCTTGGACAGGAGTGTGGGTTTGACAGAGAGCTGCTCTGGTTTGTCTGCAGAGATCTGCAGGGGCCGGATGAACTCGGAGATCACACAGCGACTGCCAGCAGGGCTCTCATGACCTGGCACAGGGACAGGGACAGGGACAGGGACAGGAGTCAGGCACTGCTGCACAGACCCTGCCACACTCACAGTTATTTCACACAGAAAGGGATTTTCCTCTTTTATAGAACAAGGCTGTGGAGCTCAGCCTGCCAGCTCCCACATTTTGGTAAATTCCTTAAATCAACAGCTGTAACAAAACCTAATACAGAAAGAGAAAGCATTTTAATTTAAAGAATTCAAAGTGAAGTTTCCCCCAGGAAAACAAGCCCACTTTTATTCTGAGCCCCTCTGGGCAATTTGTGACACACCGAGAGCTGCTGTGGAATCTTCCTTTCTTCTGGGGACTCTGTCACACACTGGAGATCAGAATCAAGGCATACAATTGTCTGAAAAAAGGAGCCTGAAATGCTAAGGAGCCTCTTGGCAGGATATTCACTGTGCAATGAAGTTGTTTGAGTTTTGGCAGGCAGCTCCTGCTCTGCATTCCCAGGAGCTCCTCACTGACACCAGCACCAAACCACATCCATCTGACCAGGGCATCTCTCCAGCTCCTGAAACTAAGCTAGGAGAAAATCCTTTAGGAGTATTTTTACTATGCTTTTTAAAAACAATTTAGAACACAGGAAAAGACAAAAAGCCAGGTTATATTGCACATTGAATTGCCTGACACGAGGCTGAGCCCTCTGATCTGCTCCTGACTCAGGGGAAAACCAGAGCTGACACAAGCAAGGACAACGCTGTCAAGGCTGCAGGAGAGGCTCCAAAAGCTGAAGAAAAACCCCAGGTCCATTTTACCTTGTGCTGTTAGGTTAGTCCCAAGCAGGGATTAAACTGATCTCACCTGCAGCAGAGCAGAGCTGCTGACACATCCAGATGTGCAGAGTGCATTCTGCCTCTCATTAACACACTGAGCTCTAATTTCCCAGCCCCTGAATGTGTGAGGGCTCAGCATTTCCTCTCCTGTGCTGCCACAAGTCAGGACAGAAATGTTTTGCTACTGAATCCCCAGTGCACATCTCCAGGAATTTCCAGAGGAGCCTCTTGGTTCACTCTGCAGAGGGGAACGAGCTCCAAGAACACCATCAGAGGGTTTTGCTGGTGTGCTCATTAGTCCAAGATGATTAATTTTCTCTGCATCACTGTAATTTACAGCAGGCCAGCCTAAGCACAGTGACAGCAGGGAAACACAGCTCCCCACCCTAAGGATTAATTACAGAGCCCGTCTCAGAGCAGTCCCCAGGCTGAAAAGGGCACATTCTTTATTCTTGGAGCCTTTCTCACATCCACACAGAGAAGTCCTCCCCGTTCAGGAACCTTTAGCCAATTCAGCTCCCTCTGTTTGCTGTTAATGTGTTTGCCATTTCAGCCTGTCAGCACCAAGCTATAAATAATTGGGCCAATTGTGATTATTCATTCAAAGGAGACTCTGCTGGGTCTCAGACCTCCTGCGTTCTCCAGGCTTTGTTTTTGAATTCCTGACACTGGGTACAGAATGTGAGGAAGGTTCTGGGGCAATGCAACCCTTGCTTTGCATCATTGGGATCATAACCAGCACAGGAACACACATTACCAGGGATCCCAGAAATGTCAAGATGCTGGAAGAACTGGATCTGTATTTTATTTTTAATGTGGAAAAGAAGGCACATCAAATTAACCCTGAGTTTTTAGCACGGGAGAGAAAGGTCTGGCTGTGGCTGCAGGAAGGGTCTGGCACATCTCTGGCCCCAAATAATTGCATTTCTGGTTTGAAGAACCTGCTGGACTCTACATCATTACTGAGACGGGGCTGGTTTCAGTAATTAGTGCTGATAACTGCACACAGCCCCCAGAGCCCTCCCAGCCCAGCAGAGGCACTGGATATCCAGCAGCAGGAGCACAGACTGGGAAGAACAGGATTTTGTGCCAGAAATGTGCCTATCCAACAGCTTCAGGGGGAGTCTGTGTGTTCTGCACAGGAGCCTTGCAAAAAGGTCATCAGGGAAATATTCTGAGCAAATTCATTTGTTCTGTGTATGCAGAGCCACAGCTGGACTGAAAAATAAACAATATAACAATGAAAAAATAAACAATAAACACAAGCATCATCAGTAAAGCCTTTGCAAAGCAAAGAAAGCAGACCAGAGCTGGGATGCAGGGAGCAGAGGTGAACTCTGAGTGCTGGGATCTGCTGGGATCTCTGCACAGCCTGGGCACAGCACACACCAGGGCTGCAGCTCAAACTGCCTCCAAACCCAGCTGATTAACCCTGCCTCTGCCCTCCATCCAGGGCAGTTCCACTGGGAGCCCTGGAACAGCAGAACCAGGAGCAATCAGACCTGCAGACTGCTCTAAAGCTTGTTAACTGCAAACCTACGCAAAGGAAAACAAGCAAAAACCCCAGTAAAACACCTTTCCTTTTATATTTCCCTCTGGAAAAAAACAGAGTTAAAAATAAAATATACAAGAGGTCAGCTCATAAGAACACACAGCAGCATCTAGAAATGTTCAGTTTTTTGTTTGTTTGTTTTTCTTCAAACACTAGAGAAGAACCTTAGAAAGCCATGGCGATTTTGTCCATGAAGACTTTTTAAATCCACACAAGCTTAAAATGGCCTTTGTTTTCCTGTGGCTGGCAAATATTTATTAAGGAGTGAAGAACACCCCATCAAGGAAAAAGGAAGAGCACCAGATCTAATTTAAGTGTTTCAGGAGAATTAAATCTGTCCATATTTGCATTACAATCAGGCTCTCCATTTTATTTATTGCAATTGCTGATTCCATATGGACCACCTAAATTATCTAGAAAGACCACTTAAATGAGCCTCTTAACTGATGAATAATAAATCTTAAGGCTTCTGTATCTGATTGGGACATTATTGTATGTTTAAAGTGAACTTTTTATCTCTAATCCATCCTGGCCAGGTTTATTTCATTTCCTGAGACATTCAAACATCCCTAATTAAGGCAAAGCAGCTGGTCATAAACTGATCTCATTTCCATCATTTATTTGCTTTGAAAGCTGTCCCTGTGTTCCCTCTCGTGTTCTTTCTTCCTCACACATAATAAAAATAATTACACTGCTGCTTTGAAGAACTTGCTGTACTCTGCCATCATTATTGAGCAGGGCTGATTTCGGTAATTAGAAACCCTGCCCACTTGCTCAAACATGACTTTATTGTTGTCAGAGCATTCCCACTGAGGATCAGTGTTGGACAAGCAGTTCTGATGTTTCGACACAAGTGCTGCTCTCCAAGTCCCACAGAAATCAGAAGGTTTGGAGAAAAGGTTTGGAGAGGAAATGCCCTGGGTACAGAGGGCACACAGCTGGCTGTGCTTTCACTCAAGGATCACTTGGACATTTCATCCTGACATGTTTTGGAGTTTTTAAAAAGGTTTTTCCATTAGCATAAGTATAAATTAGCTTGGAGAGTCTGACTGAGTACCTGAAAGATGCTGAGCTGATTTTCATTTTCCATTAAATCAGTCACAGGGACACAGGCTGGACCTTCACTTCTGCCTAAAGGACAGTTCAATACCTAATTACCTTTCCTTTTAAATCAATTTTTGCTTTGAAAATCCTGTCCTTAGAGACACTGCTGTTGGCATTAAGGAAATTTCTACTGAATCCTTGTGTCTCTCAGGAAATGCCTCAGGAATTGTCCTGTAGTCCCTTTGAAGTGCCCTCAGGGAAACCTGCCCAGGCTGGCAGCAGCTCCAGGTGTGCCAGGGACACAGATCCAGAGTCACTGAGCTGCACTGGCACAGGGGTGGCACCAGGGATGTCACCCCACTGCCCTGCCCTGCTCTGCTGGCACAGCCAGAGGACTGCAGCACAGAGAAATCAGCTCTGAACCCCAGATCCTGCCTCAGAGCTGCTCAGGACAAACACCCAGAGCATGGAGACTTCATTGACAGGGACTGCAGCACAGGGAAATCAGCTCTGAACCCCAGATCCTGCCTCAGAGCAAACACCCAGAGCATGGAACCTTCCCAGTTCCTTCCACACTGATTTTAAACAACTCTGGGGGATTTGTAAGTGATGAGAACGACCTGATGTGATTCCAGCCTGGCTGATCACACTCCTCACATGGAATAACACACTCTAACATGGGATTGACATGGGATAACACACCAATGTGGGATTGACATGGGATGACACACTGACATGGGATTGACATGGAATAAAACACACTAACATGAATGACATGGAATAACACACAGTAACATGGGACTAAAATGGAATAACACACTAATGTGGGATTGACAAGGAATAAAACACATTAATGTGTGGTTAACATGGAGTAACACACAGTAACATGAGAGAGATGCTCTGGGATGTGGAGATGTCACCGAACAGAAGCAGGAGTGGATCCTGTGCTCTGTGTGCACCACAGGCTGGCACCAGAACTGGCACCAGAACCGGCACCAGAACTGGCACCAGGACCGGTACCAGCACCAGCATCAGAACCAGGACCAGCACTGGCACCAGCAGCACCAGCACCAGAACTGGCACCAGCACCAGCCCCAGCCCCAGCACAGCTTTGCTCACCTTTGCCGATGGAGGTGGCGATCCCGTTCATCAGCTGGGCCAGTGACTTGGCAGGGGTTGTGGCCAGCCCTGGGGGTGCCAGGGGGGTGCCCAGCAGCTCGATCTTGCCCGCCTGCTGCCGGAATCGCTCCAGCTCCC
>VRYO01002095.1:3513692-3527454 GCA_009812075.1 Sialia sialis | reverse complement strand
CTGTGCTGGGACGGGACAGGAGCTGTGAGGGCACTGAACAGCCCCAGCCACAGCCAGGGGTGCTCATGTTCCCTCCCAGAAACCTCCCTGGCATCCCTGAGAGGAGGAGGGAAAGCAGATGGGGCTGGAATTCAGAAGAATTCGAATTCAGAATTTAGCCCAGGGTGGCTCAGGCCATGAGCCCCTGGCAGGTGCAGGCTGTGACACTGCCAGGATCAGCCTGGGGATGCTCAGGCGGGCAGGACCCATTCCACCCAGCACAGCTCTGGGAGCACTGTGCTGACAAACCACAGTGTGGAAAAATCACCTGGCAAGTCCCTGAGTGCCCCTTTATCTGGGATGTGCTGCTGGGTTTGTTTGGCAAACGCTGACCCAAAGGAAACAGCTGGCCTTTGCTGATGTCTGTTATCTACAGAAAACTGGCAGAGCAGAGCTGACACAGGGGGTTTGGGCAAAGGGGCTGCATGGACTCACACACAACCTCCAAGGGATATTTGATGTTCAAGACTCAAAGCAGAGAAAGGCTCCTGGGAAGAGCACAAGCTGCACAATGCCCAGACACCCTTTGCAGATAGAAATCTTTTTCATTACAGGTTAATATTGCTCCCCCAGCATCCCTGCAACTTTCAAAACACCCCCTTAATAAATGGGAGTTAAGAAAGGTCTCCTTCTAGATTCTGATCTCTTCTCTGGTGAACCTGGTATTAAAGATTTTTATTTTCCAAATGACATCCTGTTCCCATGACAGTCTGAGTGCAGAGGCACAATGCGTTATCTGCAGCCCTGATTATTACACACAAACTGTCAGAAATCAGCACCTGGGAAAACAAATGCAGGGAGAAAATTGACAAGAGCAGCCTAAAATATCTCTCATTGTGTACAAGAGAGAGTTTTATGGAGCACATTTCTAACCTGCAATGAGCAGTTATTGCCCACAGCACAGAGGACAGCCAGGGGGTGGCACAGCTCAGCCAGGACATGCAAATGCAGCAGGAATTTCCATTCTCTGCCTGGGATTTATTAATTCTTTGTTTGATTATAAACCACACAAAGCAACAAGCAGGAGGCCTGTGCAGGAGGTGACAGTGACAACGCACTTGTGCTGTCCCTGTCCTCAATGTCAGGCAGCTCAGCACTCCCCAAGGCGTGAATTTACATTTTCTCTCACTCCCTTTCCAGAGCTCCTGATGAATGCTGCTCCAACAGCAGAAAGCAAACCCACAGTTAGAGGAGCACAGAGAAATTGGAGCAGGGAGTGCCCACCTCAGTGCCCCTGTCCCTGTCCCTGTCCCTCACAGGAGCTCTGCTCAGTGCCCTGCCAGCCACAGGCTCCAGTCCTACCAGCAGGGCAGGCACATCCTGCACTCAAACCCCACAGCTGGTTCCAGCTGTGCCAGCTGCAGCACAACAGGACAGGGCAGGACAGGGCTGTCACAGCTCCCAGAGCACAGGGGACAGGGGACAGGGCAGGGCTGTCACAGCTCCCAGAGCACAGGGGACAGGGGACAGGGGACAGGGGACAGGACAGGGCTGTCACAGCTCCCAGGGCACAGGGGACAGCACAGACCCGGCCCTGGGTGCAGAGCTGAGCCCGGAGCTGCAGCAGGAGCAGATTTGATCCCAGCCAGGCTCCGTGCTCAGCTGGGTGAGGATGCAGGGATGGATGGAAGGATGGATGGATGGATGATGGATGGATGGATGATGGATGATGGATGGATGGATGGATGATGGATGGATGGAAGGATGGATGGATGGATGGATGGATGGATGATGGATGGATGATGGATGATGGATGATGGATGATGGATGGATGGATGGATGGATGGATGGATGGATGGATGGATGGATGGAGATTCCTGCACAGCAGCAATCCGAGCCCCTTTGCACCACAGGCACTGCCAGCTCAGAACTTCTCCAGCTTTGCTGATGCATCCTGGATTGCTCAGAAGAGAGAAACTCAACTACTTTTCAGACAGGGAAACTAGGCTAAACATTTCTCAAAACTTTTTTTGCAGCGGCTGGAAAACTGCAAGCCATTTTCCCATTTTCAGAGCATGTGAGGACACACATGGAACACTAGAACTGCCTCTGCCCAGTGCTAAAAGGAGCTCTGGGGCTCTGCTCAGGGCAGAAAAGCTGTGAACAAGAAAAGCCAGGATCTCTGCACCCGCCTGAGAGTCTTTGTTTCAGCAGAGGAAAAATTTGGAGGAAGTTGTTAAGCAGAACAGTGAGAGGTATGGGAGGTAAAGGCACAGGAATGTTTTGCAGACCCAGCTCTCTGAGGTGAAACCTCTGTGCAGTTTGTTGCTGTTCTCACCCTCTGCCTCTCATTTTGGTTTGACCAAGTGCACAGTGCAATTATTAAGGGTCAGATGGAGGTGTCTGGGTGTCCCTGTGCTGCTCTGGGGTCCCTGCCAGCACCTGGAGCCCCCACTGGGGTCAGAGCTGGGCAACGGATGGGCAGGGCAGGCACAGCAGGCATGGCATTTGGGGTCATACACACCTTTAGGACCTGCTCTAGGTTCTCCAGCTTGGCTTGGAGCTGGTGTTTTCCCCTCACAGCCAAATCTCGCTCCTGGGTCACTCTGAGCAGGGCTTCTCCAAGATGGGCATAGTCTGGTTTTACCTGGGAAAACAAAATGGGTTATTGCACAAACTGCAGGGAGTGCTGGCACAAATATTTCTGGTCAGGGAAGGAGGGGAAAGGTTCAGGGGACACAGGAGAAAAGTCCAAAAGGGAAATCTGTGTCTCACACACACTGAACATTGTCGCTCAGCAGGGACTGCAGTCTGGCAACCAAACTGGAGTTAAATGTGAATTGAAACAAATACACATCATGCACAAAATCAATGAAATCAAAACATTTCTGAGTTCTCTGGATCTCGAGGTCCTCAGAGGTGGGGGTGCTCTATAAAGAGGCAGAGATCTAACATATATACATATATATATATATATATATATATATATATATATATATATATATATTAAAACTTAAATTGACACAGATATATATATATATAATAAAACTTAAATTGACATTTCTTCTGGACTCTTTTAAGAGTAAACTGACTTCAGAATAAACTCAGATGCACAGGATCAGCCTGTGTTAGCACTTGAAATCAGGGTACCTGCAATTCACAAAGAAGTATTTCTTCTGCAATAAACCCCTTGCTCTCCCTTAAAACATTTCCAGACAGATGGTATTTAAAGGGTCAGATGCTCGCAAAATAAGATTTGTTTTATGATTTAATTCACTTGGTCCTACATTAATCAGTGTAGCAGGATCAAGTCCTTCTGTACAGGATTTTGTGAATCATCAGTGATACTGATGTTTACTTCATAAACAGACACAGAAAACAAGAAAATATATTGAATTGCTTTAGCCTGCCATGGAAAAGTTCTTTCTTTAATTCAGACCAGCTGGAAATTTGATTTCTTAGCCCTAATCACTTGATGAGATCTGTATTGCTGCATAACAGGAGGATTACAGCTTGTATCACATCAGAACCTGCATCTTGGACATGAAGAAAAAAACAAGCAGGAAAAAACACCTGGGTAAAAAAACCCCAACAATATTATTATTTCCACACACTGTTGCCACCTTTCTGCAGTGCTTGCAGAAGGAAAGGAAGAAAAAACATTTCCAGTGAGCATCTGCTTCCTCTGAGCTGCAGCAGCAGCAGGGCTGGCGGGTCCTGGCAGGGCAAGGCAGGGTCCTGGAAGGTCCTGGCAGGGCAAGGCAGGTCCTGGAAGGTCCTGGCAGGGCAAGGCAAAGCAGCCCAGTGCTCAGTGCTCAGGGTTTCATCCTGGGCAGCTCCTGCTTCCTCCTGACTCCACTTAGGGAGTGAAAAGTTTCTTCCTCCACCTCCCCAATTTAATGACTGTATTTTTGTATTTTTTTATGTAAGAGCAATGGCACTGAGCAGCCCTGGCCATGGATATCTCATGGATATCTCATGGATATCTTGTGGATACCATGGATATCTCATGGATATCTCATAGATACCATGGATACCATGGATATCTCATGGATATCTCATGGATACCATGGATACCATGGATACCATGGATATCTCATGGATATCTCATGGATATCTCATGGATACCATGGATATCTCATGGATATCTCATGGATACCATGGATATCTCATGGATATCTCATGGATATCTCATGGATACCATGGATATCTCATGGATATCTCATGGATATCTCATGGATATCTCATGGATACCATGGATATCTCATGGATATCTCATGGATATCTCATGGATATCTCATGGATACCATGGATACCATGGATATCTCATGGATATCTCATGGATATCTCTGCTGGCCATTTTCTCATCCACCTTTTCAAAGCTGACTCAGCCTTTCATTTGCCCTCTGGCTCCTGTTAACTTGCCAATTTTGCCATGGCCCAAACAATGTAAATGCTGCAGCCAGCCCTTGCATTCAGCTCTTTGCAGTGCAGTGGACCAGAAAAAAAGAGAGGAAAAGGGAACAAATCATGTTTTCCACAAGAACTGATGCAATTATTGTCAACCTCAGGATTTTTTTTTTTTTTTTTTTGTGCAAGATTTTTCTTTTCTCTTCCTCCCAGTTCTTTATAATGAAGGAAACCATTAAACAATGGATTTTCAGAATCCATTAACTCCTGCATCATGCATTGCATTGCCGGATCAGTCAGTGTGTATTGCTGAGGAATAATGGGGTGGAAAAAGGAAACAGGGAGGTACCAGGATCAATGATGCAATCCTGCTCTTGTCTGTGACTCATTTCCTCAGGATTAATGCAGCACAATATTTTGAACAAGTTACAAGGAAAGGTTATTTTATTTTTGTCAGACTTTAGATTTGCCTGTTCTCCAAAACAACTCACACCAACCTCTCGAAAGAAGTTTTTCTAGAACTCTCCAGTCATTATATTCTGAATATTTTAGGGAGCAACTTCTCCCTGCAGGCAGGGAAGGGGCTCTCAGAACAAGAAGTTGGGGAAGAGATGGGTCAGATGGGCAGAACTGCAGGAATTTTACACATCTCAGGATCTCTCATTTGGGATCCCTACGTGCCTGTCCAAATTGGTAAAGCTCAGGAATAAACCAGGGACTGAGAATTTCTCCACTTCTGGCAGCTCAGCTTTTGAACAAGGTTTGGATTCTGAGTACTGGAAAGAACAGAACCAGATCCACCAAACTCCTTTGGATAATTCCTAATTTACTGCCAGAAACACTGATATCTTTCAGTATTTCTGCAGGAAATTCTCAGCAGGACTTGCTCCTCTGAGATCCTGCATTACATGGAATTCTGTATTTACATAACCCAGCTGGCACCATAAAGCCTGATGAGAATATCATTTCCCTTTTCGTTTTTAGACAACATTTGCTCCTGAATGTGCCTTTAATGCTCTCTCCAAGCAGGCTGAGCACATATGGGCTGTGCATGAACCTGAATTACTCAGGGAGACACCAAAACATCCAAGCTCCCAGTCCAGACCCAGCTGGGACCTCAATAGAGTGACAGGAACAGGGGCAGGAACAGCTCTGATCCCATGGCAGGGACAGGGAACAGGGAACAGGGAACAGGGAACAGGGAACAGGGAACAGGGAACAGGAACAGGGAACAGGGAACAGGGACAGGGACAGGGACAGGGAACAGGGAACAGGGAACAGGGAGAGGGAACAGGGACAGGGAACAGGGAACAGGGACAGGGAACAGGAACAGCTCTGATCCCATGGCAGGGACAGGGACAGGGAACAGGGAACAGGGAACAGGGACAGGGAACTGGGACAGGGAACAGGAACAGGGACAGGAACAGGGACAGGGAACAGGGAACAGGGACAGGGACAGGAACAGCTCTGATCCCATGGCAGGGACAGGGAACATTTTGATCTGTGATGCTTCTCTGCTCAATTCCAGTTTATTTTGCATCCTGTACCTTCACAGTCACTACCTGTGCCCTCCTCTGGGTCAGTCTGAGGGTTCTGAACACTGAACACTTCCACAGAGCCCTGAAAACCACCCCAGGAGCAGAAACTCCTGAAAACATCAAACACATCCCCAGGAACAAAACCCCTAAAAACCATCCCAAGAACAGAAATTCCTAAAACCATCCCAGGAATGGCAACTCCTGAAAAACCATCCCTAGGAACAAAACCCCGAAAACCACCCCAGGAATGGCAGAATTCACAAACTCCAGCCTTGTGTGCTTGGATGAGCTTGGCCTGTTTTTTAGGCCAGCTCTCAAGGGTGAAAGAGAATAAATTAATTCAGGCAGGTTTTCCCCCTCAGGGCTGAGCCCTAACTCTGTCAGAATTCTGCTCCAGCCTCCACGTCCAAAGCTGTAGTTTCACACATTCTGAGCAATAAAATGCAATTTAAACTGCACAATCTCCTCAGCCTCTGTTGGGGAGTATAACCTCAGAAATTCTCTTATGCAAGGAGGGAAACAAAAGGTTTGTTAACATTCAGGGTACAGAACCAGGATTAAATATCGTTCAATGTGTTAAAAGTGAGGCAGCACTCTCAGAACAAGTTTTGGGTTGTGCTGGGGCTGTTGTGTGACATCAGCAGTGCCTACATCAGAGTTTATTCTGTGAATTCACAGCACTGAATAGATGTGAAGAAACAAGGACCCACAGCATGACAAATCCTGACATTACAATGAGAGGGAATTGGATGTTTAACTTAGAGGCTAATGTGACAGATGTTGGCCTCTGTGTTTTAAATTGGTTTTAGCAGAATTTTCCAGTGCCCCTCAGGACAAACATTACCTGCAATAAAGCAATGTCACCCTGTGAGCTGTGCACTGAGAGAGGAATTCACATTTTCCGTGCCACCACAGCAGTGAGCCCTCTCTGCACTAATGGTGCAATTATTTTGTGCCAGCTCCAACATGGAATCACCCCAGTGAGAATTTATCCTCCTGTTCTGTGAGGTACAGAGCAAAGGTAATGTGCAAACAGCAATAAAGAGAAAAGAAACACATTAGGGAAGGGAGAAATTCACAGACAGATGGGTGAATGAACTGAGTGATGCTGTGAACACATGGCTGCCTCCATCACAGAGGATTAAACTCTGCCTAAAGCTCTGCCTAAAGCTCTGCCTAAAACTCTGCCTGAACACAGAACTCAGCAACAGGAGTGCCAGGGCTGCACACCTGGGGCTGCTGCACACCCGGGGCTGCACCCAGAGCCCAGCCCAGAGGCAGAGCACGCTTCACTTCTGCCCATGGTGCCACCTGCCCGTGCTGTTTGTCACCTGCCTGTGCTGTTTGTCACCTCCCCATGCTGTCACCTCCTCCTGTTACCTGGCCATGGTGCTGTCACCCCGTGTGTCACCTGCCCACGTTGTCACCTCCTCGTGCCATTGTCACCTCCCCTCATTTGTTACCTAGCCATGCTGTCATCCTGTGTGTCACCTTCCCATGCTGTCACCTCCCTGTGCCATTACCTGGCCATACTGCTGTCCCCTCCCCATGCTGTTTGTCACCTGCCTGTGCCATTGTCACCTCCCCGTGTGTCACCCGGCCATGCTGTCACCCCGTGCCATTGTCACCCCGTGCCATTGGTGCCATTGTCACCTCCCCGGTTACCTGGTCATTGTCACCCCATGCCATTGTCACCCCCGTGCCATTGTCACCCCGTGCCATTGTCACCTCTCCATGTGTTATGTGGCCATTGTCACCCTGTGCCATTGTCACCCTGTGCCATTGTCACCCCGTGCCATTGTCACCTCCCCATGTGTCACCCAGCCATGCTGTCACCCCGTGCCATTGTCACCCCGTGCCACTGTCACCTCCCCGTTACCTGGCCATGCTGCAGCGCTGGCGCTCGGTCTCTGCCGTGCTGCAGGCTCAGCTGCTTCCTCTCCTGCTCAGCATCCTTCAGCTCCTCCTGGAACACAAGCACGGTCACAGCTCCCAGATCAGCAATCCCAGTGCTCAGGGAATCCCTGGTCTGGTTTTTGGGATTGAACAAACTCTGCAGAGCGGTGTGAGGTGCAGGAGCACCAGACTGATTTGCAGCTCTGCCACAAACCCCCTGTGATTAAAGATGTGCAAGCAGAGCTGACCACAGAAATAAAAACCAAAATCTGCCTGTGCAGGAACCAAGAGTCAGCTTGGCTGCCTCAGCTCGCAGAGCTGCAGGAGAGACTCAGCTGCCAGGAAATAAAGTGATTTAGTGTCGTGGAGGGATGGTCCATGCCCAGCAGCATTCTAGGGCAGAAGCACATGGAGTGTGTGCTCAGGTACACACTCTCACATTCATCTGGCTTTTAATGTGTTTGCGATACAAATACCACACTGTGACACAAACACTGCTCTGCACAGCACCCCAGTCCTGTCCTGGCAAAGCAGAAATGCAGGGTCAGGGAAGGAACCTGTGCTGAAAGATCCAGGCCTCACCTGCACCCAGGAGCAGATTTTTATCTATTTACACAGCAATATCAGCTGGGAGGAAAGAACAGCAAATAAAGCTCCAAAGGTCAAACATGCCGGGTGGAAATGCTTTGTCAGGTCACTCCAGCCCAGAGATGGAGCTCAGGACACGGCAGCAGCCTCTGGCACCTCTGCTGGGGTTTGGCACCAGTTCCCAAAGGGAACTGTGATTTTATCCTAAATTCAATTCCTTTGGGAGCTGCCACCAGGCAGGCTTGGCACTCTGCAACCTTTCCACCCTGCTCTTCTGAAAACACGGCTGCGTTCTGCCAAAAACTGCATTAGGGTGGGCAGCACTCACCCCTTTTGGAGTGATCAGAAGTAATTTATGATTTTGCATCACTAAATCCACACTCAGCAGATTTCATTGCTGATTCTGCTGAGGCCTAAAGAAAACCTGTCCAAGCAATGCTTTATCACTGTTGTGTTTGAAGGAAGGATGTGGTTGTGTACATCCTCAGTGTGTTTGGGAGTGAAAAATAAATGTAAACTTGAAATATTTTCACTGCTTGCTCAGGAAAAAAAGCATTAAAAAACGAAGAATAAATTATTCAAAGAGCAATAACCCTAAACCAGGCTTCAGTGACTCTTCCCTGAGCAATATCTGCCTCAATATTTTCCAGATTAGTTCAATATAAATCTTTAAAAAAATTAAAAATTAAAAATTAAAAATTAAAAAATTAATCCCAGCTACCACAGAATAAACTCCTCTCCACAAGCAAATTGTAAATTAAAAAGGAGATTTGAAGCCATGTAACATGAGACATTTCTCCTAGTTTTGTTGTTACTGGCTGTGGCTGCTGGGTTTTGGCTTTAGGATGGGAATTAAGATGATGGCACAGGGGTGTTGGAGCTGTTCCCAAGCTGTGCTTGCTCTGGATCAGGGAATTCCCAGCTCCCCCAGGTGTGCCAGGAGCCTGGGAGGGGACAGGGACAGGGACAAGGACAGCCAAACCCAGCACAGCTGGAAATGTGGGCAGCAACATCTGGCAAAGCTTCAGAGCTGCAGTCCTGAGAGAATTGAGAGAGGCAGGAGCTGCTGAGAGTGTCCCTGTCACTGTCACCATCCTGAGCATGTCCCTGTCCCTGTCCCAGTCCAGAGCATGCCCCTGTCACTGTCCTGACCATCCTGAGCATCCCCTGTCCCTGTCACAGTCCTGCGTCCCTGTCACCATCCTGAGTATGTCCCTGTCACTGTTCTGAATGTGTACTTGTCCCTGTCACCATCCTGAGTGTGTCCCTGTCACTGTCCTGAGTGTGTACTTGTCCCTGTCACCATCCTGAGTGTGTCCCTGTCACTGTCCTGAATGTGTCCCTGTCCCTGCCACTGTCCTGAGCATGTCTCTGTCACTGTTCTGACCATCCTGCGCATCCCCTGTCCCTGTCACCGTCAGGAGCATGTCCCTGTCCCTGTCACCGTCCTGAGTGTGTCCCTGTCACTGTCCTGAGTGTGTCCTTGTCTCTGTCACAGTCCTGAGCATCCTGTGTCCCTGTCACCATCCTGAGTGTGTCCCTGTCCCAGTCACTGTCCTGAGAGTGTCCCTGTCACAGTCCCAGTCCTGAGCATGTCCCTGTAACCGTCCTGACCATCCTGAGCATCCCCTGTCCCTGTCACAGTCCAGAGCATCCCCTGTCCCTGTCCTGAGCTCCCCTGTCCCTGTCACAGTCCTGAGAGTGTCCCTGTCACTGTCACCATCCTGAGCTCCCCTGTCCCTGTCACTGTCCTGAGCGTGCCCCTGTGATTCAATAAACGGAGTGTTCTCCATCCCCTGCCCCGTTCCTGGCAGCACTGAGGACACTAAATCAGGGCAGCACTTGTCACCTGATCTCTGGCACCTGCCAACCCCAAACAGCCTGCAGGGAAAGGCAGGAACACGCAGGGCAGCAGAAGGAAAAGTGAGAAACACACAGGGCAGCCTTCAGCCCTGCTGGCACCAACCTGGATCTCCTGGCACCAACCTGGACCTGCTGGCACTTGTCTGGGGATGGGCTGGCACCTGTCTGGGCATGCTGGCACAAACCTGGACCTGCTGGCACCTGGCTGGACCTGCTGCTTGCCTGCAGCCCTCTCCTGATGCCAGGGATTCTCCCCTCCTGCCTTCCCCACTGCCAGCCTGGCAACTCTTCCAAATTCCAATGGGCACCTGCAGAGGCACCACTGTGACTGCCTGGCCCTGGGAGGGAATTCCGTGGGATTTCACAGTTCCTTCTGGAGCCTGGCATGGCTGGGACTGTTAAACAACTTGGCAATGAAGCAGCAGCAGGCATCAAAACAAACCTGTGAAAGCATTACTGTGCACTCTTCCCTCATCCTCACCAGCTTTTATAGAAATAGCTTTTGCTTCTTAATACAACTTTAATGAGAGTTTTGTCCTTTTTCTTCCTGATGCCCTCTCTCCACTGATCCATGCCTGTAACAATTCTGACAATGGAATTGTGCAGCATCTCGCTGAGCAGCTGAAAGTCTGTGCAGATCCCCCTGAGCAGCAGCTCAGACCCAGAGAGCACACCAGAGCTCAGCCCAGCCAAAGGGAGATGAATGCAAGTGCAAAGGGAACAGGATTTCCTGCAGCCAGATCAGCTCCTGCCCCCTGGCACGGGGGTTCAGGGATTATCTGCACCCTGCACCCCCTTCTCATGATGCTGCTACACAATACTCATTAAAAAAAAAAATAATTAAAATCAAGGGCTTGGAGAAATCTAATTACTAATCCCATATGAATCCAAAAATTTTACAGAAAAATGAATGTGGAAAATTAACAATAGGAAAACAAGCCATGGAATAATTGTAGAACAATTTCACTTTCCCCCAGAATAAAACCTGAGAGTACTTGTCCCAGCAAGCTCCAGAACAAACAAACCCCAAACTTTTCCCAATGGGTGGAGGCAGAGCTTGCTCAGAGCTTCTGTTCCCCAGGCTGAAGATTTTTTCCAAAGTGAAACACTAGAATAACCCACATGACAAATATCACACGTGCTCACACCTCTGGCACCTGCAGCACAGCAAAAGGAACCTGGAGCAGGCAGAATTCCAGCCAGGACAATTCCCTGGATAATTCCAATCAGGGACATTTCCCTGGATAATTCCAACCAGGGACAGTTCTCTGGACAATTCCTGTGGATAATTCCAGCCAGGGACATTTCCCTGGATAATTCCACCAGGACATTTCCCTGGATAATTCCTGTGGATAATTCCAGCCAGGGACATTTCTCTGGATAATTCCACCAGGACATTTCCCTGGATAACTCCAACTAGGCACATTTCCCTGGATAATTCCAGCCAGGGACAGTTCCTGTGGACAATTCCAACCAGGGGCAGTTCCTTCTGGACAATTCCAACCAGGGACATTTCCCTAGATAATTTCAGCCAGGGACAGTTCCCTGGATAATTCCAACCAGGGACATTTCCCTGGACAATTTCAGCCAGGGACAGTTCCCTGGATAATTCCAACCAGGGACATTTCCCTGGACAATTCCAACCAGGGACAGTTCCTTCTGGACAATTCCAACCAGGGACATTTCCCTGGATAATTCCAACCAGGGACAGTTCCCTGGATAATTCCAACCAGGGACATTTCCCTGGACAATTTCAGCCAGGGACAGTTCCCTGGATAACTCCAGCCAGGCACATTTCCTGCTGGACAATTCCAGCCAGGAACAGCTCCTGCTGGATGCTCCAGGCATTCTGAGCTCAGACTTTTGAGTTAAGGAAACAAGAGGATGATCTGTTCAGAATCTGGAGAGCAAAGCCAGCAGACAATGGACAGCCCTCCCAAATCTCCCAAATTCCCAGTGCTGGCTTTTGGGGGTGCTCAGCACAGATTTAAAGGCTCACACAGCAGCACACACTCCACAGAACATTAATTAATAAATTAATAAAGGAATAGCTACGACAAATTCAACATGAGAGACATTAAAAATAAATTGTGTTACCTTATACAGAAGCTGCATCTTTTAAAGGGCAAGAATGAAGGCATAAATGTGTGCTCACAACAGAGCAAAAGTAAAATTCCTCCTATGGATGTGAGGACTGGCTAAAAATTCCCAGCAGGGGGATGGCTTTGGGAGATTTAATACAATCTGACACCACAGTCTGGGTAACAAGGTTCTACATTGCCTGCAGAAAGGCATCTGTTGCCCTATGTGCTAGTTTGCTCATCCATCAATTATTTTAGTTAAAAAATATATCATCTTGTACACTATTCATTTATTTGCACTCTTTTTCTTTGAGAATTATTGCTGCCAGTAACCTGGAAGGGCTGCACTGGAACATTCTGATTCCAATCCTCTGTGATGATACACGAGCAGAATTCATCCAGGAGCAAAGGGGAAAACCCTGTAGGCTGCAGGTACGTAAAAAGAAGAAAATTGAGGATCTTCTGATGTTTTCTCATGTATTCTGGCCCTGTGAATGACTCACTTCAAAGGTCAGGTTCATCACCTCCAGTTCATTCTTGATTTCTGGATTGTAAAGGCAAAGCTGACTCATTCTCAACAGCACAACTAAAAACCTCCCCACAGCCAGGCTGAGGCACAGCAAACTGCCCTGGAACCTTTCCTGCTCTCATCTTTGCCACCAGCACCTGCAAAATGCCAGGAGAGTCTGTCCTGCATCGCCAGGAGAGCACTGGGCAGAGGGGAGCAGGGAGAGAAATGGATTTCAGGGGAGCAGGGAGAAATAAATTAATTTCAGGGGAGCTGGGAGAGGAATTGATTTCAGAGGAGCAGGGAGAAATAAATGGATTTCAGGGGAGCTGGGAGAAATCAATGGATTTCAGGGGAGCTGCTGCTCTGCCTCCAACCTGCACTCACAATAAATCACATTTCGTTAGCTAGGGGAAGCTATCACACACAATGAAAAACAAACAAACAAGAGATTCTTACTCTTTTTAGGTGTTTTACTATTTCCATGTGTTCCTTCCTCCCAGCTGCCATGGTGAAGCACATCTTAGCAAGCAGCACAGGAAAGTGCTTGGACATTTCTGATGTTAACACTGAAAAACTAACGGGTTCCTGACAGGCATGAGAGTTTTCCACTGCCTCTCCTAAGGTAGAGCTGCTCAGGGACACTTGCATTTTAAATAAAACCACTTCACAATTGGATTTCCTTGGTTTTAAAAATAGGAACTTTTCCGTGCAAGTGATACTCTGTTCTAACAAAGGAAAGCAAATGCAGCTTTAGCCCTCTAATCAGCAGGCTGAATTTAGCCTCAGAAACACCCCACCAAAATAGCCCTTCTTGAAAAGCCCTGCTAAAAACGGGACACGGCAACTGCAGCAGCGTCCTGCTGGAAATCAGCAGAGCAATGGAGATGTGGGGACAT
>VRYO01002095.1:3477118-3490454 GCA_009812075.1 Sialia sialis | reverse complement strand
GGCCACTGAGCCCCGGGCACAGGTTCAGATGCAGAGCCTCTGCACAGGCTCCCTGCCCGGTTCCTTCAGTGTCTGATCTCTGAGCTCAGTGATGACATTAACAATGTCCAGAGCACACAGCCTGCTAAATTCAAGCCCTTGTTCGTGGAAGAAGTGAATGGATGTCTTTAAATGTCGTTAAATACACTTTCTCCTCTGAACTCTAGGAAAAAAGAAAAGGCAAACCCTGACCTGATTTTCCCTGAAAGAACCCGTCCTCAGAAACCTCCAGCGATCTCTTGGTTCTCAGCAGGATTTTTAGGACCAGGGGAATTTCCTCTCAGCTGAAGAAAGAATTTTTTCTTTATTTTTAAGGTTGTAGTAGCAGAGGTAACATCCTTCTCCATCACCCATCACAGGTGTGCACAGCCCAGACCCCAGTCATGACATCCCCAGAAATTAGTCTGGAGAGCTTCAGGTCGAAACATTCACCTGCACCACCCAGGCTGAGGGAATAAACCATCAGCAGTGATTTACAGCCAGAGAGGAGCAGAAATCCTCAGCTCAGTGCACCCAGAGTGCTCAGGCTGCACCAAATCCAAACCTGCCTTACAAACCAGAGATCCAGGATGGGATGGAGAGGATCCTGTAATTAACACACAAATTAGAATATTTGCACACTTGGACAACAGAGTGTTTTCTGGCACACAACGGGGAGTTTTCAGCAGGTGCCACAGCCCCATTTCACCTGAGCCAGCCACGTGCATGCCTCCTGCATTTCCTGCACCTTGCATTTCTGCAGCAGGAGCAGCTCCCTGCCAGCCCCAAACCCTGCAGGGGATAGCAGGAGGAATTGCAAAGTGAGCCACACACACCTGCCTGCAGAAACCAGCTCCTCCAGCCCTCAATAAAGCTAAATAAAAGTAAATAAAAGTAAATAAAAATAAATAAAACTATTGGTGTCTAATGCACAAAATGTTCTTCCATCACCTCACTGCCAGTGCACCACTGCTGAATTTTTTTTTACGTTTTTGGTTGTTCGTTTGTTTCTAATTTATGCATCAGGGAATGACTAAAAATGTTTCATGCACATTGTACAGAGAAAACACAAATAAAACCTGGTCTGGGTAATCATGATAGACCACAAATAAAACCTGGTTTGAGTGTCCATGACAGAACACAAATAAAACCTGGTTTGAGTGTCCATGAGAGAACATAAATAAAATCTGGTTTGAATCTTTATGACAGACCACAAATAAAACCTGGTTTGAGTTTCCATGAAGAACACAAATTAAACTTGGTTTGAATCTTTATGACAGAACACAAATAAAACCTGGTTTGAGTGTCCATGAAAAGCACAAATAGCCATTGATCAGCAGGAATTTCTGCTCTCTCTTCATGGAGGAAAATGCAGTGTCTGACACAAACATTCTGCCTGAAGCATGTGTAGTAACTGAGCAGGTATTGAGACAGTACAAGTAATAATTCAATGTATCTGGCCACATGGGAATAACAACTCAAAATAAAATTCTGCTTTTGCCAGGAAATCCTAAAAACCAGTAACAGAACCATTCACAGATAATATGGCAGTGAGAGATCAGGAGAAACCCGGGCTTCCAGAGCACACATAGCTTTTAGCTAGGAACTCTGAAATGAAAAATATTCAGTCTGAGAACCGAGAACAGTACCAGAGGCAGCATGTAAAGACTGCAAAAGTAAAAAGGGTTTTTTACATAAATAACATTCATGCAGCACTCAGAGAAAGGGTTCATGGGGAACTGCTGAGTTCAGGAGAGAACAAGCCCAGGGAGCACTCAGGGTACAAACTCAGGCGGGTTAAAGCTCAGCCAGACACCAAGTTCCAGCAAGGTGAGCAGCTCCTGGCATTTCTGAACACTGCACTGCCTTGGCAACCTCTTGGCAGCACCCAGCACTAAACCTGAGCCTGAGTCAGAATTAGTGATGAAACCAGACCCACCTTGTCATCCTGTCACTGTCACACAACAGGCAAGAAGCTCTTGCAGAGTTTCAGAACATCTGTCCCCATATTCACGGGTTATTCATGCAGCCCTTTCTCCTGGCTCCTTCCCGTTCCAACTCATCCTTCCTGAGCACAGATCCCACACTGACACAAAAAACCAAAGCTCTCAGATGTGTTTCAGGTATTCCACACTCTTTGTTAATGGTTCTAATTAAGGATGATGGAAATAATGGGGCTGGTTTCTCCCACTGCTCACTGCCCTTCCAAACGTGCTCAGCAATTTGCAGAGACAAGAAAACCAAGTGAGATATTGTGATGTTTCCCCTCAAGTATTTACTTGCTGTTTTTATTATTTATGTATCAGTGGTTTATTATCCATCCAGCAATGATGGATAGTGATAGTTAAATGTTCCTGTGGGGCTCCATCCCTAAAGCAAGTTTGATGGAATAAATAAATAAAGAATAAATAAATAAATAAAAATCCAAATGCATTTTTCCCATCACACTTGCACTGGATTGCAGCAGTGACACTCACACACGTGATATTTCCCTCATATCTGAACAGGATACATTGTGAAGGAAACCCATTTCAGCCCTGAAGTTATTCCAATAAATGATAAATCCTGGTGATAGGAATGCCACGAGCCTTTAAAAGCACGGCATTGCTCTGCCCAGTGAATGCCAGCAATTCTGCTTTTAATGGATGTTGCAGGGAACAAATAAATGGTGCCACACGCCTCAAATCTGCATTTTCCTAGCAGCCGTGACTGCTGTGGAAATTCTGTGGTCTTGGCAATTGTTACCCAGCACAAGCTAAATCTCATTTTTGCCCTGGGGGCAGACGTGGTGTCAAGGACAGTCCCTTTCTGCTCACATGGCAGTTTGAGTTTGGAAGGGGAAGAGCCCACAAATGAGAAGCCTGTGAAAATCTAAATTGTGATGAATCACTGAGGACACAGCCAGCACCAAAGACAAGGAATTAGAAAAACTGATTAGTGAAACTCATCAGTGTTTAACAAAGAGCACTTCTGAACTCACAATCACCAAATGATTTTAAGATGCAAGCCCAGACAGACAGCAGCAGAAAAATAAACAGATGCCACCTTTTAAATCTTTGTTTTCCACTCCACCTTCTCCCTGGGTGTTTTTTAAACCTCTCCATTTCTTCCTTGCTCCTTCAGTGGCCTGGCAAATCCCACAGGTCTGATGTGACTTTGAAAAGCAGCACACAGAGCTGCAGTGCAAACCAGGCTGGTAAATCCCAAAGGGAGCACCAGTGCCAGTGGATACAGTGCCCCAGACACTTTCCTGGTGTAAAAGACCTTCTCTGAAATAATAATTTCCAATTCTCTACAGCCAGTTCCATCCACACATAACCCAGCTGCATTAGGGAAAATTTCCTGTTACTTAGTTACAGCAAATCAGAGAGAGCAAACATCCTTCTCCACAGCAGCATGGGCCCTGAAATGCCATTAAATCAATATAAACTCCACGGTTTGACTGAAGGTCCTGGGGCTTTTTATGGAACAGACGAAATTTGAGTTCCACAAAGCACAATGGGGGGAAGACAGCACATCTGGAAGGGGCTAAAACGTGGGGTGAGGAGGAAGGAGAAGGGTTTTCCTTGGTGCTCCCTCCACTGCTGCATCCTGAGCTGTGTCCAGATGGAGATTTGGGCTGGCAGTGCCTGGGAGGAGCCCAGAGCCTGGTCCTGAGCTGGGCTCACAGTCTGGTCCTGAGCTGGGCTCAGAGCCTGGTCCTGAGCTGAGCTTAATTCCTGGTCCTGAGCTGGGCTTAATTCCTGGTCCTGAGCTGGGTTCAGAGCCTGGTCCTGAGCTGGGCTCACAGCCTGGTCCTGACCTGGCGTCACTGCTTGGTTCTTTGAGCTCTCGTCACCATGGGCAGCTTGTCTTCCTCTCCTGTTCTAAATTGTTCTGTCTTATTTTAAGACAAGAAAAAGCTGTGTATTTACAAAACTTGTATCATTATGCTATAAAAATATCAGCAGCTTGAAGCTTTATACACTTCATTTCCTCCTAACAGAATTTGCAGAAATTAAACAGACATTTTTCCAAAGGGAAGCTTTGCAAGCTGAGCACCAGGTTTAGGGTTTATGATAATTAGAAATATCAATATCCAAGGTGCCAAAGTCTCACTTGGCTTCAGCAGCTGGGCTCAGTCTCTGCAGTCCCTGGGCAGGGCTGCTGTGCTCTGGCTGCACAGGGAATGTTCCCTTTTGGAGCTGGGAGCTCCCAGCCCTGCAGGAGCTGAGCGGAGGCTCCTTTGAGCACCAGAGGTGTGATCCTGGGGTGGCACAAAGGGTTAAACTCTTCCTCCCACAGCAGTGTCTGTATAGGACATTACAGTCATTTCACGCCTATAAGGCGCACTGAACTATAAGGCACACTTTTTTTTTCCAAAGCCCGTGTGCAACAAGGTAATGAATTAGTAACAGAATCACAGGATCGCAGGGTTTACTGGCAGGTGCTCAATTTGCAAACATTTTTTCACGGATCGGTGCAGCCTTCAAACGCAGCCCCGTGGGCCCAGCACTCCCGGCACCGGCACCAGCTGGCACAGCTGGCCGCATAGCTCACACTTCCGGGTTGGCAATTCTCCAAACTTTGTCCATATATGAGGTGCATCGGAGTATAAGGTGCACTTCCGGGTTCAGATCAAAATTTCAGTCAAAAAAGTGAGCCTTATACGCGTCAAATTACTGAGTTTTATAACATCCACGCATCCATTCCTGCTCCAGTGCACCCAGGGGTTAACAGGCAGCCCTTTGAGTACACAGCCTGACTGTAGCCACCCTGATTGATGGGAGCAGAAATTTTTTAAAAGATTAATACATTTGCAGAATCATTACTATGAGTAGCACATGGTCAGTTAATTTAAAATGAAGCAAAAAAATAAAAAGTCTGGTTTTAGAAGATCAATACTTCCCCCCTCCTTTCTTATACATTTAATTAAGAGAAGCAATACGATGGATAAATGTTAGGCCTGGTCCTGCAAACAAAACCCATGGATTCCCACTGACCCTGCTGAGTGATCTTGGGCACATAAACCTGAAGCACACTGAGAATCTCTCACCTGCAGAATGGACAGAATGACATCAAACCATCATTGAAGCACTCAGTGAAGAGTTTTGTTTCTGGAAATTGCTATTGCAGACTAAGGGCTGCTCCAGACAAAATGCAGGTTCACATAATTAGATTTCAATATCTGATTAGAAACCTGTAAGTCTCACATCCTTTTAAAAAACACAACACACAGAATTTCACCCAGCTCTTCCTCATTCCTAATTCCAGCTTTCACTGCAGGACCTCAGCATCTCACTGCCACTGAGCCTCCCAGCAGACAAAGAAAGGCAGAAATTTCCTGTGGGTTATCAGAAATCTCCTGTGCTTTATCAGAAATCTCCTGTGGGTTACCAGAGAGCACAACCAGAGCCACAGACAGGACTCAGCACCCAGGCCATGTCCTGGCCAGGAAACCAAACTGAGATTTATTTCCTCCAGGCTGGGCCTTCCACGGAGAGATTGAGCTGTGCTGGGTAATCCAGGAAGATGGATAAAGATAGATGTATAAAAATGGATAAAGATGGATGTATAAAGTTATATAAAGATAGATGTATGAAGATATATAAGATGTACAAAGATGTACAAAGAATTATAAAGATGTATAAAGAATAGAGGTATAAAGATAGATGTATAAAGGTTATAAAGATGTACAAAGATGTACAAAGATGTACAAAGATTATCAAGATAGATGTATGGATTATAAATACAAATTATAAAGATGTTCAGAGGTGTACAAAGATTACAAAGCCATTGCACCCAGGGTGTGGGGCTGTGTAGGAGTGAGCAGGGCTGGCTGTGCCTGCAGGAAGGGAGAGCTGCTCTCTCTGAGTGCAACATTGGTGTCATTTACTGAAGTGCTGCTCTAGCAAACCAGAACCTAATGAATTAGCAACATTAAAAATTGATCATCCCCACGCAGCATTTTCCAACCTATATTGATTGATGTTTTCATTTTGCACAAAGCACCAGGGCCCAGGCAGGACCAGTGGGAGGGGAAGGGCTGGGGGAACAAGCTGAGCTTTCTGTGTTTGTTCTGTGCTGGGGTCACCCCAGCGAGGGAAGAGCAAAGCTCTCAGAGGAGCAGAAGGGCTCGTGCATTGAAGGTGGGTCTGCTGGTTAGCTGGCATGTTTAAATGGCATTTTCAGAGTGTTTAAATGGCATTTTTAGAGTGTTTAAATGGCGTTTTTTAGAGTGTTTAAATGGCAATTTTTAGAGTGTTTAGATGGCTTTTTTTTTAGTGTTTAAATGGCATTTTCAGGGTGTTTAAATGCAGCCCCTCCCTGCAGGGAGGCAGAGCTGACTGCAGAGCAGGGAACACGACTGACCTGCCAACCCAAGGCACAAATCTTGTGCCAGAACAAACCATCCACAAGATTTCTGGAGTCATCCTACATAAAAAACCTGCCCAGACTGCTGGCTACAGACAGAGCCTTATGTCAGGCCCAGTATGACACAAGCACATTTTCCCAAACTACTTAAAGGTTATGTAATAGAGATCTGCAGAGCATTAGCAGCCACATGACATGGCCCACTAAGATTTCAAACTGCCACCTACAAAATTTAATTAGCAAGCAGTAAACAAGAGATAGGGGGAGAAATGCACTCCTGGAGCTGGCAGGGAATATTCCCAGGGCTCTAAATATTCCGATTTTCCCAGGGTTCTAAATATTCTGGTTTTCCCAGGGTTCTAAATATTTCAATTTTCCCACTGTTCTAAATACTGTGATTTTCCCAGGGTTTAAAATATTCCAATTTTCCCAGGATTTTAAGTATTCTGATTTCCCAGGGTTCTCAATATTGTAATATTCCCAGGGCTCTAAATATTCTGATTTTCCCAGAGTTCTCAATATTCCAATTCTCCCAGGTTTCTAAATATTCTGATTTTCCCAGGGTTCTATATACTGCAATGTTCCTAAGGTTCTAAATATTCCAGTTTTCCCAGGTTCTAAATATTCTGGTTTTCCCAGGGTTCCAAACATTCCGATTTTCCCAGGGTTTTCAATATTCCAATTTTCCCAGGGTTCTGCACTCTGCAGGATGGGGGAGCAGAGGGTCAGGCTTTACCCAGAGGTGAAGCTGTGAGTGTCCCAGAGGGAGAAGCAGCGCAGGGACCAGGTTCAGCCCCAGAGCTGGGGACAGGGACCAGGGTCAGCCCCAGGGACAGGGACCAGGGTCAGCCCCGTGCTCAGAGCTCATCCCTCATCCCCTGCAGCCCAGCTCCTCCATGCCCAGCCCTCCCAGGTCTCTGCTGTGCCACCCTGGGCTCACATCCCCACAAATCCTTGCTGATTAAATCTCACAGCACTGCCAGGGACAGAGAGGGCTGAGAAGGCACCAAGGCACTCCACACGGGAGGAGCAAAGAGCATTCTGTGAGAAGGAGCTACAGGAATATTCAGCAGGAGTTGGAAAGGTAAAATCCTGGAATAATTTCCCTGTTGTGCAGCAATTTAGCCTTGATTTGGGATTTTTCTAAGCCAAGCCTAACCAAGTCAACCTGCCTCAAGAAAGGCTTGTTTTCCTCCCTAAGCTGGCAAGAGGGAGTATTATTGTCATTTTTCCCATCACACATCCAGTGTAAAAACTTGATGAGGCTGTCTATAAAAGCGATTGATGCTCCTCAGCGGAAGAAAATAAATCCCCTGCAAGGAGGGAGGTGCATGGGATGTCTGCTCCCTGTGCTCACACAGGCCTTGAGCAAGAGGAGCTGATGTGGGGTGATCTCTAAAGGGAAAATGCAGCAGGGGTTCTCATTGTCACGAAGGGGATCCGTGCCATGCTGGTTTATTCCCCATGCCTCCTCCTTCCTGCTCACAGGAACACCCTGTGCTGCTGGCCAGCCAGCCCTGCGCTCAGCAATTCCTCCTGTCTTAGAAACCAAACTTTGTGTAACAGAACATGGAAAACTTCATGACAATTATAAAAATTAATTACTAGAATAGAATAGAATAGAATAGAAATATATATAAATATATAAATATATATATACATATCTATATAAATATCTAAATATATATAAATATATGTTTGTATATATATATTTATATAGATATATAAATTTATATATAAATATATGTGTGTGTATGTATATGTGTATATATATATATATATATATATAAAAAACCAGGCCCCCAGTCCCATTCCCTCTGGGGTGACCCCTGCCCTGTAAATGTTTCTACCAAACCACTGTCACCAGCAGGGAATGGGCTCTGCCCTCCCAGCTGGACATAGCCATGAGCTCAACAGAGAATTTAGCTAAGGAAATGCTATTCCAGAAAGCTCAGAACAAATCCAAATTCTTCTGGCACTCGGCAATATCCTTCTATAGATCAACAACACACAGTGCAGGCTGTCAAGTGATTTATAAGTAGCATCTCTGCTGGGATTCAGCATCCTGATGGAAAAAACACTATTTGGTCTAAAAATCTCATTTCCTGAGCAGATAAAATAAATAGAATGTAGTGGAAAGAGTTCATTATTATCCCCATTTACAGAAGGAGAACAGAGCCCAAGAGATAGTGAATGCTTTGCTCAGAGCCATTCACAGTCTGTGGCAGAGCTGGGAGCCCCACTCTGATTTCCTGGTCAAGCAAGGCCAAAGTGTGGAGCTCAAGCCCTCAGACCCCTCTGATTTCCTCCCCAAAGCTCACAGGCTTTGCAGTCACCATTCCCAGAGTGGACAAGGCTCCAACACATCCTTTACTGGGATGGTCCAGCTGCACAGGAGCCCCCAGTGAGCACTGAACTGCAGCCCCAGCTGCTGCAGGACCTGAGCCCTTTTCTGCATCCCTGGGGGCACAGCAGCCTGGCCAGAGCCCTTTTCTGCATCCCTGGGGGCACAGCAGCCTGGCCAGAGCCCTTTTCTGCATCCCTGGGGGCACAGCAGCCTGGCCAGAGCCCTTTTCTGCATCCCTGGGGGCACAGCAGCCTGGCCAGAGCCCTTTTCTCCATCCTGAGCATGATCTGCTCCGTGGCACTGGTCTGGGAGAAGCTGCATCTGCCCAGAGCTGTGGCTCCACCCCAGTTCTGGTTTTATCCAGCACACTGGGATGTATTTTTCAATTCTAACAGCAAATGCTGTTCTAACAGTGGAAATGCATGACAATCCTCCTCTGTGGTGGACAGGCATCTCACACAGAACATCACCAGGAGCGTCCCAGAAATCTGAAATAGGCTCCAGTTCCTTGGGCCTGTGCACAGAGAGACTTTCCAAACAGTGCAGAGGAATTGTGATCCGTGCAGCTTGACATCCTGTCAGAATGGGATATACAGGCTGTGAAAGGGGGAAACAAAGGATTCACACACAACTCCAGTTTAGTCAGAACCTTTTGCTGAATAATAACCCAAAAATAAGTCCCGAGGAAGAAGTCGTGACTAACAGACATTTCAGCTGGTGTGACATATTCTATGGCAGGGATGAGCCTGAAACACCTTCAGGGAAATGACAAACAGCCTGACTGCCAGCCCATGCTTCCCCCAGCACAAATATTGCAGGGACAGGACACTGGTGCAGGGCTGGTTAGTTCCTCATTACAGAGTAAATCAGGGTGATTCTGGATATTTAATTTTGGTCTGGGGTGGGGAACTGGCACAGGAGAAGGAAACCCCCTAGCACCTGAGGATATGAATTACCAGGGGTCACAGGCCCAGCAGGGCTCAGAGCTTGGTGCTGATGTTTGCTGATGTTTTCATTTCATGCTCAGGATCACACAGCAGTGATCACTCACACCAGTGTGTGCACACCTCACTCACACTTGACCCAGGAGATCCCTTTGTGCAGGTGCAGAGTTCATGCACAGCTTCTACAATATGGGATTGTCACATCTATGGAGAGATATTTCTGATTTCTGAGCTTGTCACTGCCAGTGAACTAACCAGCATTTAGCAGCTGTCCAGACCATTCCCATGCAGAAATCTGTGGCTCTGCACTGCCCCATATTCTGTCCCATCTCACTTTTCCTGCCCCTACAACCCACGTGCTGCTTTAGAGCTGGAACTGGTTTGAATTCTGGGGATTTCAGCCTTTCTCAGGGAGGTGCTGCGGGCAGGGATGAGCACATGAAGCTGCAATAGCAGTGCCCTGTTCAGTGCCTCTGGCACACAGCCGTGCTGTATTTCAGCAGCTGCAACTATTCAGGTATGTGAGCAGGGAAAATCAGAGCTGCTCTCCAGTCTGCACACAGCATGAACACCTCACTGCTTGCATTTGGAGTCAGCTTTTCCCTGTCAAAAGAAAATAGCCTGCACAAAGCCACTGACCAGGACCACCAGATCAAAAAGGAATAACGAAGATAAATAACCTAAAAAAGTCCCAACCTCCTTTAAGGCACTAGAATTAGCACATGTGGATTTCAAAGGCTGTCTAGAGTGGTGAGCCTGGGCTGACATCTGTAATATTTCATCTCAATTACCTTCTTTGTTTGTCAGCTGGCAGACTTGAAAGCCCTCCTCAAATACAAATAAAAATAAAAATATAACACCCCCTGATCAAAACCACCAAAATACAAAGTGACAGCTTTCATGTCAGTGCCATACACTGCTATTTTTTATCATATTCATTTGATGAGGATGCTGTAACTTCTGCTTGGCCTGTGTTTCAGCATTTTTTCAGTATTTCATGCTGTTTTCTTAAGGCAGCTTTTCTGCCTTGCCAAGCAATAGTCCTTATTTTTATTTGGCAGATAGCAATCATGGTATTCTTCCCCTGTCACAGAATACTTGGTGCAATTCCTAATGTGACAACCAGCAGCTTTGAATTTGGGTATTTCTTCAAAATGCCTCCAGTCCCTTAAGGAGCAGACTCTGCATTCGCCACATGCAGTGTCAAGACCCAGGGAGAAGTTATTCTGCTGAGTTATTTTATATAAACCCTGCACCGCTGCCTGCACTGGGCAGAGCAGCGTTTCACCACGGACAGAGCAGGCGGCAGCAGATGAAACAAAAACCCAGAGCTCTCGGTGCCCCGGGCTCCGCTGAGCCGCAGCTGCACGGAGCCCGTGCCCAGCTGTGATGCCGATTCCAGCATCACATCCCCGGCGAGGACACACCCCTGCCAGGGCAGCAGAACCGGCTCAGAGAGGCTGAAAACCCCACAGCATCCCCGGAACCGCGAGCACAATCCACCGGCACCGACGGGAATGGGCAAGAATAAATAAATGTTATTGTTCTGCTCTGCAGAGCATCCCCCAGCCCTGCTGTCTCCGTGCCCACACACACGAGAGTCTGTGTGTGCACATCTCGGCTTTCTGGGGAAAAGGACACACGAGAATCTGTGTGTGCACATCTCGGCGTTCCGGGGACAAGGATGAGGCATTTATTGGCAATTGGGGGAATTTAGCATCAGACGCCAGACAAACGCCACGTATGGCAGGGCCGGTGGCTGTGTGGAGGAGCAGTGCTGACTTTGCCATGACACCACAGTGCACATTTCCAGGCAAACACATCCATGAGCTGCACCGTGCTCGGGCTGGGGCGGCCACAGCCGCCAGCTGTGCCCCAGACAGCGAGCCGGAGCAGAAACACTGCCACCAAACCCGCCCGAGTGGCTTTGGTGTCATCGGAAACCCTGCAAGTGACTGGAAATGACATCAGATTAAACATCACTCGGAGGGAGGATGGAATAATCTAGCAAGAGTTTAATCCCTTTACCTAGTGCTCGTGCTCGATGCACATTTTATTATTCAGAGCAGCACCTAGGAGGGAAGATTCACTGAAGGGCATCACGGAATCGCTGCGGAATGATAAAGTTTGCCTGCCTGCCGGAGGGGGATTCTGCCCCCGCACTGGATCCCGATCCCGATCCCTGTTCCCATCCCCAATCGGATCCCCATACGGATCCCGTTCCCATCCCCATCCCCATCCCCGTTCCCATTCCCGCGGCTCCCGGGCCTGCGGAGCATCCCCGCCGGTTCTGGGGTTCAATCCCCGGGGTTCTGGGGTTCAGTCCCCGGGGTTCTGGGTTTCAATCCCCGCAGGTTTTGGGGTTCAGCCCTCGGGGTTCTGGGGCTCAATCCCCAGGGTTCTCGGGTTCCACCTCCGCCGGTTCTGGGGCTCCATCTCGGGGTTCAATCCCCTCTTACCTGCGCTCAGGCGGTGCGGAGGGCGATGGGGCTCTCTGCGGGCTCACTGCGGGCTCATTGCGGGCTCGTTGTGGGCTCGTTGCGGGCTCGTTGCGGGCTCGTTGCGGGCTCGTTGTGGGCTCGGAGCGGGCTCGGAGCGGGCTCGGAGCGGGGCCAGCTCCGGGGCCAGCGGCGCTGCCTCACGGGCGGGCGGGGAGCCGGGCGAGCATCATCGCGGTGCTCGGAGCCGGGGGAGCCTGTGAGGCGGCAGGGCTGTCGCAGCCGCCCCAAGATGGCTTTCTGGCTCTCGGCGCTCCTCTCTCCGCCTCTCCGGCTCGCTGTGCCCGGCCCTGCCCGCTCACATCGCCCCGGGCCGGCGATCGCGGCCGCGGCTCCTCCGAGCGCTGCCGCAGGATGCGCTGGCCGGGTCAGCTCCGGCCTGCTGGCACAGCCAATGAGCTGGCAAGCGGAGCCGCAGGTTTTTTTCACCGCCTGCCCAATGGAAGGCGCAGGAGCGCCGATGCAGAAGGGAATTAAGGCAGATTACCTGGAGCATCCCTCCCACCCTGCCGGGGGCCATGCGCTCCCGCGGAGCCCCGGAGGGGCAGCCACATCTCCCCGCGGCCAGGGGATACAGGCAAAGGATTTGAACAAATTACATTTTAGAAGCCCGGCTCCAGTCGTTTCCTCGTTGTTTTTTGCTCCTGAGATGATCCCAGTGACAGGATCTGATCAGTTTGGCAGTGCATTCAGTACAACATGACTGAGTTCTCCAGGCTGGTGAAGGTTAAATCATCTGAATTATACTGAGTGCTATTTCTGTATTTTCCTTTCAGCATTTTACAGGGGAAGGAAATATTGCACTCTCAAGGCACTATTGTATTGAACTCTGTTAAAGTATCTAGAGAAATACATCCCTCAATTCAATAACCTCTTTCCTCCAGTTCCTTTTCAGCCCCCAGCCTTCCTCCCATGGTTTTACCCACAGGAACAACGAGGAAGAGCAGGAGAATTGTTGGCAAAGTTTGGCATGACCAAAAGCTGGCGGATTTCCCTCCAGCCCAAAGATTTTTTGTGGAGCCCATGGGGGTTGCCCTGCTCCCCAGGAGCTGCCAGCTCCCCGGCAGGAATGGGAGCCACGAGAGGGTTTCTCAGATGGTGTCTCTGCAGTTTGGGCTCAGCTGGGAGAGCAGCTCAGGCTCGGTGAGAGCCCCTGGAGCACCCCAACCTGGCTG
>VRYO01002095.1:3409104-3444217 GCA_009812075.1 Sialia sialis | reverse complement strand
GCGGGCGGGCGGAGGCGCCGCCGCCATTACCGCGCGCGGTGCCGCCACACGCGGGCGGGAGGCGCCGGCCGGGCCCAGCCGCGCTCGGCGCCTTCCGGCGGGGCCGCTGCCCGCGCTGCTGCTCACGCTGCCGCTGCCATTTCCCCCGCAGACCCAGCATGGCCGCCCAAGGAGAGCCCCAAGTGCAGTTTAAGGTAAGGGAGTGGTTCGCAGCTTGGGTTTGCGGGATTTTTTTTTTTTTCTTCCTTTGCTAGGAAAAGTAGCACGAGCGACTCTGGAAGTGCCGACGTGGATGATGGGTTTGGTTTCAAAGTGCTGGTCTTTACTTAATGGGGTAATGTATTGTAGTGTTGCATGCAGCTTACACGAAAAGAGTCTTAAACTATGTCAGTCTGTTCTATTTGTAGTTTAGTCTAATAAATTTTAATGAGTCTTTGCTTACAGAATAATTTTTCGACTTAAGAACTGAAGTGCACTGTAGAAGGTGCTCGGAGTGAATTAAAATAGCCTGATTCTGTTGTGTGCTAACTGTTCAAATGTTTCAGAAGAGAATTTTCTGGTGTTTTGTGCAGCTGCTTCTTGAAGGTTGTTGCTTGTGTTTCTGCAATGCTTGGTTAGTGCGTTCCAGTTCATGGTGCAAATGTTGGTGGGTTTTTTAATTGTGAAATACCAATGGATTTCTCCAGTGGATGTTTTGGTCATTTTCTCTCCAAATCTGATCACCTTCAGGTTGAAAGCCTTAGACATTCTTCATTCAGTCTCTTACAATAGTTTAATAGAATCATATTCACAGTGCAGTGCAGTTTTTACCTGTAAGGGCTGGGTAAGACTGAGCACATTCACAGCATGATGGGTGGGTTTAACAAATTGGTTCCCAGCACAGGGAGCTGCTTCATGGGCAGTTCTGTCTTTTGTTCACAGCACCTTGCAGGAACCACGCTCTTTGTAGTAATAAATGGTATCTGTGCTAGGATCACTGATAATGTCTCAAAATGCATTGCTCTGACTCTGCCTTTATCTGTCTGCAGCTTGTTCTGGTTGGCGATGGTGGCACTGGTAAAACAACGTTTGTAAAGCGTCACTTGACTGGTGAATTTGAGAAGAAGTATGTAGGTATGTGTGAAGAAACACTTGCACTCCAATACCTTACAAATGGAGGTACAATCCATAGCTTACTAAATGCTCTGCTCTTTATTTCCCTAGCAACGCTGGGTGTGGAAGTTCATCCTCTGGTGTTCCATACTAACAGAGGACCTATTAAATTTAATGTGTGGGACACAGCTGGCCAGGAGAAGTTTGGTGGCCTGCGTGATGGCTACTACATCCAAGGTAAGGGCTGTGGGGCGCAGCTCTGTACCTCTCAGGCTCAGTCCTTCATTCTGCTCGTGTGGGCCTCACTGGAAGCTGTCAGTGCAGCTGCACTGATGGGCTGGCAGAGCAGCTTTCAGACTCTTCATGTAGAGAGGATCATGTCCTTTGTCAGACAGCGTGTGCTCGGGTGGGAACGTGGTGAGGTTGTGTTTCAGGGTGTCACTGTGGGCTCTGGAGTTGGTGGCAGTGCTGCACCCCCAATGGCCAGGTACTGCTGGTGGCATGTGGGGGTTGAGGAGGGGAAACGTGTGCTTCAGTAGGCGCAGGTGTTTGTCTGGACTGCTGTGCTCAGGCACAGGCTTGCAGCACAAACTCAGGATTTGCAGTACCATGAGGAAGTTGAACACCTCCATTTGTCTTTGTGAAAACCTGCACGAGTGTTCCTTCCTTCTGTCCTGTGCTGCTTCACTCACCTGCATGTCTTTATGTTTTATTTCTGTAAAGTATTCTTGAGAAACTGCCCTGGACAAGGGCATCCCTAGATATGGACCACAGGCTCTCAGCCTCAGGAGTGTCTGAGAGGAGTTAAATAGGTACTGATTCTGCCAAATGCCTGGGTGAATCCAAGTTGGCTCCTGTACATTGTCATGGTGCTACACCGTGTTGCTCAGCACTAGAGCCGAGTTCATGAAAGAGCTGGTGTGTGATTGTAAAGGAGCACAGATGGGGGGTGACACAGCCCAGGCCAGGTCTGTGCACTCAGGCAGCAGCTGTCAGAGCTGGGCTGCTGGGAGGGACAAGGTGCTGCAGGAGCTTTACCCTGCTGTGGGATATCTCTGGGTTCCTCTTCTCCATCCCCATTGCATGCAGCTGCTGTTACTGCTGGGGTAACTTGGCTCTCCTCCTCTTGCAGCTCAGTGTGCCATCATCATGTTTGATGTAACATCAAGAGTTACTTACAAGAATGTACCCAACTGGCATAGAGATCTGGTACGAGTATGTGAAAATATCCCTATAGTGTTGTGTGGCAACAAAGTGGATATTAAGGACAGAAAAGTCAAGGCAAAATCCATTGTGTTCCATAGGAAGAAGAATCTCCAGGTGAGTCAGGAGGAGTGCAGCTGGGGTTGGGTGGGAATTGGGTCTCTGACTCTGGCATGGTGGCCGCCCTCACATGTGCTGCTCTTCAGACCAGAACTCAGCCGAGGGGGAAGTGATGGTGGCAAGGATGGTCACTGCTGGCCTGGAGCAGAAGCTGTGCTGAGCTCCTGAAGAACTTCTGTGCATTGGCTGTAAGAGCTCAGGATCTCATGCCATGGCAGGACTGGGACTGCAGTAAATCACATCACAGGAGAAAGGTCCATGCACTAATGCCTCCTGAGAGCTTTATCCTTGATGAGATTTGAGAGCCTTCCAGTTAGTAGTTTCTGCCTGAAACAGTGTTTCTAGACACTTCAATCATCACTGCTTATGAATAGGCAAACAAAAGCCGTGCAGTCAAAAAAATGTTAGAGTTGATTCTGTGTTAATCTTGGTATGTCCCAAGTATTAGAGGTTTTTAAAATGTCTGATGTGTACTTTTTTCAGTATTATGACATTTCAGCCAAGAGCAACTACAACTTTGAGAAGCCTTTCCTGTGGCTTGCTAGGAAGCTAATTGGAGATCCCAACCTGGAGTTTGTTGCCATGCCTGCGCTTGCACCCCCTGAAGTTGTGATGGACCCAGCACTGGCAGCACAGTATGAGCAGGACTTACAGGTCAGTGCAGAGGGCAGGGGACAGCAGCAGCCTGCTCACTGCTGTCACAGGCCAGGCTCAGAGGGCTGCAGGACAGCTCTGAAGTGTGACTTCTCTGTTGCAGATTGCTCAGACCACTGCACTGCCAGATGAAGATGATGACCTGTGAGGATGAAGCTGGAGCCCAGCGTCAGAAGTCTAGTTTTATAGGCAACTGTCCTGTGATGTCAGTGGTGCAGCGTGTTTGCCACTTTATTATCTAGCTGAGCAGAACATGTGCTTAATCTTTGGGATGCTGAAAGAGATGAATGGGCTTCGGAGTGAATGTGGCAGTTTAAAAAAAAACAAAAAAAAAAAAACAAAAAAAACAAAACGAAATGAAAAGAAAACAAAACAAAAAAACCTTCATATTTTGGACCTGCATATTTAGCTGTTTTTTGGACTGCAATTACTTCCCCTTTTGAGTTTCAAATATAAGACTGCTGCAGTCACATCAGAGTGTTAAGTGGAAAATCTTGTTTCTGTCATTCCCATTCTTTTGTTTAGGTAATAAAGTTGTATTTCAAGTATCTCCAAGCAAGTGAACTTTCATGCATTGTTAGGAAAACTGTTCAAAGTGTCTTCTGTTCTTCATTTGAGGGTAATACTTGATTGTCTGCTACTGCATTTCTCATCCTGTTTTCCTTCCTGCTTCTCATACTATGCTCCCCTTGCTAATTCTGAGCTAACAGTTGTTTCCTTTTTGCTGGTGCTGCAGCTGAGGCCGGAGTGGGCTGAGCTGCAGTCACACAGCCCCAGCTCCTCCTGTGCCCCAGGAACTGCAGCTCTGTGCTTTGGCAGCCAGAAGCAAAGGGCGCCCAGGCCTGCTCCAGCCTCCAGCTGTGTCTGCATGAGCAGCAGTAGAGCTGCAGCTGCTTCAGCCAGTGCCGAGCATCTTCAAATTCACCAACAGAGCCACGGCTTGGGCTGAAGTGCTCTTGCCTACCCGCTGGTGTATACCTGAAGCCACAGTGATTTAAACATCTAGACTTAACTCTAACTGCACCAAGTTCTTAATTTGAAACTGGCTTATTACAGCACAAATGGTGGAAAATGTCAACTTTTAACACTACCTTGTAGACATGAATCTTGGTCAATATTAGTACTGCTAGTAAGCAAAACCTAAGTTTAGGATTTTTTTTTTTTTTCAGTAGTGTTGGAGTACATGAAGTCTTGAACTCTTCAGTTTTGTATTTTTGGTTTCTTAATAAAGTGGAGCATTTCATTTATGCCTTTTGCATGTTTGTGTGCATAAATTACTTCAATATTCAACTTCTTCTGCCTGGTAGCAAAAATTGGGCTAGATTGCTGTAAAGGAGTCATGTTTGCTAGTTCAGTTTGGGAATTTTTGGAGGGTTGGGTTTTTTGAAGCTCCTGATAAAGATGAGAAGTGTTACAACTTGATGTCGGTGAAGGGACAGAAGTCATGTTGCACTGACCCTTGCTGCATAATCCTGCTCTAACTTGTGTCCAGGCTGCTGCTGCAGTGTCACTAACTCCTGTGCAGGTCCTGCTCAGTGCTGCTGCCTTGGCTGCTGCTGTGCTTCCCTGGTGGTGGTGGCTTTTGTCCTGGAGCTGTCACTCGGGGCACAGCTGTTCCTAGTGCAGGGAAGGACAGGCAGCAGCACTGGGCTCGAGCCGTGCGCTTTCACCTCTGCCAGCTCCTGTCCTTGCTGTGCTTCCTGCCGAGGGCAAAGAGCTGCTCCAGGACTGCTCCAGTTCTGAAACAGAAACTCATCCTGCTGGGGAGGAATCCCTTCAACTCAGCGCCTTGGGAGGGGAGTGGAGCCCACCTGCAGCATTTGTTCTGTCTTTGTTCATATGTGATTTTAAATAATGCAGATATCCTGAAAGGCATGTGCAGAGTACTCAGTTCAGCTTCCTTCTCTACCTGTTCTGAGGAAGCTGGCACTGCTTGGCTTTAGGGAGAACCAAATCTTAACCTATTAAGTGAAGAGGAGAATTAAAGCTGTGTTCTAAGAACCTGTTTCCTGAAGCCCCATCAAAAATCCTGCTCTGTGTGCTTGGCCCGGGCCCCCGCAGGGTTCTGTGTCCCCTGCACCCCAAATCCTGCTGTGTTGTGTGTTGGCCTGGGTCCCTGCAGGGTTCTGTGTCCGTTCTCAGCCCAGGTGAGTTCCCCAGCAGGCTCTGCTCAGGCTGAGCTGCAGTTGAGACAGGCCTGGCTCAGTGGTCACTGCAGCAGGAGCTGGGCCGTGCTGTGCTCCTGGTTCAGGACATGGCTGGGAGCTCTGCAGTCACTAAAGCAGCTCAGGCAGAGGCAGGGAGCTGGCAGAGGACTGTGCTGCTTGCTGTGCCCGGGAGCAGGAGAGTTAAATCCTCAGCAGTGCTGGGGCTGCCCTTGCATCTCAGGATTTCAACAGAGAACCTTTTTATCCTCTTCAGAACACGGAGTAGCATTGTCTGCAGTGCTGGAACCCCATGAGAAGGTGAAGACTGTGCCTCTTGCTCCTGCAAGATAAAACACAACAGAATTTGGCTTTGCTCTTCAGGAATTTGTCTGGAGCTGCTGTTGCAGTCTGGGGCTGCTGGGATGGAGCAAATGCTTTGACTGAAGCCAGCTCTTTGCTGCCCTGTGGTTCTGGTCCCTGCCTCACCTGAGCTGTGGCAGCGCTGCTCTGTCTCTGCTAGGCCAGGAGTGACACAGAAGAGGCTTTGGCCCCTCCTTTCACCTGCAGTGTTCACCTCTCATTACACACAAGGCTTGTTATTTATTGCCAGGCTCGGGCACAGCCTGGACTTGCTTGGGGCACAGATTGGACTGGACAGGCCAAATACTTTGAATTGGCTTGTGTGGCTAATTATCTTCCAGTTCACCAAGTGAGGTTAGAATTCAGTGGGGGAATGACATTTCCCCCAGAGTGCAGTGTTCTGAAATGGGACAGGGTTTGTTTTTAGGGCACTGCTTCAGCAGAGGAATAGGGTGCTTGATTTTTATTTTGTTTTGGAGAGTAATAGTTGATGTCTGTCTTGCTGTCATCCTGGAATTCTGTCATGAAAAGAATCAGGTTCCCATAGTTGTTCTACTTGAATGAGGCAGGAAAGCTGAGACTAGAATGACAGATTTCCCCAAATAACACTATAAACAAAAATTCATATTTACATTAACATTACCAGAAGTTTTAGTGGATCAAACTCATCTCTAAACTGATGGTTTTAATGTATTTAATACAAACATTCAAAATTGAGCACTATTAATATAGTTCAGGTTTCTGGGAGGCAATCATGAGTTACTCAGAGTACTCAGTTCCTGTGTTCACACTATCAGCAAGGACTCCAAACCAACTGTAAAATAAACAGGAAAATAAACAGGCAGCTCTTGAGGGCTGTGCTGATCTGTCACATCTAAGGAGAAAACTCGGTGTCCTTGCTCTGTGATTGCTGCAGTGACAAATTCACAAATTTCACCCTGACACTCCAGGGCCTTTCTTGCTGCTGCCATTTCAGCCTCTGCTCAAGGTGTTAGCCAAAGACAGCAAATCAAGTCAGTAAGAAATGGTTCCTTGTGCTGAACTTTCTTCAGGGAATCTGCTCCAGCCTGATTTCCAACAGAGATAATAATTCCCATTGCTCCTGCTCTCTGAACTCGCCACTGCACAAAACCAGAGGTGACTTGCTGGTGCCTTTTTTCCATGTTGGTGGCTTTCAAAAATGCTGCTGGGGGGAGCACTGAGGTTAGACTGTGAATACAAAGGTTAATTTTCCTATCAGACTTTTTCAATGGATAGTATCATTTAAAAAAATAAAAATCTGTGTCTAGGGGTGGGTTCTCTGGGCAGTTTTTAGGGAAAGAGCTCAAGCCAGAGAGCTTTGTTGCATTTATAAATTAAAAGGTGGGGCACAATTAACATGAAATCTGCAAATTTTGACATTATTCATTGTCTTGATTCTGGATCTGGTATTTTTATTTCTTACTTGTACTGGATGTTTTGTTTTATTTGAACACCTAAGTTGGGGTCTAGACTTAAAACCAATTTCAGACAAGAGCAGATGAGTAATTGTGCCAAGCTGACGTGTGCCAGAGCTGTGGGACACATCCCCTGCAGGTTCGAACCAGCCGTGAGCAGTTCTGATGAGCTGTACAGTGACACAGTCTCGGGACCGGGCGGTGCTGCGGATTCCCTGCTCCTGAGCAGCCGGGAGCCTCTCAGCTGGCGGGCGATTTTGGGGCGATCCCGGGCTGATTTCAGGCTGATTTGGGGCTGGTTTTTGGGGTGATTTCAGGCTGATTTTGGGTGATTCCGGGCTGATTTTGGAGCCATCCCGGAGCCCGCTGCAGTTCCTGCTCCGGCCACGCGGTGGCGCCCGCCGCCCGCCCATCGGCACCGCTCCCCTTGGAAATGGATTCGTGCAGTGATTTTATTTTCTATTATTTGTACAGTGATTGGATTTGTACAGTGATTTTATTTTTGTATTCATTTGTACAGTGATTTTATTTTAATATTGATTTGTATAGTGATTTTTTTATATTGCTTTGTACAATGATTCTATTTGTACATCGATTTTATTTTTATATTAATTTGTACATTGATTTTATTTTTATATTGCTTTGTACATCAATTGGATTTGTACATTGATTGGATTTGTACTTCGATTTTTTTATCTGTTTGATTTTTACATCTATTTGGTTTTTGCATTGGTTTTTACATTTTTAGACCAGAACTTCCCAATTTCTGCCGGTTTTATCTACCAAGACCAGATGGTATCTATGGGACAGACTCCCAGAGACTTCGCTGATGTTTATTTCGGCTACCACTGCTTACCTGGCAAAATTATGGCAGCAAAAAACCGAAAATCATTGATTACAGTGATGGCCTGTGCTATAAGAAGAAGCTGCAGATGAAGATTTGACCGAGTGTGGGGCAGGCAGTGACCCCTCAAGTTCCCCAGCACTGTCTGTATTCCTCTGCTCTGTCTGTATAAAATAAACCAATCTAAATTGTGCTGGATGTTGAGACTTTTGTTTCTCATTTATAGCAGGGTCCTTTCAGCTGAGTTGAGTTTTGTCCTCCCAGCAGGGCTGTGCCTGGAAGCTGGACTGGCAAACAGCAAAACACAAAACACAGCAAAACTCAGGATTTCATTTTTAACAGCAAAGCAAAATGATTTAATTCTGCAGAAAGCCATGCCCTCTGCTTCCATTAACCACGCTTTCCAGGCTGTTTGAGTTTTCATTCCCATCCATGGGGTGCAGAGGGGCTCCAATGGCTCACTGCTAGCAGAGGATTCGTGGTTTTATTCTCTCTGGGTAGAAAATGCTGCTCCTGAGCACACGGCGTCCCTCCCTGCAGTGGGGACCTGCTCAGCTCTGATGCCATTTCTACCGGGCTGGCCTCACAAATGCTGCACATTTAACTTCACTGACTGCTGTGCTGGGCATTCCCTGAGGATTCCACT
Source organism: Sialia sialis (assembly GCA_009812075.1). NCBI lineage: Eukaryota > Metazoa > Chordata > Aves > Passeriformes > Turdidae > Sialia > Sialia sialis. The sequence goes on along the minus strand of VRYO01002095.1, from coordinate 3,435,715 downwards.
CCTGCTCTTCATCCCAGCTGACTTTGCTTGTGCTAAAAAAGTCTTGGAGCTCAAAAGGGAAATCACTAATCTCTTGAAAAATCAGGATATCCAGCTAATTCAAGGGCAGGAATCAGGTTGCATCAGTCGTCTTGAGCTGCAGTGACATCTGAAAATGGAATTTCTTTGAGGAGCTATGAAAATCACTGAGAGACTGACAAATCCTCTAGACAAAGAAAGGGGATTTCTCTGATCTCCATGCCATATCCGTTTTCATAGCCAAAATCCCATTTTGAAAGCTTGATTTCATTCCCGTTGACTTTCCTGCAGTGTGCATTGAGAACGGGGCAGACACAAACGTTTGGGTTTTTTGTTTTCATTTATAGTTTTGGAAATGTGTTTTTGGGCAGCTCTGCCATCCCAGGGCGTGCCTGGTGATTTCGGGATCTTTGGGATGGCAGTCCAGTGGGTGATAATTGGGATTATGGAGCCTTGAGTGGGGATGGAGCCACAGGAGGGGATCTGGGCTGGGTTTGGGCTGGGTTTGGGCAGGGTTTAGTCTGGGTTTGAGCTGGGTTTGGGCTGGATTTAGGCTGGGTTTGGGCTGGGTTTAGTCGGAGTTTGGGCTGGGTTAAAGTGGGTTTGGGCTGGGTTTAGGCTGGGTTTAGGCTGGGTTTAGTCTGGGTTTGGGCTGGGTTTAGGCTGGGTTTAGGCTGGGTTTAGTCTGGGTTTGGGCTGGGTTTGCACTGGGTTTAGGCTGGGTTTGGGCTGGGTTTGGGCTGGGTTTGCACTGGGTTTAGGCTGGGTTTGGGCTGGGTTTGGGCTGCCCCAGAGCCAGGACTCTGCCCTGAGACTGGGACTTGTTCCGGGGCTCTGTTTGCTCTGAATTCATTAATGAGGTTTGAGGACTCTTGAGACTTTAATGAGCGCAGATTTGGGAGTTTGCCAGCTCTGATCCCTGCCTGAGCTCAGCTCTGATCCCTGTCCCACCTCCCCTCGCTCTGGCTACTCAGATCTAAGTCAGGAAAGGACAAAAGCAGAGCTGAGTCCAGGGATGGGGAGTCCTGGGGGCAGTGAGAAATCCCAGAGCTGCACCCAAAGCTGCAGGGAGAGGAGGCAAACCTGAGACCTGCAGGGGAAGAGCTGGCACAGATCCTACAGGCAGCATTTGTCACGGCTTAAGGATTACTCATCATGATCATATTGTATCAGAAATATTACCTGGATATTTGTGTCATTAGGCTGATCTGACTACCTGAATGAGCCCAAAGCAAACCCAGTTACAGGCAGTGGCTTCTGGCAAAAAGGATTTGGCTTAATCCCATACAAAAAGGATTTGTAAAACGTTTTGTTTATGCAATTATCCAATTTTACCTAAGCTTGACATTAAGGCCCAGATAATCAAATATTTGATTAAATTAAATGTTTGGGATTAGCACAAAATCCTAAACTACTTTACAAAAAACTGATGTTTTCTTCAGTGCATGGAGCAAGAGTTCAAGGCACGGCCAAGATGCAGAAAAAGTCCAGTGAACAAAAAAATAGACAATAAAAGGGCTAATGGAATAACTGGGACCTCATTTAGGGGAACTTGAAATGTACAGTTTATTGCATGGTTTTATCTGCCTGCTTAATTGGTCCTTGAATCACCAGTGTCTCAATGTTTTCATAAGGAATATATATAATACATATATAAAGATAAATATATAATCAGCTTAATATTACACGTTGCACAATAAAAGTATTTACATTTGATTAGACCTAAATTTTATTGCCAAAAGGCTGCATTTTGTTTTCTGGCACCAACCAGCAACTTCTCATATTCTTAATTAGAAAAATATTTTTCCATGATAGCGTTGGGCTCGTTGAGCTCACTCCAGGATTTGTGTTTGTTTTCCTTTCCTCCAGCCTGAGCTGCTCAGTTTGTCCTTCCCAGCCCAAAGATTTCATGGGCTGCTCTCATCAGTGAGGCCCTGGCTGAGGAATTTCACCAAAACCTCGATAATTTGTGCATTAATTAATTGATTAATGCTGGGGAGTGGAGCTGTGCAGTGGGAGCCCTTGGAATCCTCTCTTGGAGTGATTTGGGGGTTTTGGGGCATTCATGGGGTATTGAGGGTTTTTGTGGGAATTCACAGGGTATTTAGGGTGTTCTGGAGGGTGCTGTGGGTGTTCAGGGCGTTTAGCTAGTATTTCAGAGGCTGCTGTGCAAGTGAGAGCTGTAAAACCTCCACTCCTGCTGCCTCTGAGGGTTTGCAGCACTCTCAGGTCCTTTGCACTTCCACAGGAAAACAGAATTTGTGTGCTGGGACCTGGAAGGAAAAGCCCAGCTCAGCCTTTCCTGACTCATCTCGTACACTCACATGATGGTATCATTTTAATTACAATGATTTCACGATTCTAAGCCACACCTTTTTCATGGAAGAATCCAGCCTACCCCAGTAGTGCGGCTAATCATCAGGTGCGGCTTATCTATGGACAAATCCCAGTGAAATGCCAACCTGGAAGTGAGAGCGGCCGGGGAGGGAGCCTGGGGCTGCCTTTAAAGGCTTGGCTGGTCGATGAAAACTGTTTGCAACTTGAGCACCTGACACCAAACCCCGCGCTGGCGCCATTCTGTTACTAACTCGTTACTTTGTCACACATGGATCCTCGCTTAAAAAAAAAAAAAAAAAAATGCAGCTTATATTCAGGTGCAGCTTATATATGGACACATCCCGTGGTCTATCCGGTTACCTGGATGTGCGGCTTATAATCAGTGCGGCTTATATTTGTGAAATTGCTGTAATTGATTTTGTGCTTTTTAAGGCCGGGATTTTCTGATTTTAAGCAGGGTTTGTGTTTCTCTGCTTTCCCAGGAGCAGGGAGCTCCAGAGCTGCTGTACCTGCAGGGAACCCCAATTAGAGCTGGCAATTAGCACTGCCAGTGCCATGGTTGGGTTGTAATGCACAAGGAAGAACAGAAAGAACATTCTTCAGTCTCTTTGAAGGTGATGCAGCTGGCAAATGATTTTTTAAAGTGCAAATTAACCCAATTGCACCTAAGCAGAGCTGAGCAAAGGACAGAGAATGAGTTTACACAGCTGCGGGGTGATTTGTGTGAGTTAAATAAAATCCCTCCTGCAGCACTTAGGGGATGTGCATGACAGAAAAGTGAAATGTGAGTGCTGTGTGCTGGTTTATCAGCAGCAATCACTGCTAATGCCACACAAACATCCGAGGAATCCAAGCCCCAATAGTTGGTAATGTGACGTGAGAGCAGCTGTACCAAACCATGGATTCTTGTAAAGCTCCTGTGGAAATGTTTGCTGAGGTGTCCCAGCCCTGGCTGCACGGGTGACTCACGAGCAGGAGGATCACAGATGGTTTGTCTGCAGGGTCAGACGCTCAGGATGAGTTTGGGGCTGGCTGCTCGGGTTCCTCACCCGGGGCGCTGTGTCCCCTCCCGAGTTCCAGTTCTGAGCTGTTCTGTTCAAGCTCTGCCTCCCCCTGCCTGAGCGGGGCTGAGCCGGGGGAGCTGCACCTGCTTCACCTGCTGCTCACCCACCTGGACAGGGACACAAACACACTGCTCCTCCTCTCCCTCCTTTTCCTTTCCCTGAACCGGTCCCACTGCAGAGCCTTCCTGCCAGGTGGGACAGAAACTCTGGGCTCGTTCCAGCATCTGCCCTTGGTGCCTCCAGGGACCTGCAAGGACTCTCAGTGACCTGCAAGGACTTTTAGGGGCCTTCAGGGACCCTCAGGAACCTGCAAGGACCCTCGGTGACCTGCAAGGACCCTCGGTGACCTGCAAGGACTCTCGGTGAGCTCAGTTCCATCCTGGGCCCGTGAGCCCATTCTGCATCCCCAGGCTGTGACTTTCCAGGTCGAGTTTCCAGAGCATCCTGGGAATAAATTCGGATTTGTTTCTGCAATCATCTCCAATGTCTGCTTGCAATTTGCTGTTTGCAGACATTTCTGGCACTGGACGTGTTTGCTCGGATTCTCACAATTGTTTTGGTAAGCCCCTCTTGGCAAATATTTCAAATTCCTGCCTTTCTCTTTTCACATTTTCGCGTTTTCTCAGATTTTCAGCTCTCTGTTGTTTCTAAGGATGGCTCTGCTTGTCTCTACAGGACACAGAATTTGTAGGGTTTTCACAGAATTCCTCCCCTTCCTCCAGGATTGTGGCTGGCGGGAATGAGGGGGAAGCCTCAAAAAAGGGAAATGAGAGAAGCCAGACTGGTTATCACTGCATTTCTGTAGAGTTCAAATTCAAAAATTCAACATTTTCTAAACTCTTACCTAAATCAGGGTTACTAACAAAATTCACATTTAATTTCAATACTGGAATTTTGTAACTCTGAGCTTGGGTAACCTCGGAGCATCCCTGCAGGGAGAATCCAAACTGAGTTGGGATCTCCTGACCTTTGTCCAGCTGTTTGTTTGGGAACAAGATTCTCTCACAGGAGAGCAGAGGAAATACAGGATATCAGCCAGTTTCTGTCACATGTAAAATGCTGATTAGTATTTGTGACATAGAGTGCAGTTGGGAGACTCATGACAATACTTACAGGTAATTATTTTTATTTAAATAAGAACTAGAAACTACAGAAGTTTTCCCGAGGTTTGTGCAGCTCAGAGGAACCTGGTGAAATAGGAAATGCCTCAGTTTCCCCTGCTTGGCACACCCAAATCAAAATAAAACAATCCCTGGGAGTGGAATGTGATTTAGATCAGTGGGTTTAAACTTCCCTCAGACACAAACACAAGCTGTGCTTCTTTAATAAACAGATGTCAGCTTTCTTCAATAAATAAACGCCAGCTTTCTTCAATAAATAAATGTCAGCTTCCCTCGGGGAGTGTCCCTGGTGTCCCTGCTGGGCTCGCTGGGGCTCTGGGCCCTCCCTAGGTGGAATCTGGGAAGCTGGGAGGAGCAGCAGGGGGATGGAAAGGGGTAGAAACAGAAATAAATGGATATAAATAGATACAATTAGAAATAAATGGATAGAAATGGATAGAAATAGAAATAAATGTATATAAACAAAAATAAATGGATAGAAATGGATAGAAATAGAAAAAATTGATAGAAATGGATAGAAATGGAAATAAATAAATATGAATAGAAATAAATAGAAACAGAAACAAATATCTATTACTAGAAATAAATAGCAGCACAAAGACACAGCTCTGGGCAGCAGTGAGGGGATCCGGGCTGGGCCGGGCCGGAGCAGAGGTGACATCAGGGCCAGGATGGGCTCGGCTCAGTTAGACTCGGCTCAGCTCGGTTCACCTCGGTTAAACTCAGCTCTGGGCTCGGCTCAGTTCAGCTCAGCTCGGAGCTGGCAGTCCCATTTATTCTCGAGGCGCTCAGTTAAACTCGGATCAGCTAAACTCAGCCCGGAGCCGGCAGTCCCATTTATTCTCGAGGCGCTCAGTTCAGCTCAATTAAGCTCAGCCTAGTCCAGGCAGTTCGGTTTATTCCCGTTTATTTGGAGTTCCCGTCCCAGCGCAGCTCCGGCTCCGGGGGAAGCGCAGTTTCGGAAAAGCTCGACAGGGAAAAGCTCGGCTGGGAAAGCTCGAGAGGGAAAGCTGGACAGGGAAAGCTGGACAGGAAAAGCTGGACAGGGAAAGCTGGACAGGAAAAGCTGGACAGGGAAAGCTGGACAGGAAAAGCTGGGCTGGGAAAGCTCGGCAGGGAAAAGCTGGACAGGACAAGCTCGGCCGGACAAGCTGGGCTGGGAAAGCTCGGCAAGACAAGCTGGGCTGGGAAAGCTGGACAGGAAAAGCTGGACAGGAAAAGCTCGGAGGGAAAAGCTCAGCAGGAAAAGCCGGGCAGGACAAGCTGGGCTGGGCACGGGAGTTTGGGCTCGGTTTTTGGCACGCTGCGCGGTGGGAGGGCTCGGTGCAGGAGCAGCGCTGCTCGGGGCTCGCTCCCATCCCGGGAATCTCCCAGCTCCCGGGTTTATTGCCAGTTCAATGAGGATACCCGGGGGCCAAGCAAGGAAACTCCACTCGGAGCGTCTGCGAGGAGATTTTGTCATCCCTGGAGGAATGGAGCTTTGAACCTGCCTGGAAAATGTTCTTTTTAACAGCAAAAGTCTCCGAGGAGAGCTCGGGATAGAGCTCTCAGAGCAGTTCAGTTTCAGCTGCTCTCACCCGGGGCGGACATGGAGAGGCTGCTGTCCCTGCTCTGCTGCCACTGCTCCCTGCTGCTTTTGTTCCAGCGCCAGCACCAGGTAATGAATGCTCGGGCTGTGGGATGTGCCCGCATCCTCCCGGCGACTCTTGCTGAACGTGCCTCACTCTGTGTCACCCTGCTCACCCTGTGACACTCTGTGTCTCACCCTGCTCACCCTGTGACACTGTGCACACCCTGTCACTCTGTGTCACTCTGCTCACCCTGTGACACTCTGTGTCTCTGTGTCACCCTGTGCTCACTCTGTGTCACTCTGCTCACCCTGTGATACTCTGTGTTACCCTGTGTCTCTGTGTCAGTCTGTGTCACTCTGTGCTCACTGTGCACACTCTGTGTCACTCTGTGTCACTCTGCTCACCCTGTGACACTCTGTGTCTCTGTGTCACTCTGTGCTCACTCTGTGTCACTCTGCTCACTTTGTGTCACTCTGTGTCTCGTTTCGTGTCCCACTCTGTGTCACTCTGTGTCTCACTTTGTGTCCCACTCTGTGTCACTGTGTCCCACTCTGTCTCACTGTCTCACCCTGTGCTGTTTTGTGTGCAGGTGTGTGGGAACGACTCCCAGCTGCCCAAACACCCAGGTAAGAAGCACTCTATTGCATTTTGTGACAATGTGCTCAAATATTCATTTGCTTTTTGCTGTTTGTGTTTTGTTTTTTTTAATTCCTTAAGTAGCCCTAAAAAGCTGAGCCCACGTTTGAATGTATTATGTAAAAATTATTTAGATGTAATAATCCAAAGTACCAGAGTGTCCCAGCACTGTGAATCCATGCCCTGCACTGAGTTCCAATAGGAACACGTTTGGAGGAGCATGGCTCGTGTTTGGTGTGTGGAAAAGTTCGCACACACTTGTTTGGCACCCCTTTCCTGCAGTGAAACTTTCTGGATGCAGTCTCTGCTCAGATTGTTTTGTTTAACCCTCGCTGTTCACAGCTGGATGTGCCAGCCCGAGCCCTTTGCAGGCTCTGGGTGCTCTCTCCTCTCCTCTCCTCTCCTCTCCTCTCCTCTCCTCTCCTCTCCTCTCCTCTCCTCTCCTCTCCTCTCCTCTCCTCTCCTCTCCTCTCCTCCCAGTCTCATCCTGGGTTTCACTCAGAGCAGGGCCGGGGTTTTTTGTGTTTCCAATGTAAAAACCTCAGAGCTCACGAGGGTTTGTGTGTGTGAGTGCAGAATTCTGTGTTTATAGAAATAGTTTAACCTCATGGTGGTGTGCAAGTACACTTTTCCTGCTTTACACTGCACGGATTGCTTTGTGCTTCTCACTTGGGACCACATCCAGATTAACTTCACGCCTGAAAGGCGCACCGGAGTATAAGGCGCACTGCCAGGCTTGGATCAAAAATTCAGTCTAAAAGGAGAGCCTTATACACGTGAAATTACTCTAATTATCCAGGTGTAAAACAGCCAGGGGAAAGGCCTGGTCTGTCACAGGAGCAGCTCCAGCCTGGGTCAGTGTTTGTGCTCCAGCTCTGCTCAGAACCAAGGAAGCAGTCCTGTCTCCTAAAAATGAGGGTCTCAGGATTCTGGTGATGGGACAGGAGCAGGAACCCTCCTGCCATAACTGGGGGAGCTCCCCAGGGCTGGCTTTGGGCTGCAGGGTGTGGGGGGACCCTGTGTGGGTTTAGGGGGGGGAATCCCTGTCTGTGTTTTTAGGTGGATCCCTGTCTGGGTTTTTGCAGGGATCCCTGTCTGTGTTTTTAGGTGGATCCCTGTCTGGGTTTTTGAAGGGATCCTTATATGGGTTTGTGGGGATCCCTCTCTGGGTTTTTGGAGGGATCCCTGTCTGTGTTTTTAGGTGGATCCCTGTCTGGGTTTGTGGGGATCACTCTCTGGGTTTGTGGGGATCCCTCTCTGAGTTTTTGGAGGGATCCCTGTCTGGGTTTGAGCTGCCACAAGCCCTGGGCTCTGTTCTGAGCGGGGCCCTTGCAGGATTTTGCAGTTGTTTCCAGAGGTGTGATTTGGGTTATTTGGGCTGCCTGGAATTCCCAGATGTTCTGTGTGGGGTCTGTGGGTCACTGGCCCTGCAGCTGTGCCCAGAGCCCCACTGTGCACGAGGACAGCCCCAGCTTATCTGTTTGTGCTGTTCCCTCCTTGAGGGAAAACCTCTATGACAACGGCAAACATTTAGTTAGGTGGGCTAAGAATAGATCCTGAATTAATGAATTCAATTATGAATCACTTGTTAGATATCTCTGGTATAGTTGACTTTGGAAGCAAGGCTGAGCAGTTCTTGGATCCTCCCAAGACACAGAACTCGGAGTTCTGTTTCCTCAGATCTGCAATTGCTTGTTGTGAAGTTTAGCAATTTCATCAACTTTGCAAAGTTTTCAAAATAAAAACATAAATGTTAGGATCCCCTCTGTGTCACAGCTCAGGAGCTGTACCAAGGGGATGGGGGCATCAAAGCTCTCAGGGCGGGCATGAGGAACTTCAGGAAAGGTTCTGCACCTTCATAGGCATGGAACAAGCAGCTGGTGTGTGTCCAGGACATGGGAATGACAGAGAATGTCACACAGGAAAATCTCTGAGGTGAAGAGAGGTGTGGGATGAACTGCAAAGGACCCTGTGGTGATCTGCACAGGAGGCGTGGGGAGATTCTGTGGTGTTTGAGTTTGAGGTGGGGTTTGACAAACTCCTCATAGGTTCACAGCTCAGCCTCTGAGGATTGGGAAGGAGCAGTGACGGCAGGGCAGAGACCCAGAGCTGTCACAGTGTCACAGAGTGTCACAGAGTGTCACACCCCCTGCTCTGTGTCCCCTCCTGCTGTCCCCACCTCTCCCCAGGATCGGGAGCTCAGACCTGCAGGGGATTTGCTGTGCTGGTGCACACATGGAAAATCTGTGAATCTGTGTCAGCTTGCACAAACTTCCTCAGCCTCAGGACATGCTAAATTTATTTCACCACATCTGATTAAATTAATTGCTTTGAAAATAAAGGGTTCCTTGCAGCTAGCAAGACAGTAAGAAATTACAATTCATGTTTTTCTACACTGTTATCAAAATACAATTGTTATCTTAACAGAAAACATGGTTGTTTTGAGCAGCTTGCTCCTGATTGCTAAGCCCACGTCCCAGGGCTTGTTTGAGCTCTGCTCAGTCAGACCAGACACAAAACCCAGCGGAAAGTGCAGGGACACAAAACCGAGTGGAAACCTGGGACACAAAATCCAGTGGAAACCTGCAGGGACACAAAACCCAGCGGAAAGTGTAGGGACACAAAATCCAGTGGAAACTGCAGGGACACAAAATCCAGGGGAAACTGCAGGGTTTGCCTTTCTCACCCTGGCCAAGGGGAACAAAACATTTCCCTCATCCCCAAAGGGTTGTTCTGGGGCTGAGCTGCAGGAAGGGCTGGGATGGATGGGGAGCTGGGAGCTCCTGCATCTGCTGCTCTGTGTTCTGGAAGCTTCTGTCAGGAATCCCAAACTCCCTGAGTACCTCTGGGGGAGCAGGAGCAGTGACATTGGCTGCACAGCCTGAGCATCCCCATCCCATTGCTTTGGGCTGTCCACCACGTGCTGGAAATTACTCCTGAAAAATCTAGAAATTACTCCCAAAAAATCTGGAAATTACTTGTGAAAAATCTGGAAATTGCTCCTGAAAAATCTGGAAATTACTCTCAAAAAATCTGGAAATTAGCTGTTCCTGCAGTGAATGGTGCAGATAACACGAGCAGAGATTAAGTCAGAGATTGTTACACATTTTAAGTGCAATTAAAATTAAAATCAGCTGGGATTTGGAAGCAGGTTTTCTGCAGTGCTTAATCAGTGGTACAGCATTTAATCTACTCTGCTGCTTTGATTTATGATCTCATTTGTGTGCCACACTTGATTTGCATAAAATATTTCGGTTTATTGAGCCTTTTGACCTCTTTTATGGTCATTTTCAGTGGAGAGTTGTTACATCCCTCGTTGGCCTTTTGTTTAATAATCTTTTCACCCGTGTTTCTTGGAAGGGTTCAAAGTCCTGGCATCAGCTTCCCACTACTGGCCCCTGGAAGATGTGGATGGAATTCACGAGTTCCGGGACACCAACGGAGGTACCAGAGCAATGCTGAGAGTGCTGAGCCTGCTGGGGAGAGCGGGGCATGACAGGGCTTAATGTCTGTGGCTCAGGGGCTGACATTTCTCAGTTAATGTGATGCTGTGTTTGTGAGCTGGGTTTATGGAGTGCTCCCCAGGGTTTCTGGGCTGGCTGAGGTTACAAAGGGAACAGGTTCGTGGTGCAGCAGTCCCTGTCATCACAGTCACGGGCTGGGCGTGCACTGCACACTCAGGGCTGGGATCTCTGCTCTCCTGAGCCTGGGAGGAGTTAAATGCCCAGCTCCTCCTGAGCTCTGAGCTGTGTGTAGTGTCTGCAGAAAGAGAGCTCTGAGCTCTCACCTGGACGCCTCTCACTCATTTTGATCTCTTGGGGCATTTCCTGAGCACCAGTGCTGCAGCACCAGTTGAGATTGATTCAATCTTTTCCAGCTGGGCAGAATCAGCAGAGATTGGGTGAGGCAAAGCCTCCCTGGTTTGCCAGGGTCCCAGAGGGGTGACAATCCCAGTGAGATCCCAGAGGGAATGACAATCCCAGAGAGAATGACAAACCCAGTGAGATCCCAAAGGGGTGACAGTCCCAGTTAGATCCCATTGTCAATCCCAATGACAATCCCAGCGGAATCCCAATGACAGTCCCAGTGGGGTGACAATCCCAATGAGATCCCAGAGGGGTGACAATCCCAGTGGGGTCCCAATGACAATCCCAATGAGATCCCAGAGGTAAAAGGACATCCCAGAGCTGATCCCAGGGCTGATCCCAAGGTTGTTCTGATCCCAGGGCTGATCCCAGGGCTGATCCCTGGAGCTGTTTTGTCTCTGCTCACACTTTGGCCAGTTCCAGGTGGGGCTGATGTGCACTCCCAGTGTACCTGAGTGCCAAAAATGGCAATATCCACCCCTGCTCCTAATGGGGAAAAAGAGCTATAAATACCTAAACCCCTTTAGAAGAGGGTAGAGGTGTTCAGGTATTTTAAGCCTGAACTTTGACCCCTCTTTCCACAAAATTTCTGAAATTGCCTGAGCAGAAATGTATCTGGGCAATATTCTGCTTCCATTAGGAGCTGATGGCAGCATTCCTACTGACTCCAACAGAATAATAATTTGGCTTACAGGAGCTGCCACATAAGTTCTCTAGAGGTGTGTTAAAGTAATTTTCTGACCCTGGACTTCTTGTGGTTTCAGAGAGAAGTGCTCTGTACCTTGCACTGTTCTGGCAGTCAGGTCACAACAAAGTTCTGAAAGGGCTGGAAAGTGACACATATAAAATATAGCTCTTGGAAAAGGACAGCTGATGGTAGATTGCTTTTCAAATATTGTTTTATTTTATTTCAGCAAAATTCAGAAATAATTTTAGTATCTTGGAAGAGGGAAGGCAGAACAGATGGAGTTCCTGATCCTGCAAACCTTCCCTTCCAGGAAAGGGACTGGCTCTCAGGAGCTCCCAGCATGACATGCTGCTAAAGAAATTTATAAATTACACAGCTGCAGGACTTTGCTGAGAAAATTGGGTGGATTTTGTCTTACAACAGCGTGCAGGGGGTGTCAGTAGCCAGAGGTTTTGTCTCTACAGTGCAGTTCTGACAATGCTGAATTCTCTCTGCACTGGGGGCTCCAATTCCCCTCACTTGTTGATTTTGTGCCTTATCACACACAGATATTATTTCAGCTGCCTCCAGCAGAGGTTTTGTATCTGGTATTTCACTGTGATATACAAGAAAACTGTTCTTTATTGTTGTAATCTACTCCAGGTGACAATTTGCTTGGTTTTGGTTCCATTCTGATTGCACAACTCTTCTGTTTATTGCAGAATCCTTCTTGTTTTTCCACTCATCACACCATGCAATTATTTTCATTCCATGTTTCTCCTCTAAATCCTTGAAGCATCATAATCTGTCTGTCACGTTAATCCATTTTATTTGTTGAAGTCATTGTGTGTGAGGCCAGATTTATATCTCTCCAGTTTATATCAGATTTATTTCTCGAAGCTTTCGTGTGCTGAGAGTGTGGCAGCAGATTCATGTTTTGGAGATCTCAGCACTGGAGGCAGTGGAAGGCAAACAATCAGTTCAAAATAAAAAGTTTCAAATAAAAAGAGTGTGGCCATGCCCAGCTCTTACATCTGACCCCTGGTTTTCTATGCATTTTTAGCTGGAGGTTTTTGTGTGCTTTTCTTTCCCTAGGAGCATTTGTCTTTTTGTTCTGTGAGCTCACTTGGTCTAAATCCCAAATCAATGTCTCTCCATCTACTTTCATGGGCTTTTCATCAGGCTTTACTTGCCTGCCCAGGATAAACAATTACAGCGTGCAAGAAACGGCTACATTTTCAAAATCAGGAAAAAAAAGATTAGAGAATAAAACTTTATTACCAGACATAAAAAGGTTGGAGTTTTCCTTATATGTGGATGGAGTTTCTTGTGCTTTGATTTGTGCCCATTGCCCTGGTGTTTGCTGGGTACAAATCAGGAGAGCCTGGCATTTTCCATCTGCAGCTGAGGATTTTTACAGATTGTTCTCAGTACCTGTGAAGAGACAATTCTTGAGTGCCACTGCGTTTCTTGAGAAGAGCTCGTGGGCTAAATTCAACATCCACAAATCTGATTTGTGCTGGGCTGAGAGATATGAACTGGCCAATTCATTACTGATTGTGTTTATTCATTGTTTTGCTTATTTGCTTGTTTTCTTTTGTTGTTCCACCCAGCTCTAAGAATCCACAACTTCACTGTGCTCCCTTCCCATAACTCTACCTTTGTAAATACCAATGACTCTGCCTACTCTAACTTCTCTGCAACTGTAGGTGAGATTTCCTCGTTTTTTTTGTTCTGCATTTGTCAGGCGTGGATGGTTCTGGTGGTCAGAGTTAACTCTGAGTTTTGGTTCAAGAGCTCATGTGGTAAAAGTTGTTATTATTATTATTATTATTATTATTATTATTATTATTATTATTATTACCTTGTCACACATTACTGGGAAAGCTCCCCTTCAATGTACCCTGGATTGCTGGAATTCATCTATGGGAGGATGGGCCCCAGGGATCCTCCAAAACCTAAAAATATTATGCTTAAAAGAAACAGAGATGATGTTTTAGAGGAATATATGAGAATAAGCAGGTTAAATTTTTTGTCTTTCAAGGCTAAAATCGAGAAGCCCTGTTTTTCACTGGCTGATAAGTTTTTAGGGGATGTGTTAAGAAAGACAAATGCAAGCAGATTTGCAAAGCCTGGAAGAGAGATGTTGTCAGTCGTGGCAACTTTGGTTTACATGATGGTTCATTTTGGTTTTTTTTTTTTTGTTTTTGTTTGGGTATTTTTTGGGTTTTTTAATGAGAAGCAAATCTGTCTATATATGTCCTTTCATTATTTATTTTACCATGCACACACCAGGAGGTCAAAGGAAGAACAGAACTGAGAGTCCCAGGCAGACTGGGAACTCTGAATTTCAGTGATTGCATTTGTGCTGTGAGGTGAAATTCAAACCTGACCTCGTGCCCACCTCACCTCAGGTTTTAACTCACAGAAAACTCTCAGAAAACCTGACCTGGGAAGGATGGAAATGGTAAAACTGCCACTTGGGCTGCTCAGAGAGTAAGAATTTTATACTGGAATACTGAAGCCAGGATTTTTTAGTGTCTGACAGGAGAAGTTTGCTGGCAAATGGGAACTCTATTAATGATGAACTCCAAATGACCCTGATTCTCTCAGTCCTCTCTTATCTCTTTATAGACCATCTGCATAGTTCTCACCTCATAAAATGTGTGCAATATGAACATTGCAGAGGGTGACACCAATGGCAAAGGCAGTGCTTGGGAACAGAAATATGTCACCTTATGGCAATTTCCTGCAGAGATGAATTTATAATTCAGGTGCCTTGAGAAGAACTTAGCTTGATTTACTCCCAGGTGCACACTCACATTCTTATAAGAAACTAAATTTGTCTCTGAGTTAGAGGCAGGACTTGATGGTTTTTTTCCTCAAAGGGAGGGGAAGATGCCTGAGAACTGATATTTAAATAAGGATTTGGGATGAACTGAGAGGACACTGAAACTTGCATTCACTGCATTCGTTCAGAAAAGGAAAATGTCTTCTCCCTGCTGGAGCTCCCTCGGAGCAGCTCTTCTCATTTTTCCAGAAGAAATTACAAAGAGGGGTTTTAAACCCAAGCTCTGAATCTCGGAGACTGCAGAAATGCCACCCCAAGCACTGGGGCAACAGGAATCCTGAGCACTCAGAGTTCTGTGTGCCAGAAGCACAGAAGTCAATATTCCAACATTCCCTGTTCTCTGGGGGGCAGGTTCTGGTTTACAGCCTCAGTTAAACACAGAGCTGAGTGCATATGAGTGTAAGAAAAGAAATAAAAGAGGCATCCCTGCGCTCTTCAAAAACACAACAAACAAAAAAACCAAACTACTGACAAACAGCAACAGACAAACTGAACAAACCCAAACTGGCAAATTGAAACAAAAGAGAAAAGCAAACACTAAAAGTAACAAAGCCATCCAGCTGGAACAGATAAACATCTGAGCTGTAGCAGTTTGTTAAATCCTGTTTCCAGGACGTTTTCCCGTATCTAACGCTAACCTGGAGTCTGCCTTTGCTTTAGACATCGTGGAAGGGATGGTGAACAAAGGGATTTATGTCACTGAGAAGAAAGGAGTCACCTTCCTCTTCTTCGGGAGCTATCGGAATTCCTGCATCAGTAACCCGGAGGCTTGTGGGCCCGAAGGTGAGCAATTCATTCATTCTGATTGGCTTTTCTTCTGCTGCCAAAAAGGATGTTACTCAGTCATCATTGTTCCTTTCCTCCCTGGAATGAAATCCAATCCCTGTTACAGGGCAGCAGTGACATTGACTGTGAGCTGACAGGATTATTTGTGTTCAGAGTTAATCACCTGTGCACTTGCAGGTCTGTGTTGTGGTTTTGGGATAATTCTTATACTCTTGTGTAGCTGGGGACCTCAGCATCGTGTCTGTGGCTCATGTACAGCCATGCCTGGGTTTTACTCTTTGCTCTTGGGAGCTGCTGGTGACAGAAGGTGACAGCACACCCAGTGACAGCTCAGGAAATCCCAGAGCTGGAATTAGCAGGGTGTGCAGTGAGGTTCAGTGAATCCCAGAGCTGGAATTAGCAGGGTATGCAGTAGGGCTCAGGAATGGTCACTGATAAATCTGCTGTGGATCTGAGGAACACCAAATAAAGTGTGGGTGCCTTTTGGAGATCCAGAACTTTGTTTTTCACCAGGAGGAGCTGCTCAGACTCAGGGGTGGCTGCAGTGTCCTGGCTGTGCTCACACAGGGATGCAGAGCTCAGGGAGGGACTGGTCATTGGGTCTGAGCTGCTGCAGCATTGTTGATTTTAGAAATGCTCTCCTGGTTTGTGCCAGAAGATGAGCTGTCCTCAAAAGCATCCTCACTGCCTGTATTCTGCACACTGGAAATTTTTAATTGCACTCCTTTTTCTCATTCAAGTCTCCTCTCCCTTGCTTTCCTCAGGAGTCACATTTTCCTTTTTCTGGAAGACCCAAGACCAGCAGGCCAAGCTTCTCCCTGCTTCTGGTGGGCGAGTCATTTCCAGCGGCTTCAAAATCTGCTCCAATGAAGGTGAAGGCTCTGTGGAATTCTACACCCGTGGGAATGCAATGATGAAGTGGAAAGCAAGCTTTAGTCCACCAGGTAAGGTTTATATAGATTTAAAAAAACAATTTCTTTGCTACATTTGGCTTTATTCTTGCAGCCAGAGGTAGAGAGGAGAGCACAACTTCAGGAAAGAGAAGTGGGTGTATAAAAATAGCACAGAGCTCTGTGCTTAGGAATTCTCTGGGTGTGGGGAGGGAGAGGTGAAATGCAAACTGCAGAGCAGAGATGGATTGGAGAATATTTGCACTCGCTGACAGCTCTGGGTGCAGCTCCAGCTGTGCCTGCAGTGGAGCCCTGGTGGCTTCAGTGGCTCCTGCACGTTTGGATGGAAACAGGAGCAGAGAATGCAGATTAATCCCTGACAGCTCCCGGATATCCGGGGGGCTGCTCTCTGCTGAATCAGGCTTTATTTGGTAACTCCCCAGCTGCTCTTTGGAGCTTTCATGATCCTGTTTTCTGTTGGGTGTCAGGTTTTCTATGCCAAGCCATAGAATTAATAAACATTTTGGTATATCACATATCTCACTGTTTCTATCTAAATTGTGTGCTGCTGGGAGCACTAATATCTACTGACTGCAGAAAATTCTGGTCTTCTAGTAACACAAATGCCATGCAATAAATATTTCCTTGCCCTCATTTGACTACCTGTATGTTGTTAAAATAGGACTCCTGGTAGCAGTTCATAAGCCTTAATGAATCAGTTTAGAAATCTTATTTTAAGAGAAAAGCTACAAGTGGCAAGAATAATTCACACACTTGTGGATTATCCAATCCAAGTGAAAATTAGTATTGTGTTTTCTGCCTCTCAAGCATGACAAGGAATCTGTGAGATCTTCTGGGTGGTTTATGTGCTTGTTCTGCAGCTCTTGCAGTGTGTGTGCCACTCCTGCTGGGCTGAGCTTTGAGGCAGCGGTGAGGAGACCTCAAACATTGGCCATGGAATTTATGGAGCTGCAGTGGGGCCAGGCCCAGACAAAGCTGGCAGGCAGCCTGCCAAGGCAGGGGTGTCCCAGGGGCTGAAGAAGAAGGGCAGAGCCCCAGCACCTCGCAGTGCCCAGCTCAGCAGAGCCGAGTCCAGGCTCAGCAGAGCCGAGTCCAGGCTCAGCAGAGCCACGTCCAGGCTCGGTTTCTCTGCCTTGCAGGTCGCTACTGGACCCACATCCTGTTCACCTGGCAGTCCAGGGAAGGGCTCAAGGTCTATGTTAACGGCACCCTGAACACCACGGACCCCGCAGGCCGAGTGTTCTACGACTACGGCGACGCCAGCGCGGCCCTCCTGACGGGCACCGACGGGGACCCGGCCAAGCGCTTCGTCAACGGGGCCTTCGATGAGTTCATCATCTGGGAGCGGGCCCTGAGCCCCCACGAGGTGCGGCAGTACTTCACTGCTGCCATCGGTGAGTGCTCCGGGGTCAGTCACTGTCACTGTCACTGTCACTGCCCTGAGCCCCCACGAGGTGCAGCAGTACTTCACTGCTGCCATCGGTGAGTGTTTTAGGGTCTGTCACATCCCTGACCTATTGGTGAGTGCTCCGGGGTCAGTCACTGTCACTAACACTGCCCTGAGCCCCCACGAGGTGCAGTGTTGGTGAGTGTTTTAGGGTCTGTCACATCCCTGAGCCATCGGTGAGTGTTCCACAGCTCCATCATATCCCTGAGCCCCACGAGGTACAGCAGTGCTTCACTGCTGCCACTGGTGAGAGTTCCAGGCTCTGTCCCTGCCACAGCCCAGCAGCTCTGGGGTACAGGGTGCAGGTTAGAGCATTATAGATTATAGGGGCACAGGTTATAGGGGTACAGGGTACAGGTTGTAGGGTTATAGGTTACAGGGATACAGAGTTACAGGGGTACAGAGTTACAGGGTTACAGTTTACAGGGTTTCAAAGTTACAGGTCACTTACAGGGGTGCAGGATTACAGTATTACAGTTTACAGGTTACAGGTCACTTACAGGATTACAAGATTACAGTAGCAGGTTACAGGTCGCTTACAGGTTACAGGTCACTCACAGGGTGAAGGATTACAGGAGTACAGGTAGCAGGTTGCAGGTCACTCACAGGATTACAAGATTACAGTAACAGGTTACAGGTCATTTACAGGATTACAGGATTACAGTAACAGGTTACAGGTCACTCACAGGATTACAAGATTACAGTAGCAGGTTACAGGTCGCTTACAGGTTACAGGTCACTCACAGGGTGAAGGATTACAGGATTACAGTAACACACCAATCAAATTGGTATTTTTTAATTAAAAAATAAAGTATAAGCTAGTTTATGTGCAATTAAAGTCACTGAAAAAGAAAACCCTCCACCTATGGGTACATAATGAAATTATCTGTTTGATTTGTCACAAAAAAATTGCGGGAATTTTGCTTAAAGTTTTTTTTTAATTTAAAAATATTTTTCCTATGAAAAAGTTGTCAAAACTTCTGATTAGGACAGTATTAATTTGGTAGCCATTGGATACAGGAAATAACTTTAAAATCTTTAAAAAGTTTATAATGCTCTGGTCATGGTGGAAAAAATGCTTTTGTATTTTGTATTTGGCTGCTGTGTCTTTGACAACAATGGAGGGTTACTATAACACTGCCAGCTCGTTAATCACACTCTGTGATTAATGCAGCTCCACAGGAATGTGCTGCTGCTGAACTCAAGAGCAGCACATTTTCAAATTGCCCAGTTCATCAATATGTGTGCCCTGCTCCCTGCCAGGGAGCAGAATAAATGCAGAGAGGTTTTTTTAACTCCTGAATCCCCAGAATCCTGCCCCCCTGGGACCCCCACGTTGCCAGCTGCCCTGAATGGAAAGTGAAGCTGGATGGGGATTTTCTGGAGCTTAGGAATCCAAATGTAAAGGGATGCCAGGTAAATATTTAATTAGTCAGAAGAATTCCATCAAAACATTGTTTTAATGTGATCAGGTGTTTTGGAGCACTTGAGAAATGTGGTAATTTAATTTTTGGCTTTTCTCATCAAAATAATAGACTGATCAGATGTTATAGAATTTCCCAGTTAATGGATTAAATTAGAATATTCTCAGAGGAAGCAATGGGTATTACAATTGTAATCAACATAGTAAAGAAAGGTTATTGCACCTATTGATTGATTTTGGAGGATTTGTAGCAGGGTTGGAGCAGGGTAATGTGCTTTGACACAAGGAAATAGGACACCTTGGTTTGAATTAAATGAATGTTTGTGTTCCTTTGGATCTGTGAGAGAAATGGCTCCTGTCTGTGTTGGGTTGCACTGAAATTCCAGGCTCCTGGCAAATCATAACTCTTGGTAAGATGTAGATTAGAAGAAAAACTTATTTCTCTATCACAGTTGACTAATAAATTGCTTTTCAGAGAAAGGAATCAATACTTTTGAAATGGAGCAGATGGAAGCCATCCAGGATGGAGCTGATTTTTCTGTCTTGCCCAGGCATTGCTGCCACGCTGACCTGGTCCCTGCAGGGCATTTCTACCCTGCCTGCCACCCGAGGCACTGGCAGCGTTTCCACTGCCTCTGGATGTTTCTCAGATATTTAAATAAAACAGATTTCCTGATTGCCAGGCCTTTCTGAGCTCGGGTGGGTGTGAGTGGATTTGGACAATTCAGACCCAAATGTGAGTCAGCATCAGGGGATGGGAGCTGAGCCCCAGAAATAAAACAATGAAATTGTCACAGCTGCCCATGGATCCTTATTCATTTCTGATTAAACAACCCCACACCATAAAGAATTTCTGCAAATGTGGGGAAAGAGGAGGAGAGGATGGATGTCAGTGGTGTCACTGTACATTGACCTCTTTTACTGAGGTCTGACACTTGAAATCTCTTTGCAAGCAAAGATTTAAGTGTGAAAGACTGCAGCTACTGCAATGCTCATCTGTAACAAGATGATGGAATAAAAATAAAACTGATGAGAGAATCAAAAAATTAATTTCTTTGAAACAAATAATAAATACTGCAAATAAATAAAATCCACAGAACAGCAAATCTGTTGCTTTCAGTTTGAACTGATTCAGTCTGAGGAGGGAACATAAATATAAATAATATAAATATAAATAATATAAATATAAATAATATAAATACAAATATAAATACAAATTATATATATATATATATATATAATTATGTATCTGATATTATAAATTCAGGTTTGTTAACGCTCTCCTTGGTGTTTGTATTTCCCCAGGTGTGCAAGTTCTGCTTTCTTCAACACTTCCCTGGTCCCTGATGACAACCACGACAAACCCTGTGGTAGGACCGTGCTCAGAGCTCCTCCCACCATGGCAGAGCCCAAAATCCCAGTGCAGACCCTCCCTCAATCCCAGTGCAGACCCTCCCTCAATCCCAGTGCAGACCCTCCCTGCTCCTTTCCCTTATTTTCACACCTCAGTTAGAAATGCTTTGGATATGCACAGACAGGAGTTCCAGCTGCTGTGGGAAGATGGCAACACAAAGGAAATTCATTGATAACGAAAATATTTACTTTATTTAAAAGGGAAAAAAAAGTAGCAACTTCTGAAATATTATTGGTAACTTTGGAAATACAGGAGGTTAAAACCATTTTGATAATTTTTCCTTCCTTTCCTTTCCTTCCTTTCCTTCTCCCCTGTTGGGTTCCCAAGTGCTGGTGGCCATGGGGACAATTTGGGATATTCTGTGCTAGTTGTGTTTATCCTGGTGGCTGTAGGATAATTTGGGATATTTTGTGCTGGTTCTGTCTCTCCTGGTGGCTGTAGGGACAATTTGGGATATTTTGTGCTGGGTTTGTGTCTCTCCTGGTGGCCATGGGGATGTTCTGTGCTGTCCTGTCTCTGCTGGTGGCTGTAGGATAATTTGGGATGCTCTGTGCCGGGTTTGTGTCTCTGCTGGTGGCTATAGGATAATTTGGGATGCTCTGTGCTGTCCTGTCTCTGCTGGTGAATATAGGATAATTTGGGATATTTTGTGCTGGGTTTGTGTCTCTGCTGGTGAATATAGGATAATTTGGGATGCTCTGTGCTGGGTTTGTGTCTCTGCTGGTGGCTGTGGGATAATTTGGGATGCTCTGTGCCGTCCTGTCTCTGCAGCTCCCCACCAACCAGTACCAGCCCATCATCAGCGCCCTGAGGCAGGACTGGAGGAGCTCACAGAACCCCAGGTCGCTGCTGGGACACCTGCAGAACGTGTCCCTGAGCCTGCCCAAGGAATCCCTGTCGGAGCAGACTGCCCAGAGCCTGGCTGAGGTGAGTGCAGAGCTCTGGCTCGCTGCACACACCGCGGGAAGGAGCAGTGGCTGCTCTGGGGAGCAGCAGGAGCTGAGCAGAGAACAGAACTGAAATGTCTCAGCAGTCCTTGGAAATGTCACTTCATGCCTTTGGACCCATCCTCCAGGAGGACACTGGGGCTGGGACTCTCTCCCCATAACCAGACAAGGAGAAATCACCCCAGCTGGTGCCAGGGGGGACTCAGGCTGGATCTTGGAGAAGTTCTTCCCTGAAGAGCAGCCAGGGGAGCGGGGCAGTCACTGTCCCCACTGACACGGGGCCAGGGAATTTATTTTATCAAGAGGGAACAGCAAGCAGGAGTTTTGTGCAGTGGGAGCTGAGAAGTGGGAGTGATGGGCATGGATTCCCCGGTTTAACCATTTCTGCAGGGATCAGCTCTGTTCCCCTGAGCCTGGGGGAGTGACAAAGGCTTTACTCACACAAAAAATACAAATAAACCTTGTGAAAATGACAGGAACAGCAATTGAGACACTGTGTTGAAAGCTCAGTATTTGCAAATCCAAAGGCTGGATTTCACGGATCAGGGTTTAATGTGCAGCAAAAGCCCTTCCCAAAAGCTTTAATGCCCTTCTCAAAAGCTTTAGTGCCTTGTTTCCTTTGTTTTCCTGAAAATCAGTGTGGGCTGTGCATTGCAGAGGAGCCATCCTGGCAGACAGCAGGGCTGATCCCAATCATGCCAGCGTGTTTGGTGCTGTTCACGCTGCTTTGTGTGCCCTGACAGGATCTACAGGGCATGATTCTCTTCAGCAGAGCCATTGGGGATGTAAATAAAGCCCTGGTCTGCAGCCTGTGGTTTGCTGATGGATGGAGAGTCTGCATTGTGTGCAGCTCATTCTGTGCAGGGCCCTGAGCTCATCCTCTGTGTTATCTCTCCCTGGTTGTCCCACGCCTCACAGAGCAGGGAAATTTGATTTAAGTGATGTGCAATAAACTTCCTGATTACTGACACACGCTTTTAATGAATTGCTTCTGACAGATCTGACTTGGGTTTTGCTATGTGTGCTTTCCACATTTCACAGTGGAACCTCCCCATATTCATTCTCTGAAGGCTTTTTAATACACAAGTTCAAGCTGGAAATGTGGGGTTTTTACTTTTACTTTCCAGTGCAATTCTCTGTGCTCCCCTTTCCCCTCAGCAGAGCTGGGCAGTGTCCCAGGCCAGGCTGGGCAGGGCACAGAGCAGCCTGGACACTGCACAGGGGCTGGATCAAGGTGATTTTCAAAGTCCCTTCCAACCCAAACGCCTCTGAGGTGTCGGGTGAGTTCAGATAAAACTGGAGAGTGAGGTCAGTGTCAGCCCCAGGATTCACTGCACAGGGACTCACCCAGGGCTGGCACTTCAATAAAAATAATTCACTAAATATTTCAGTTCAATGAAATAATGATCACCCACAGAACATGGTGAGGGGCTGCACTGGAGGTGGATCCATGCCTGGAATGGAAGTGGGTTTGTTACCTTAGCATGAAGGAAAATCCAGCAGGGATCTGCCCTGGCTCCTGGCCAGGACATGCACCTGATTATTTAAATAAGTAATTGAGTTTTGTTTGTTTTTTAGGCATTTTTAAAATCTGTTGGAGACTTCTTGTTGCTGTCTGACTGGATTGATGGACCAGAGGTAAGACCAGGCCCTCAGATGTGGTTTCCTTCAGCTGCACAGATGCACTGGGATGGGAACAGAACTGCTTGTCAGGATTACTTTGTTTGCTGTTTCAGCACTATGGCTTATTTTATCATCTGTCACTGATGACATACCTGCAGGGTGAATCCAGAAATTTCCTGAGATTTTATTCTTGAATCTTAAGCACAGATTTCAGAAGAGAAAGCTTTTAAGCTGAGGGAAGGAGAAGCTAAAGCACAGGGAGGTCTCACTGGAGCCTAAATGCTTTTAAAACAGAGGATGTCTAATTGATTTAAGTTCTTAGCATCAAATCCTTGATCATCTCTGCTGTAAATGGATTTCAGATAAAACAGATTTCCTTTTTACTGAAACATGCATTAACTCTGAGACTTTATGAGTCCAGTTTCAACCTGGAGGGTTTAAGCAGCTTTTACAGTGAGGAGCATTTGAATAAAGATGAGAGGAAGGTCAGACTGTGATGTCTCAGCCCGTGTTCCAGGAGAGATCTGCTACCAATCTGGATGTACTGCCACAATAATTCTGCAGTTCTGGGCTCATTCTGCTGCCCTGAGCACACCTGGCTGGCAGCAGCAGTTGTTTGGAGCTGTTGTGTAAAGCGGCATTTTGGGAAGCGTGGCATCCATTTGTGTGACACTGTAGGGGTTCCAGGGGCTCTCCAGCTGTGCCCAGCTGTGCACTCACCCCTGTCTCCCTCCCCAGACCCCCGAGGTGTTTGGCAGCCTGATCCTCACCATCGACACCGTGATGTCTCACCTGTCCCTCAACCTGCAGGGCAGCTCTCTGACCCTCGAGGGCTCCTCCTCCGTGGCAGGTGGGGCTGGCAGGGCTGAGCTCTGCTCTGTGTCCCTAAAACCTTCCTGGGTTTGTCCCTTCCTCTGCTCTGTGTCCCTAAAACCTTCCTGTGCTTGTCCCCTCCTCTGCTCTGTGTCCCAAACCCTCCTGGGCTTGTCCCCTCCTGTGCCAGCACACAGGGGAAAGCAAGTGCCATCCTTTCCCTGTTTGGCATGCAGAGCTGGGTTTTATTTGTACAGAGATGTCTGTGCAGCCCGGCTGCAGGTGATGGCTCTGGCTGTGCCCGAGCTCCCCTGAGGCTGTTTGGGGAGGAATTCAGAACAAGTGTGATGTGTGAAGGATTGAGCAGTGCTGTGCTAATAGAGTTAAAGGGCCTAGAGCTCAGCTGCAGCCCGAGGAGAGCTTTGGGTGCTGGAAAAGCTTAATCTTTGCAAGGGTTTTCTAAGAGACTGAAAATAATAAAGATAGCTTTGACCTTTTTGGAGAATTTTATTTTACTGCTGGTTAGCATCTTGGCACTCTGCTTTCATCTGCTTCTTTGGATGCTGCAGGTCTCCAGGTGTTTTATTTCTCTGTTCTAGCTGCTGCTTTGCTTTTGGAGGGGTTCACCTCAGAGGGGAGGAGGAGTAGAACAGCCCCAGCCCCTCTGTGGCTGTATCCCTGCTCCCAGGGCTCCCAGGGATCTCAGGGATCTGAGGGATCTGAGGGATCTCAAAGATCTCACCCCTGCAGTCCTGCTGCAGTGTCAGAGCTGCTGCTCTGCCCTGCTCAGGCTCTGACCAGCTCAGCTGATCCAGCACAATCACAGTGCCCAAAGCACCAAAGCACTCAGGTACAAAGGGCAGTGTTGGATTTGGGGATTTAGCACACTGCAAACATCTGGGGAGAGAGTGCCAGAGGTGCAGCAGCTCCTGGGGAGCTCAGGCTGGACAGGAGGGAGGTGCAGGCTGGACAGGAGGACAGGTTGGACAGGAGGGAGCTCAGGCTGGACAGGAGGGAGGTGCAGGCTGGACAGGAGGGAGTTCAGGCTGGATAGGAGCTCAGGCTGGACAGGGGGTCAGGCTGGACAGGAGGGAGCTCAGGCTGGACAGGAGCTCAGGCTGGACAGGAGGATGGTGCAGGGCACAGAGCTGCTGATGTGTTTTTTGGCTCTCACACAGATTATGCTGTGGTCAAAATGCACCCTCAGACCCTGAACGTGTCCCACTTCCGATTTCCATCCCGAGGGCACAGCTACATTTCCATCCCCAGCGAGGCTTTCCATGGCAAAGGTAAGGAAAAGATGAAAGAGGCAAGTGTGCTCAGGTATCTGAAAATGATTTTGCTTTTGGGTTCACTTTATTTTTCCAAGTAATTGGTTTGATCCCTGTGGATTGCTCTGGGTCAGAGCAAGCAGCAGTGGTCCTGTCATACTAATGAGCAATTAATGTGGTGGAGCTTTCATACCATCTGAATTAATATTGAATAATGGAGCTGAGCAACAGAGAGTCATTTAATTCTGACATATTTTTACACCAGAGGAGCTATAATTTCATAATTATTTTCTTTAATTTTCTGAACTGACTATTTTTAAGGAATTCCAGGATGTCAGATCAGGTAGTATCTATCCCTTAATGCAAAATTGGCCTTTTGTACAAAATGAAACTATAAAATGACAGGTTTAGGCAGTAGCAGCCTAACAGGAATAGCAGGAACAGAATGAAGATGAAAACCAAACTCATGGCAAGAGGGCAGAACTCAGAACACCTATGCTAAAATTTTAAAAATCTCAGAAAGAAGTATGGCTAAAATCAGCACCTTTCATCAGCTCTAAAATAACCAAGTTTGAAGTTAATTATCTGTGCTTTACTCAGAGATTGAAGGAGCCCATTTACAGAACCATCCACCTCCACCTCCAACCTGTGAAAATGTGATTTGTGTGCCCTAAATCCCAGCCCAGAGCCCTGGCTCACCCCAGCCCTTTCGGAGGGTCCCTCCCTGTGCAGAGTGGCTGCACACAGCCTGAGTGAGCAATTCCTGCTGAGCACTGACCTCTCTGCCTGACTGCTGCTCATACCTTTGCCTCTTTGCCCTGCCAGGCTCTGCCTGGAGACTGCAAATCCTCCAGGCTGGAATAACTGTAATTGCAAACCAACTGGTAATGCCAAAAATAGCGTGAGAGGAGGCTTTTATTTTTCCTTTCCCTCTCATACAGCTCCTTACCATGCAGGTTTTCTTTGATTTTCCAGAACATTGTCATCCTTTGTATCCTGAAATGATCCAGGGCATTAGATATTTTACTCTTCTCCAGCTAAAGCTCACTTCTGAGCAATTTCAGCCTTCAGGCCATACTTGTACACTGCCCAGATGAGCTAACCTAAGAAATCTGTTATTTCACCTTGCACAGCTGACACTATAAACACTTGGACCCCAGCAAAAGGGACAGCAAAAGGCATCTGTGTGGCTGGCTCTGAGGAAATACTCCCTGTCTGTTCACTGAGATGCTGAGAGCCCAGGATTTGCTGGGCTGTGCAGCAGGCAGGGCTGGGGGTGATGCCTGGTCAGCTCCAGCTGCAGCCAGGCAGGGTGGGTGACACTGCTGTCTGTCCTACTGAGGAGTTTGGGTGCTCTCAGTGATCCTGCTGGGGGGTTTGGGTGCTGTCAGTGAGGTTCCCCAGCTGAGTTTGGGGTGCAGCACAGACACCCCTGCTCCCTGGGTGTGTGCTGTGCTCTCTCACTGAGCTCTGTGAGGGTCTGTGAGAGGCAGGGCTGTGCTCACTCAGAGCCCAGCCCTGGGACAGTTCTCGTGCTGGGATGCTCAGGAATAACCCTACTCCTCTCCCCAGCCTGGATCACCATCGTGGGCCTGCTCTACCACAACATGCATTATTTCTTCCACAACATCAACCCTGCAGACACCAGGTGAGTGTCCCACCAGGTAACAGCCTGTTCCTTCCCTGGTGACACCAGCAGCACTCATGTTTTTATCAGCTGCAAACAAATGACAAGGCACAGCCCTGGCCCTGCACTGCAACCATTAACTAGAGACACCAAAGTTTACATTGTGCTTTATTTTAGGTGGCAATAAAATACAGTAGTTTCACGAATATAAGCCGCAC